>CM055116.1:838708897-838713897 GCA_029206835.1 Rana muscosa
TTAGAGATCCACCAGGAGAAACCCTCAGGGTTATAGAAGGTTAAGGGAAATAGGGGTTCTCCTACAAAGGAGGAGCCTCGGGGAGCATGGGACGCCAGGCCTAGTTTATGTTTGTATCTGTACCATAGGGTAAGAGAGTGGGCAACTAGGGGGTTAAGGGAGATAATTTTATGACCCACTTTAGAGGGGGACCAAAGTATACCAGAGAGCCTGTATGGATCGATGGAATGTGATTCAAATTCTACCCAGGGTACTTTAGAGTTAGTGATGGTCCATTGCGCCATCTGGGAGAAGCGAGCCGCAAGGAAATAGAGCCAAAGATTTGGCAGGCCCAGTCCCCCAAGTGTTTGTGGTTTGAACAAGACATGTTTAGAGAACCTCGGTCGTTTGTTTTGCCAGATAAATTTATGGATATCTTGTTGTATTTTATCTATAAAAGCTTTAGGGATCAGGATTGGAAGGGCTCTGAATAGAAATAGGAGTTTGGGTAGGAGGGTCATTTTGATCGCCGTGACTCTCCCGAGGAGCGAGATATGGTAGGTGCCCCATAGCTTGAGCAAGTTGCGGAGACGGGACACACATGCCGGATAATTTGCATCGAAAATAGAGGACCAATGTGGTGTGATATAGATGCCCAAGTAGGGTATTTTGTCCGTAGACCATTGCAGGGGGAAGGAGCTCTGGAGGGTCTCACACTGAGCAGGGGGAATGTTGATAGGGAGTGCAGTGGATTTGGACATGTTAACAGTGAGTCCAGAAATAGAGGCGAATCGGGACAACAGGGAAAATAGATTGGGCAGGGAAATCTGGGGTTGGGTTAGAAAAAGCATGACATCATCTGCATACATACAGAGATGAGATGTGGTGGAAGCCATGGGGTATCCGGAGATGTCAGGGTGTTGTTTAATTGCGGTGGCAAGGGGTTCCAGGGCCAGGGCGAATAAAAAGGGTGATAGGGGACATCCCTGACGGGTGCCCCTGCCCAGTGTGAAAAACCCAGAGCTGCAGCCTGGGATTTTGATTCTGGTTTGTGGGTGGTGGTATAGAGCCTGTACACCCAACAAAAATTCCTCCCGAAAGCCAAGTCTTTGAAGTACTGCAAGTAAATAAGGCCATTGTACGCTGTCAAACGCCTTATTAATGTCCAAGCTAAGGAGGAGGACTTGTTTTTTACGTATGTTAGCGTCTTGGAGTACATTAAGTGTCAAACGAATATTGTCCGTGATGAGTCTATTGGGGATGAAACCAGATTGGTCAGGGGAGGTCAGTGTTTCGATAATAGCGGCTAGTCTGTCAGCTAGGGCTCGACTAAAAATTTTAAGGTCATTGTTAATGACTGAAATCGGTCTATAATTTTGGGGGAGAGAGTGGTCCTTGAGAGGTTTGGGCAGGAGAGACATGCTAGCTAAGGTCATTTCAGAGGGGAACTGTTCTCCTGCAAGAATCTTGTTGAACATGCTAGTGAGGCGTGGGAGTAGTATAGGAGCATCATTTTTTATAGTAGCTAGCAGTGAAACCATCTGGGCCTGGGGGCCACAGAGCGTTTTAGGGATTTAACAACGCCGAGCAGTTCTTCCTCTGTGAAGGGGGCATTAAGGGATTCAATTTGTAAATCGGACAAAGAGGGAAGGGGAAGGGAGGCTAGCCAGTCTAGGGAGGGCTGAGAAGGACACGGCGGAGGGCGAGAAAGAAGTTTGGAATAAAAGTCCTCAAAGATTCCTAGGACTTCTTTAGGGTGGGAGACTATTTTGCCTGAGGAATTGCGGAGTTTATACACGTGGGGAGGACGTAGTGTGTGATTTAATTTGCGAGCAAGTTTGCTTTGGACCACCTTAGTGCTTTTTCTGTCTTAGCAGATAACAGAGTATCCAGTTCTAATCTTTTTTGTGCCACCAGGCGTGCGTTGGCAATCGACGGGTTACCTATTTGGGATTTATGAAGGCGGTCCAGTTCTGAGGTCAGCGTGAAGATTTGCTGCCATCTTTCTTTATTTTTCCGTGAAGCAATACTAAGAAGGTAGCCTCGTAACACTGCCTTATGGGCCATCCAGAGAGTGCTAGGGGATATGTCCGGGGTGGCATTGATCGTGAAGTATTCCTGAATAGCGTTGGATACTTCCTGACGTATGATAGGGTCAGATAAGAGAGAGTCATTAAGTCTCCATGTATAGGGTGTATCAGATAGGCCTATAAGGGAGGTTGACATGGAGACCATATTATGGTCGGACCAGGGGCAGAGATGGATCACCGATTGTGTGGAGTTGGCAAGAATGATGGGTGTGCAGAAAATGTAGTCCAATCTGGCAAAGGAATTGTGGGGGTGGGAGTAAAAGGTGAAGTCCTTTGCACCCGTGTTGTGTGCTCTCCAAGCATCGGATAATTGGAGAGCCTGTAGAGTTCTGGACAGGGATTTAGGAAAAGCCAACTTTAGTTGGGAGGAGGTGCTTCTGTCTAATTGTGGGTGTGCGACGAGGTTGAAGTCTCCCCCAACGAACATGTGTGTCGAGGAGTATTTCTCAAGTGTCCTAAAGAAGGCGGAAAAAAAGGTGGCCTGTGCGACATTAGGGGCATAGACGTTAGCGATCGTGAGTTCGCGTCCCGCTACTAGTCCCTTAACAATAAGGAACCTACTGTCAGGATCCTTATAGACTTGCTGAACTTCCATGGGGAATGAATTGTGAAGGAAGATTGCCACCCCTCTACATTTAGAGTCGTATAAGGTGTAAAAGGCTTGCTTATATGAGCCATGAAAAAAAATTGGGTGTCTGTCAGCAGCAAAGTGGGTTTCCTGCAATAATAGGATTTGTGCCCCTAGTTTTATATAGGCTGTAAATGCCTTTTTTCCGCTTGTGGGGAGAATTGAAGCCCTGAACATTATGTAATACATGTAATCACCATTTATGTATATATGGATGTCATAGGCTCACCTGGGGGGTTTAAGGACCCTGAGATAACTGCGTCCAAATTCTCCGTCACTAGGGGGACGTCAGTCTGGGGGAGCTGAGAGTAATATACCGCTTCAAGTACATAGTAATAGAAAATACATCTGAATTGCTTCAACATCCTAAATAAAAAAAACAAAAGAAGTGATAGAACATAAAAAGCGTCTAAACATAGTGCCAGCAGTGCAAACATGTGCTGGGCAAAACAGTGGGTCAGGTTGCAAGTAGCAAAAGCCTGAAACAGTGAGGTAAATCTTGTAAGGGGCAAAAGCTCCCTTAACTCCCCAGTTCATATCCAGAGCTCCAAAGGAGGTCGGGATATGAGAGGAGTGGGGCAGCACGGCATCAACATCAACCGAACTAGCCTGCAGCAAATTAAAACAGAGAAAAAAAAGTTTGTGCATGCCAGCATGTGTTAGATTGCCATAGTAGATCATTAAATGAACCGGGAACCATCATCCTGTAGAAAATAGAGTAACGAAGAAAAGCAAGGCATGCGGGGTGTCGAATCAGAAGAGGGCCCAGAAAGTCTGAAATGTATGGGAGAATCCTGCTGGGCTGAAACCTTGCTTGTAGAGACAGGGTGAAGAGATGTGGAACCATCAGAAGATCAGTAGTTCAAAAATAGAGCAGTAGATGGCGCACCGATGCCAGAAGTGGCACTGGTGTGCAGAAGTTCAAGACGTGCAGCAGGGAGAATTCACAAAAGAGGCGAAGGATTAGCTAGTGTTGAAAGGCGTTATGGCCAGCATCTTGTCTGTGACGTCTGCGGTCTCGTCTAGGAGAGGGGGTGTTCCAAATGGGTTTAGGTCTAGGAGTAGAGGGTTGGCGAGGAAGGGCTTCAGCCTCCAGGAGGCCCATTTTGACAAGAATTTCTTGACCTTCCAATAGAGTGGTGGCAGTATAAATTGTACCATTATGTGGAATGGTAAGCTTGAAGGGGAAGCCCCATCTATAGCGAATGTGCGCTTTTGCCAGCACTGTGGTGACCTCCTACATATTGCGGCGCCTATCCAGGGTAGCAGGGGAGATGTCCGGGTAGATCTGAATAGGGGAGCCATCCAGGGAGATGGAATGGGAATTGCGGGCAGCCCTAAGAATCTCCTCCTTGATAAGAAAGTCTTTTAGACATAGGACAATGTCCCTGGGGGGTTTGTCTGGAGGAGGCTTGGGACGTAGAGCCCTGTGAATGCGGTCGCATGTGAATGCTCCCACCTCACGGTCTGGCAAGAGGGAAAGGAACAGCTTATGTATGGCAGGGATGAGATCCGTGGTGATTTCAGGGACCCCTCTTATCCGAAGATTGTGCCTACGATTTCGATTGTCGAGGTCTTCAACTTGGGTTTGCAGTTGAGTGACCGTGGCATTGAGGGAATCAAACTCTCTGGAGAGATCATTGTGAGCGATATTGAGCTCATCGTGCATAGTCTCTAAGCGGTCCGTGCGGGTGCCCAGGGCCGAGATCTCCTGCGTTAGTGTATTGGTGCTTTTGTGTAGCTCCGTCTGGAACTTGGCAGCAATCTTGCTATATATAGATTCTAAGCTCCTGTCTAGGTCTGCTTTGGTCAGGGGGGGAAAGTACTCACAGTCTTGTGCAGAGTCCAGAACAGAAGCAGATGTATCCTGCGAATCTTGTGAGGCCTCCAGTGAGGGAGAAGCCGGGCCTCCGGCGCCATCTTGGGACATGCTGTAGCGGACCTGGTTCCTTAGCAGATAGGTGGTTAGGGACCTCTGAGCGGTCTTATCGTCCTTCTTCTGCTTCGAAGGCATGCACAACTCGGTCCGGGGGTTATGGAGAGTATCTATGGTGAAGATTATGAGCTTATGGCCCCGGGAAGCAGGCTAAATGGTTGGAGTAGTGCGGAGCTACTCAATCATGCGACCGGTCCCCGTGGATGTCGCGCATGCGCCCCCCCACACTTCAACTTTCTTTCCTTATATCACTCCCTCTTTCTCTCTCTCCCTTTCTCTCTCTTCCTCTACCTTTTTCCCTTTTTTTTCTCTTTTTCCTCTCTCTCTCTCTCTCTCCCTCTCCTTCTCCCTCTCCTTCTCCCTCTCT
>CM055116.1:838716397-838741397 GCA_029206835.1 Rana muscosa
CAGTGAGATACACTAGGCCGCAAGCTGTGGCGTGATAGGTGAAGTGTGGCTGGCACTAACTAAATCACTTTCCTCTAAGGTAGTAGTCAATTCTGGGCAGGTGCCCTTCTCACCAAACAGGCCCGACTTTCAGATAGTCTCCTCTGGCTTGTCCCGGTCACTCGATCTCCACGCTTCTGCTTCAGCTGCAGTCTCCGGACTCCGTCACTAACAGCATATGGTGATGGACGACTCCGGTCTCTGCTGGGCAATCACAGGACGCTGTGGACGATCCTCTGCTGGAAATCACTCAGGCACTCCCGTAATTTAGGCCCAGGCTTCCGGCCTAATCCTTAGGAAGCAGGCCTCCGTGCCAACTTCCTGCTTGATTGAGAGCTGGATCCAGAGAGAGAGACGCTGGCCCCTCCCCTGGTTTAAGTAGTCTGCCCAGAATGCTTTGCGGTGTTGCAATGCACCCTGGGTAATGTAGTCTGTCTTTTACTAAAAGCAACAAAGTCTTTTCTCCTAGCTGATATCTGTCCCAAAGTGCATTAGTTGCATTGTAACACTTATACCACCGGAGGGAGCCGGATTCCTTCTTACATATGGACATCCTGCTACATTAAAAAACAGGGAGATAGGGGCTGGGGCAGCACAAGGCTGCACCTAGTTGTCAGACAGGGAACCTACGTGTGTAGTAAGCGGTCAAGCTGACCAGGATTTCTTTTTTATGTTTCTTTTGTTTTGCTGTTTTTCCACTGTAAATAGTTTAAATAAACCGCACCTTTTGTTTTTGCAACTACAAACTCTGTCTGCTGTGCCTGTTCTTGTGTGGTGAATCTATCCAGGGGGTCACACACACCCGCTGCCGAGCTAACCCCCTCACAGTTGGTGGAGAACCAGTGGCAGTTTTTTTAAGGCCAGCATGGAGGAGATATTGAAACAGCTGGCTCTAACAAATGCCAATCAGCAGCAGACAAATGCAGGTTTGCAAAAGAGCCTTGTAGCTCAACAACAGAGCTTTGCATCCCAGCAGCAAGCTCATCAACAGAGCCTTGCAGCCCAGCAGCAATCTCACCAACAGAGTCTGGAAGCTCAGCAACAAGCCCTGCAGCAATCAGAGGCCCGTTTCATAGACCTGTTGCAGAAGCAAGAGCAGAGACTACAACAAATGGAAACAGTAATGCAGCAACATCCGCAGACCAGTGAGGAAAGTCGTTCCACTAATACCGCGTCCTTTGGGGTGAGTCGTTTATTGACAAAAATGACTGGAGAGGATGATCCAGAGGTGTTTTTGACCACATTTGAAAGGACTGCTGAAAGAGAAAAGTGGCCTAAGGAGCAGTGGGCTGGACTGGTGGCTCCTCTGTTAACTGGTGAATCGCAGAAAGCTTACTATGACCTAGAGCCTGACCAAGCAAAAGACTATGTGATGCTAAAAACTGAAATATTGGCACGGCTGGGTGTCACCCTGGCTGTCCGGGCTCAGCGTGTGCATAACTGGACTTTCCGGCTTGGAAAACCCCCCAGGTCTCAAATGTATGATCTCATTCACCTGAGCAGGAAGTGGCTACAGCCAGAGACTTTGTCCGCACCAAAGATTGTGGAACGTGTTGTGATGGATCGTTTCTTGAGAGCTCTTCCTACTGCCATCCAAAAGTGGGTAAGCCATGGAGACCCAGAAACGGCCTATAATCTTGTGGATCGTGTAGATAAGTACTTGGCTACAGAGAACCTGAATGCCTCTTCCAGAGACTCACAGACTTTCCACCCTAAAGCCTCGTACACAAGGCCGAAAATCTCGTCAAGAAAAAACACGTCGTTTTTCTTGACGAGATTCTTGGACAAGAAACTTGTCCCGGCCGAGTGTACACATGCTCGATTCAAAGAACCCGCGGTTCTTTGAATGGAGCGAACGCGGTGACGTCATCGACTACGACGAGCATGTGCTCGTCACATTCGATGCCGTCGCCGCCATCTTGCTACACCCTATCTATGCCTAGGAAGCTACCGCGCATGCGTCAAAGTCATTTCGAGCATGCGCGGGCTTCCCGGAGGACAGGTAAGTGTACACACACACAATTTTCTCGTCGAGAAACAGGCTGACGAGAATCTCGACGAGAAAATAGAGAGCAGGTTCTCTATATTTCTCGTCGAGATTCTTGTCGGTTTTCTTGACGAGAAACCATACACACGAACGATTTTCTCGGCAAGAAAGCTATCTCGGCAGTTTTCTTGCCGTTTCTTGCCGAGAAACTCGTTCGTGTGTACGAGGCTTCAGACCAGACCATCCCCAAGTGGCGGTTAAGATGATTCCAAGGGGTGAGGGTGGAGAGAGTGAGAGGGTGGGAGTTATACCCAAGGTTTGGCGAGAACAGCCTGGGAAGTCAGGGGCTCAAGAGGCAGCAAGAAGGATTGTTTGTTACCCGCTGCCGACAAGAGGGACATATTGCAGCAAATTGCCCGGTTGTGGATGAACCCATGCAATGTGACTTTCTAGCGGACAAACGTCCATCGCTGTTTGCGACAGTCGCATGCACTGCCATTCAGGGAACTGAGAAACATTTATGCAAAATGTGTGTTAATGGTAGAAATGTTGTTGTATTGCTGGATTCAGCTAGCCTCGTGACACTGATAAAGGCTGAATTAGTTACTACAGAGATTTCTGGGAATAGCAAGGTAGCGGTTATTTGTGTGCATGGGGACACCCGAGAGTATCCGGTGACTGCAGTGTGTTTTGAGACCCCCAAAGGTACCCTCTCTCATCGGGTGGGATTAGTGTCTCACTTGCCTCATGATGCCATTGTGGAAAGGGATTTTCCAAAGTTCTGGGAACTATGGGATTGTCCTGAGCCCCCCACTGGTGCCCCTATATACCAGGAATGTGATAGCCAGAATTCCTCTGAGAGTGGTGAGGACTCTCCAGAATTTCCCTTGTCGGTATTGGCAGGGGAGACTCGAGAAACTGGGGAGGAGCCAACATCCTCAGACGAAAATATGCCGTCTGTGGAGTTTTCTGATCTCGAGGTTCACAAGGAAAATTTTGCCACAGAACAGTTAAAAAACCACACCCTAATAAAGGCACGGGAAAACGTAGTGGAAATAGATGGCGAGTTAGTGAACCCAGATGAGACCTGCACTTACCCATACTTCATCGTGGAAAAGGGCCTACTGTATCGGGTGGCTAAAAGGGCGTAAAAAACCATTGAGCAGCTTGTGGTGCCCAAACCTTACAGGAAGTTGGTGTTAGAGTTGGCCCATGGGCACATTCTTGGAGGTCATCTGGGGACAGAGAAAACCCGAGAGAGAGTATTGCAGAGATTCTATTGGCCTTGGGTCATGAAGGAAACAGAAAATTATTGTTCTTCCTGCCCTGTGTGTCAGAGGTCGGCACAGATGCCACATTTCCGTAACCCGCTGGTACCTCTTCCCATCATTGAGGTCCCCTTTGAGAGGATCGCAATGGATTTGGTAGGTCCGATAATGAAGTCCGCTAGGGGGCACCAGTACATTTTGGTTATAATGGACTATGCCAGCCGTTATCCGGAAGCGATTCCTCTCTGAAATACCTCGGCCAAAACCATAGCCAAAGAGCTATCTCTTGTTTTTAGCCGTGTGGGTATTAGTAAAGAACTGCTTACGGACCAAGGTACACCCTTTATGTCCCCGGTTATGAAAGAGCTGTGTAAGTTGTTCAAAGTGACACAATTGCGTACATCTGTGTATCACCCCCAAACAGATGGGTTGGTTGAAAGATTCAACAAAACCCTAAAACAAATGTTAAAGAAGGTGGTGGATAAAGATGGAAAGGATTGGGACTGTCTAATTCCCTATTTAATGCTTGCTATTAGGGAGGTACCCCAATCCTCTACGGGTTTCTCACCCTTTGAGTTACTCTATGGGAGACACCCAAGAGGGCTATTGGATTTCGCCAAGGAAACTTGGGAAAGTGAGAGTTCTCCCCACAGGAGTGTGATTGAGCATGTCGCCCTGATGCAAGATAGAATTGCACAGGTAATGCCAATCGTAAAGGAACATTTGGCCCAAGTGCAGTTGGCACAGCAGAGAGTGTACAACCGTGGAGACAAGACCCGTACCTTTTCCCCGGGGGATAGGGTATTGGTACTTGTCCCTATGGTTGAAAGCAAATTCCTCGCCAAATGGCAAGGCCCCTATGAGATAATGGAAAAAGTTAGCGAAGTGAATTACAAGGTCAGACAACCAGGAAGGCGAAAGCCCGAACAGATCTATCACGTTAATCTGTTGAAAGCCTGGAGGGATAGGGAATCCCTAGTCGCGGAAACTTTGTCACCAGCTCACTCTGATTGCGTGATACCTGAGTTTGGAATAGCAGTCACCTTGTCAAACCCCCAACAACAGGAGGTTAAGGAGTTTGTGTTTTCTCTGAGCTGCCGGGACAAACGTCTGGGGTAGAGCATGATATTATTACCCCGCCCGGTGAAAGGGTGAAACTAAAACCCTATCGGATCCCGGAGGCCCGACGGGAGGCAATACATGAGGAAGTACAGAAAATGCTTAAATGAGGGGTGATAGAGGAGTCCCGAAGTGATTGGTCAAGTTCCATTGTGTTAGTGCCTAAACCGGATGGGAGCTGGCGATTTTGTAATGATTTTCGACAACTGAACAAAGTTACAAAATTTGACACCTACCCCATGCCACGTATAGATGAGTTGATCGACCGGCTAGGAACAGCCCGATACATGACAACTCTTGATCTCACAAAAGGGTATTGGCAAATTCCCCTGGCCAAGTCGGCCAAGGAGAAAACCGCATTTGTAACCCCAGATGGGGCGTTCCAATATAAAAGAATGCCGTTTGGGTTACAGAATGCGCCGGCCACATTCCAGCGGAAAAATGGACCAGATACTGAGGCCCCATCAGAAGTATGCTGCGGATTACCTGGATGATGTAATTATCTACAGCACAGATTGGGCCTCATATCTGCCAAAAGTGCAAGCAGTCCTAGACTCTATCCGGGAAGCTGGGTTTACGGCCAACCCCAAGAAGTGTACCATTGGGCAGGAGGAGGCCAAATATCTTGGGTACACCATTGGGAGGGGAGTAATAAAACCCCAAGTCAACAAAGTCGAGGCCATACAGAATTGGCCACGTCCCAACAGCAAGAAGCAGGTACGAGCCTTTCTGGGAATCGCTGGTTATTATCGGCGATTCATTCCCCACTTTGCTTCTCAGGCTGTGCCCCTAACCAACCTGACAAAAGGGAAAGAGTCTGTCATGGTTAAATGGACCCCAGAGGCTGAGGCAGCATTCCAATTCTTAAAAAAAGCCTTATGTAGCCAGCCAGTGTTGTACTCACCAGACTTCTCTAGGGACTTAGTCGTACAAAGTGATGCATCCGACGTTGGGTTAGGGGCAGTATTGTCCCAGATCTGGAACGGGGAAGAGCACCCAGTCATTTACCTCACCAGGAAATTGAAGTCCCATGAGGTAAATTACGCCACGATTGAGAAGGAGTGTTTAGCGGTGAAGTGGGCTCTAGATTCCTTTCGGTACTATCTGCTAGGTAGGCACTTTGACATGATTACTGATCACGCTCCTTTAAAGTGGATGGCTCAAAACAAAGAGACAAATAGAAGAGTGAATAGGTGGTTCCTGGCCCTACAGGAATTCAACTTTACGGTAAAGCATCGCCCTGGCGTTCAAATGGGGAATGTGGATGCTTTGTCTCGAGTACATGCATGCCTGATTGCTTGTGTTCCAACCTCAAGGTTAAAACAAGAGGGGGGGGGGGGGGTATGTGACAGCAGGCAGGTAAAATCACCAGGTTGCATCCAGGATGGTAGGTATGTATGCCCTAGATTCAGGCTTTATGCAAGTTCATACCACTAGGGGGAGTGCTGGGAGTCTTGCGGGGGAAGAGTTAATGAGCCCAGCTGAATCAAGTGGCTCATTGAGGCCTCTACAAGAACTCCCAGCATGCCAAGGGAGATGCTCCATCCTGGAACCAGTTCTGTGTTGTGCAAGACTGGGGAGTGTGTTTCTGTCCTGTGCGGTGAGACAAAGCCTATGTGGCTAAAACCTTAAAAAAACAGGGAGATAGGGGCTGGGGCAGCACAAGGCTGCACCTAGTTGTCAGACAGGGAACCTACGTGTGTAGTAAGCGGTCAAGCTGACCAGGATTTCTTTTTTATGTTTCTTTTGTTTTGCTGTTTTTCCACTGTAAATAGTTTAAATAAACCGCACCTTTTGTTTTTGCAACTACAAACTCTGTCTGCTGTGCCTGTTTTTGTGTGGTGAACCCATCCAGGGGGTCAAACACACCCGCTGCCGAGCTAACCCCCTCACAGTATAAACAATGTGACCTAGGTCTAGGAGTGAGCTCAGAAGAGCTCAGGTAGAGCTGGAAATTGAAATAATCAGTTATTACCTGCTGCTTTAAGACAAAAGAATCAGACTAAAGCCTCATACACACAATCGGACATCCATCTGACTTTTCGTGGATTTTGGTCCAAATGTGTGTTGGCCGTGAACTGCACACGGCAGAACATTTTCAGCCAACATTCACCAAATCACATGGTTTTTCAGCTCTTTACCGCCACCCTTTGGGCAACTTCTGCTATTGTTGGCTGATGTTTAGCATTGGTTCGGAGCATGCGTGTTTGTACTTTAGTCCGATGGACTTGTGTACACACGATCGGATTATCCTCCATCGGACATTTGTTGTCGAAAAGTTTGAGAGCATTCACAGCGAACATTTGTCCAATGAAAAACCGAAAACAATTGTCCGATGGAGCATACACACGGTCGGATTGTCCGATCAAACAGGTCCGTTGGACAGATGTTGTCAAAAAGTCGGATCGTGTGTATGGGCCTTTACAGACCTCCAACAGGACCTTTCCAGAGAGATTCCCTTCTAGAATACCTAGAGAAGCAGACTAAAGAACAAAAAAAAACAAGCCAGTTGACCCAGTTTTAGAAAGTATCACTTTGGACCCAGAACTCGAAGAAGCTGTAGCCAATGCCTCGGATGCTGAACTCTTTGCAAGGTTCCTGTCAAACACTATGCATAGTTTCTATTCCTTTTGAGTGGTATTGTTGGTGAAGCTCTTGCTGGGTTTATTTCACATTGCTGACCATAATGGAGGAGTCCGGAGAAAGCACCTGGATGTTTGAAGGGGCCAATAAAGACCCCTTCAAGGGGAAAGGCACATGGTGACCAATATTAGGTCAATTTGTTAAGATGAGCGCAGAGATTGAATGGTGGTGGTATTCACTGAACATTGTTCACAATGTGGTACGTGGGATTTCTGAACTGTTAGAAATTGAGTTGGTCCAGTATTTATTAGTTGTACATCACATTTACGTTGCACTGTCGGTGGAACCCTCTTACTTGTAATCTTATGTACTTTAAATATGTAAATTAATGGGTGATGGTGTGCTAAAATCCACCTCCTATTATAAACACATAATGATAAAAAACAATACAATAACAATATAAAGTGTATGTTGAAACACAACGAATAATATAAAAACTCTGTGCACAAATGTCCAAAAATAGAAATAAAATCAAAGTGCCCACAACCTTATTGCATAGGTTAGCCTGGTCACTTAAAAACACACAGGTTCTTAATACTGAAAACGTCCTTAATTAGAGCAAACCTGTCCACGTTCCATATGGTGATTATCATTCAGGTGATCTCTCATTAGTTCCTCTTAGACTTCTCCTTAAAACCGATTCTCAGATAAAACAAAACAAGAGAGATAGGATCATAGCGTGATATGTAAAAGCTTCATCACAAGGTCTGGAGTAGTTTAAAAAGTTAGACTCACATTTGGTCTTATGCCGCGTACACACGATCGGTTTTTTTTTTGACGGTGAAAACACCGTCGAGAAAATCGACGTGAAAAACGAGGAACAGCTTGTTCCCCCCACACACGGCCGTTTTAAATGACATTTTTTTTTTGGTCGAAAAAAATGACCGTGTGTGGGCTCCCCGGCAGTGTTTCCCTATGGGAAAACTGCCGCGGCAAAAAACGACGGGAATCACGACGAGAAAAATTAGAGCATGTTCTAATTTTTCTCGTCGTGATTAATGCCGTTTTTCCCGTCGAGAAAAACGACAAAAAGCCCACAGACGATCGTTTTTCTCGTCCAAAGGAAAAAATTTCATTTTTCTTGACGGGAAAAATGATTGTGTGTACGCGGCTTTACAACCAGCACACCTGTAAAGAAAGGATCAGATGCAATGTAGCGAACTCCTCAATCCGCATCTACTTAGGACACGATAGGTGTCGTCACTTAGGCTCCTCCTGACGCGTTGCGTCACATGTCACGTGACTTTTTCAAGGGACATGTGAAGCAACGCTGTTGAATACAGCTACAGTAAACAGGTATGTTTTCTGTTGTTTGGTAACTCAGCCTGACACATAAAAGCAGGCATAAGCTAGGACACATTGACACAGATCATGTTGCTGTAACATCAGGAGAAGCCACTCATCATAAGAAGAACAGAATCTGGTCTCCAAGAAGAATCATTGCCAATGGAGATCACGAGTAACAGAAGATAAGTAACTTAAATGTATTTGTACTGTTATAGACCATAGGCTGTTCATTTGCTAGGCATTTTGTTTGTTATAGATATCTGTCAGTATTGTAGTGTATTCCTAATATTGTAATAGTTTTGTATGTACAGCATCTTGTATAGTAAAAGCACATTTAGACACTGCAGAAGTCTCAGCTTCCTTGTTATACCACAGAGTAACCTTGCTAGATAGACGCAAGCAAAACATTTGGGGGCTCGGCCGCGATCTGTGCTATAATTCAATTGAAGCAGGCTTGTTTTTCTGTAGTGTGTTGTGTAGCTTGTACTAGGTAAAATGCTGCGTAAGCTGTTTAGGAAAAGCAAGGCTGCAGAGGGTTCTGGTGACCAGAAGAAAGTGTGCAGCTTACCTATCTGGGCCAGAAATATTGAGTGGGAGCCTTTTGCTAAAGAATTTGTGAAGTATGCTTCTCCCTTGAAGCTGACTTGGGGTGATAAAGTCTCAGATCATTTTGTAGATTTTAGCCTTAAGGGGTTGGATTTAAGTAAGAAAGAGAAGAGGACAGTGTCCACAGTAGGTTGGTTCTTCCTCCATGCTCTCTATACTGAATCACATAGAAGTGAGAAGGCAGAGGCAGAAGTTAAGGTATTAAAAGACCAGCTAGCAGTTGCTTCAGAGTGTGTACGTTCAACCGCTAGTCAGGCTGATGATTTGCAAGAGCGGTGTGCAGCCCCAATGACCAAATCAATTAATGCCTTAAGGAAAAGGAAGGGGCGTAAACCTGTTAGTAAAGCCTGGGTGCGTGCCATTGTCACATCCCAAAATTGGGATTGTGAGGATGTGCTCTCCTCAAATGATAGTGAGGATGAGGAGATAGAGTTTGATATTTCAGATGATGATCACCCAATGGGAAAGAAAAAGCATGCCAGACCTCTCATTACTAAGCATAGAAAACAGCAACATGATAGAGAGGATATGGCAGATGGGGAGGTGCTTTATCGCAACCCCAGACATGTTGAAATTGAAGAAGTACGGGAGTTTACACAAACTGAACTCCATGAGCTGGCAAAACAATACATACAAAGGTCTGGGGAGCCCCTATTGTGTTGGCTCCTACGCTTATGGGATGAAGGGGCGGACAGTGTTGTTTTTTCAGGTAAGGAAGCAGTGGCTATGGGAGTGTTAACCCATGATCCACAATTGCGTCAGGCAATGCGAAAAGCCCGAGAGTTTACCGTGAATTTTTCACTGTTAGACCTTGTGAGAGATGGAATAGTCCGAGTATACGCTAGTCCTACTGACCTGGAAAATACCTACTCCTGGAGATCAATAGGAGAGGGTATTTCCAGGTTACGTGAGATGGGTTGTATGACCGGATTAAATACATTTCCAGAATGGATAGGTCCAGATATGGAACCTTTTACGTCTGCTCTGCGCTCTAAGCTGATGAAGTCTGCGCCATTTAATCTCAGGGCTCCATTATTGTCTTTGTTGGGAGGCCTGGGATTAAACAGCAAGATTCATGAAGCCACAACCCTTTTAAGCCAGTTGGGGGAGATAGAGGAGACTAAAACAAAACCTGTCAGGGCAGTAGATAAGGTCAAGGCCAGACAGGAAGAATACAAACAGAAAAGAACAGAGAAGAAACGGAATGGGGTAGAGAAGACAGAAGGTGAAGAGAAAACCAGGCTAGTTATTTCTAGGAAAGAAATGTGGGTGGACCTATTAAAGGCAGGAGTACCTAAAGATGAGATAGATGGCATTTCTACTGCAGAAATGCTGAAGAGGTGGAAACATTTAGTAGGGAAAACTGTCAGGGTTAGAAACACTACTCCTAGTGAAGATAACATCAGCCTAGACTTAGAGAAAAAAGAACAGACCCCTCCTGTTAGCCCCAAACCAATTCCCAAAACTGAACATGAACCCAAATCCCTTTATCCTGGGGAGGAGTTAGAGGGATCAGGATTTATGACAAATGTTTTGATATCAGAGTTACCCGAAAATATTCTTGGGATGGATGTACTTCAAGGTCAGTCAATTCAGACTGAAAGAGGTACATTCACATTCGGGTATCCTGATAAAGCGTATCTGGTAAGGGCGGTGAAGGCTGTGGTCAGAGGTCATGCAAAATGGACCCCTGTCTACATTCCTCCACCAGAGAAGCCAGTCTGTCTCAAGCAGTACAGACTTCCTGGAGGCCACAAAGAAATTGGGGAGACTATTCAAGAACTGTTGAGAGTAGGGAGCCTTAGACCTGACCTGCTGTAAGTCCTTTCTCGTCTTCGGTGTTCCCAGTAAAGAAACCTGATGGGACATATAGAATGACTGTGGATTACAGAGGTCTAAACAAAGTGGCACCTCCATTGAAGTCAGCTGTACCAGATATGATCTCAATTGTTGAGAAAATTGCTAAAGATGCAGGAGAATATCATGCTGTGATAGACCTGGCTAATGCTTTCTTTTGAATTTTGATAGACCCAGATTGTCAAGACCAGTTTGCTATGGTGTGGGAAGGCCGCCAGTACACTTTCACTGTCCTTCCGCAAGGCTATCTTCATTCTCCAACGATTTGTCATGGACTGATTGCCCGAGATTTAAGTACCCTGAATCTGAAAGTCGCTGTGTTTCACTACATTGATGACATCATGATCTCTGGGACAAAAGAAGATATAACTGAAGCACTGCACCTGCTGATACAGCACTTGGAGAACAGAGGGTGGGCTATTAACAAAGACAAAGTCCAAGGACCTGCCACAGAGGTGAAATTCCTAGGAATGATGTGGACTGGGCCACAGAGGAAGATTCCAGAGACAGTTGTGCAAACTATCCAGGCGCTGTCGCCCCTTACTACCAAAAAGGAGGCACAGAAGTTCATTGGAGTTGTGGGATTCTGGAGATCGTTCATCCCACATCTTGGACTGATTCTGAGGCCTATATACAATGTTACCAGAAAAAAGACTGAGTTCTCATGGGGTTCAGAGCAGCGGACTGCATTCCTGGCTGCTAAAGAAGCTATTTTGCAACATCGGGGATTGGGACCCGTGAGACAAGGAGTACCATTTCAGCTGGATGTAGTGGAGCAGAATGGTACCATATCTTGGAGTCTGTGGCAGCCAAATGAAAAGAAAGGACTGAGAGCAATACCTATTGGATTTTGGTCCAAACAACTGACAAGGGCACAGACGAGATACACGCCCCTAGAGAAGTACCTGTTTGGGGCCTACACAGCACTTCAACATGTAGAGACCATTACAGGAAAGGACACAGTCACCATCCATACTGCATTGCCAATAGTAGGATGGGTGAGAGATAATGGACTGACCACTAGGGCAGCTGTAGCCGAGAACCAGACACTGATGAAATGGAAGTGGTACCTTCAAGAAAAAGGGATTTTTATAACAGCTTACCTGTAAAATCCTTTTCTTGGAGTACATCACGGGACACAGAGCGACTTAGTCATTACTAATGGGTTATATAGATTACCTTCAGGTGTTGGCACTGGCCAATTCCAAACCGGAAGTACCCTCCCCTATATAAGCCCCTCCCATCCGGGAGCACCTCAGTTTTGTAGCCAAGCAATAAGTGTCCCAAAAAGAGGGGTGGGAGCTCTGTGTCCCGTGATGTACTCCAAGAAAAGGATTTTACAGGTAAGCTGTTATAAAAATCCCTTTTTCTTTTTCGTACATCACGGGACACAGAGCGACTTAGTCATTACTAATGGGACGTCCCAAAGCAATGCCAAATGAGGGGAGGGATACATAAGCTGGGCGCCATCAGGCATGAGGCTCTTTTGCGGCCTGCAACACACTGCGCCCAAAGGCGACATCCTCCTGACTTCTGACGTCTACCTGGTAGAATCTAGTAAACGTGTGTACTAAGGACCATGTTGTGGCCTTACAGACTTGAGCCAGGGAGGCTTGGTGATGCACTGCCCATGAAGTTCCAACTGCTCTTGTGGAGTGCGCCCTAACTTTGAACGGAGGCGGTCTCCTTTTCAAGCCATAGGCTTGTATTATGACCTGTCGAATCCACTTGGCTAAAGTAGATTTTTGATGCTGCCTGACCCTTTCTGGGGCCTTCCGGCAGAACAAACAAAGTATCCGTTCTACGAATCTGAGCAGTGGCTTTAAGATAAGCTTTAACTGCTCTTACTACATCCAAAGAATGCAATAACTTTTCCTCTACCGAACTAGGTTTGGGGAAAAAGGAAAGGAAGAACCACATCTTGGTTCAAATGGAACCTCGATACTACCTTAGGAAGAAGGCTGGATGAGGACGTAATACTACTCTGTCCTTATGGATAACCAGATATGGCTCCTTACAGGACAAGGCGGCTAATTCCGATACTCTTTTAGCCGAACAAATGGCTACTAAGAAAATCAATTTCCTGGTGAGAAGAACCAAGAAAATGTGCCGCAATGGTTCAAATGGTTGTTTCTGTAGAACCGACAGAACCAGGTTTAAGTCCCATGGACATATGGGAATACTAACCGGAGGGCTAATACGCATCACTCCTTGTATGAAAGCTTTGACTAATGAATGCAAAGCCAAGGGCCTTTGAAAAAAAAATATTGACAAGGCCGTCTGACCCTTGATAGTACTCAAGGCAAGCTTCCTATGTACAGCCCACTGTAGGAAGTCCAGAATCCTACCTATTACGTACTTACGTGGATGCCATTTCCTGGCCTCACCCCACGTGATGTACGCCTTCTAGATCCTATAATAGATCTGCCTGGATACCGGCTTCCTGGCATTGATCATGGTAGATACCACAGGATTAGAGAGCCCTCTCTTTTTTAGAATGTGGGCTTCTATAGCCAGGCCGTCAAACCTAGGGCTGGTAAGGAAGGGTAGTATATCGGTCCTTGCGAAAGCAGGTCCGGGCGATGTGGGAGGGTCCAAGGACTTCCCACTGACATTTTTACAATCTCCGCATACCATGCCCTTCGGTGCCACGCTGGAGCCACCAGAATCACTGGTTTCTTTTCTACCCTGATTCTGCGGATTATTCGCGGTGGGAATGCATATATCAGCTTGAACTGATCCCAAGGGAACACTAGGGCATCCGAACCGCAAGCTAGGGGATCCTTTGTGCGAGACACAAATCTGTCCACCTTTGCGTTGAATCTGGATGCTAGCAGATCTACATCCGGTGTTCCCCACCGCTGGCATATTGCCTGGAAAACCTCGGGGTGAAGAGACCATTCCCCCGGGCATAATTGCTGGCGACTTAAAAAGTCCGCTCTCCAATTTTCCACTCCTGGGATGAAAACCGCGGATATGGCTGTGACATACCTTTCTGCCCATTCCAGGATGCAATTCGCTTCCCTCTGGGCTGCACGACTCCTGGTGCCACCCTGGAGATTGATATATGCCACTGCTGTGGCATTGTCTGATTGAATTCTGACAGGTGACCCTTGGAGTTTGGATGTCCATGCTACTAGGGCATACCGGGCTGCTCGTATCTCTAAGAAATTGGTGGGCAGGGCCTTCTCTGCTTCTGACCACTTGCCCTGGAGAGACCATTGCTCCAGTACTGCCCCCCAGCCTATGAGGCTGGCAACTGTAGTGACCACCTTCCAAGAAACCGGACTGAAGGGTTTCCCTTCCCAGATTCTGGGGCACCAACCACCAATGGTGCGAACGGAAGGGGACAGTGACATTGGTAAGTCTAAAGCCTGAACTTTTTTGTTCCAGGCTGACAGTATGGCCCTCTGCAAGTTCCTTGAATGGAATTGACCGTAGGGTACCGCTTCGAATGAAGCCACCATTTTTCCCAGCAGCCTTATACACAGGCGTATGGATGGTTTTTCTTTTTTGCACCCACTAAGTGGGTCAAATCTTTCAAAGACGACACCTTCTCTGGAGGTAAGAAAATCTTTCTCTGATTTGAATCCAGTCTTAGCCCCCAAGTATTCCAGGCTTTTGACTGGTTTTAGGGCTGACTTGTCTCGGTTGATAATGCAACCGTGAGATTCCAGATACTTGATTATCTTGTGAACGACCACTTCTATTTTTTTTCACTGAGTGGTCTATCAGCAACAAGTGGTCTAGATATGCCATTATCGTTACACCTTGTGTTCCTAGTTTGGCCAATCGTAGGGCCAGAATTTTTGTGAACACTCGTGGTGCCGTGGCCAGACCGAAAGGTAAGGCTCTGAACTGAAAATGGCGCCCTTCTACTGCAAAGCGTAGAAATTTCTGGTGGGCCGGACAGATGGGAATATGCAAATAAGCATCCCTTATGTCGATCGAGGCTAACCATTCCTGCCCTTGTAGGGCGGTGGCCAGCGATCGGATCGACTCCATCCGAAAAAGTCCTGATATGTAGGAACTTGTTTAGCCCTTTTATATTTAATATGGGCCTCATGTCCCCATTTGGTTTGGGGACTGTGACAAGGTTCGAGTAAAACCCGAACCCGTTTTCTTTCAAGGGAACCTTCATGATTACCCTTGGGGCAATAGTTGCTCTAGTGCCAGAAGGAGGGATCCACTCTTCTGGGGATCGCTTGGCACGTTTGACCTTATAAAATGGGCAGGAGGAATGTCTTTTAACTCCAGCCTGTATCCCAGACTTACTGCGGAGATCACCCATCTCTGATGGTGTCCCGCCAGGTCTCTGTGAACCACTGAAGTCTTCCCCTCACCCGACTGAGTGGGGGCAACCCTTCATGACTTAGGGGGAGGTTTTGTACCTCTCTTGACCCAGGGTTTCTTGTTACCCTGTGATTGTCTCTGATTTCTGCCCCCTGGATTTGACCGCGGAGGCCGTCGGAACTGTTTCACAGCCGATGTGCCAGGGACTGGAGAAGTAGGCCTCTTAAAAGAAGGACTTCTACCCTTGTTCTTAACCGGTAAGAGTGAACTTTTACCGGCAGAAATTTTCTGGATATATTTGTCCAGATCTTCTCCAAATAAGCGTTCTCCATGAAATGGGAAGCTAACCAGCAGTTTTTTACAGGGAGCTTCAGCAGACCAGTTTTTGAGCCACAGAAGCCTACGCATATGTACTATAGACAGCGTAAAGCGGGAGGCCTGTTGGATTGTATCCTTTATGGCGTCCACCGCAACACAAGGCTCTAGGCAGGTCAGCTAGGGCAAGAGCCTGCTGATCTGGTAAGTCCCTTAAGACTTGTTTCAACTGATCTTTCACTGCTTGGCAGACTCCAATCGCTGCTACCGCAGGTTGTGTCACCATGCTTGCTGTAGAGAAAGCAGATTTTAGTAAAGACTCCAATTTTTTATCTATTGGGTCTTTGAACATGGGAACATTATCTACTGGACATGTCAGTGATTTGTTAACAGAAGAGATGGCTGCGTCCACTGTAGGCACCCTCCATATTTTTATGAACTTATCCTCCATGGGATAGATCACCGGAAATCTCTTGGGGGAGCAAATATTTTATCAGCATGCTCCCAATCCTGGTAAATAAGCCCTTCTAATAAAGGGTGGATTGGGAAGGAACAGACAGCCTGGGGAGCTTTTAGCGACCCCAGCGAGGAAACCGTAGTGGATGGTGGTTCCGCCAGAGGCATTTTAAATGCTGATCGGACCATATTAGTCAGAGACTGAACCCATAATCTTTCAGCCTGAGATGCTGAGAAAGGTTCTTCCACTGTTGATTCCTCCATAACTGAATCAACCTCATCCTGATCCCCTTCAGGTAGGTCGATCTCTGTGTGGGGCTGTTCCTCCACTAACAGGCACTCTGAAGGAGGAGACGGAGATCGGACACGCTTTTCCTGTGACAGGGAAGCAGCGATCAATGCTGTTAATCTCTCTTCCAATCCTCCCAGAGTTGAGGCTAAAACCTCCTCTGTTATATATACAGGAGCAGGTGGACTGGGGACAGCCGCAGCACCAGGCATTCCTGCGGGGTTTCTACGGCTACTGACCTCTGAATTCTCAGGGGAGATTGGTGCAGTACAAGCATGCCCAATATCCTCAGAGCCCGATGGAGACCCCTTTGGCTTCCTGGAAGACCTATTTCCGGAGCGTCTGGACGACATATCCTTTAAGCACAAAGCTGAGGTATTCCCGTCGTCATACACCAATTTTTGCTGGTAATAGTCTAACACAGTTGCTGCTATATACCAGCTGGTGTCCACTAAAGTGCCTTTCTATGGGGATGCCTGCATCAACCGCCTCTGTGTGCCACTGTTTGTTGCTAGCTCTGTTTGCATCCAGCTGACACTTGTACTGTGTCTTTTAACCATGCTGGGACGCCTGCACATGCGCAGAAGCGCCGCGGCGCGCATCGAGCGTCATCCACCCGCCCCGCCCCTTTTTTTTCATAGGAGGCGCGTGCACGCGCCCCGCGCGCGCGCCCGTGCGCCATTGGCGCCCTTTTCGAAATCAAACAGGGACTAGGAGCCAGGGCCCTTTTTGCCGGAGGGCCTGTGCGGTGGATGAGCGCAGCAACAGGGCAGAGGAAGTGGATTCCCACAGAGAAACTTACCAACTGCCTGGATCTTTTGACTTGAGAAAACCAAAGATCCACATGACAAGAAAAATGGACTACAGCGGCCTCTAGTGGTTTAACACAGGTACCGCGGTCCCCTTTTTTTTTTTTTTTTTTTCTTGACTACTATTAAAATTTTACATTTTCAGTAGTTACAGGCATACACAGATATTAGCGGGAATACCGTTAGGTAACAGACAGAAAGACAAATTAGGCTTGGGGGTCCCCCAATAGAACCAAGTTCCTGGGGGCCCCCACTTACCTGATCCCCGCCGCAGGACTTTGTTTGGTCCACAGAAGTCCAAACTTCACCTATCACGGCAGGCATTGTAATTAAACCTTCAGGGACCGGGTTCCCAAGGATTCCACTCCCCTGGACCTGTATAGCACCCTGCACAGACAACATCTTGGTTGTGGGTATGACCAGAGCTCTGGATCCCAGGGTCCAGCCCTCCTAAGAGAGGCATTACAGGCAAAACCTTGCTCTTCTGCTGCAAGGCCCGGGTACCGACCGTTTAGCTATGAAGCTTTTTTGGTGGGATCCGGAACAGCTTACTAAGGCCCAAAAGAACCTGTACGCAAGCCCAGTGAAAACACATGTTACTCTTTGGCCAACACCTTAGACACTGGCAAAAAACTGAGGTGCTCCCGGATGGGAGGGGCTTATATAGGGGAGGGTACTTCCGGTTTGGAATTGGCCAGTGCCAACACCTGAAGGTAATCTATATAACCCATTAGTAATGACTAAGTCGCTCTGTGTCCCGTGATGTACGAAAAAGAAAGAGGGGGTATTGCAGCTGGGGATGTTAGAGACATTTCAAAACAGTTGGCAGGGCTTGTTACTTTTACCAGCACCCGGCCAGAAGACGAAATTCCTGTGCTGCAGTCATCCCCCATTCAAGAGGCTCCACCCTTTGAGTCTCTGTCAGAAGACATGAAGGAGTCAGCGTGGTTCACTGATGGTTCAGCCATAATCACCTCATCTGGGCGTAAATGGACAGCAGCAGCCTACAACCCAAGTACAGACACAGTCCTGCAGGAGTCCGGAATCGGAGGGTCCAGTCAGTATGCAGAGTTGAAAGCTGTAGTGATGACTCTTCAGGAGTATCCTTCTTCCCATGTCACTATCTACACTGACAGCTGGGTGGTTTTTAAAGGACTGACAACTTGGATGCCCACGTGGAAGTCCAATGAATGGATGATTCATGGAAAGGTGGTGTGGGGAGGCAAGGAAGTCTGGGACTACATCTGGAAGGAAGCTCACTCCTGCACCATGAAAGTGGGGCATGTTGATGCACATGTGCCCCTAGTACCAGACTTTTGGAACTATAACAGAGTTGCAGATGAAATCGCCAAAGTGAAGGCAGTTGTGCCAATTGATCCTGTTTTGATGAACTTGGCCAACTGGGCCCTTAAGCAATCTGGACATTTGGGGCAGAAAGCAACATATGAATGGGCACAGCAGAGAGGATTGCCTATATCCATGGACATGATAAAGACTGTAATAGGGAACTGTACAGTGTGTGGAGAAGTGCGACAATGGCCATTGCAAAAGTACTCCACCGGGTCGATTAAGAGGGGTGAGAGGCCTGCAGAGATCTGGCAGATTGACTTCATCGGTCCCCTGCCCCGGGGAAACAATGGACTGAGATATTGTTGCACTGCAGTGGACACCTATTCAGGACTTATGCTTGTTCATCCTTGCAAACGTGCAGATCAAGCCGCAACGCTTCAACTGCTTCAGAAACTTGTCGTTGCTTATGGTTGTCCCAAACAAGTCCAAAGTGATAATGGCTCACACTTCACCGGATCAACAGTACAGCAGTGGGCCAAAGATTCTGGAGTGTACTGGTTGTGCCACATCCCATACCATCCACAGGCAGCTGGTTTGATTGAAAGATACAACGGGCTATTGAAGGACCAGATACGCAAACTTACACCCACACATACACTAAGGGGGTGGGATCGGGTCCTCACACAGGCAGTCATGTTGTTAAATTCTAGGCCAATAGCCAAAAGCACACCACATGAGAGGATGGTAGGGGCTGAGGCACAGATTCCACAGCTGGAGTGCAGAGTTCAGTATTTATGTAGTGTTCCTGAAAGAACAGGGTTTAACAGATACCATGTTACTGATTCCCATGACATAGAAACCAAGAGTGACATATCTGAAGCTGAAGCCTATCTAGGAATGAGAGGGAATCTGGCAGGAAGGTTTGAAGTTATATTTGCATTGGCAGATGAGCTTCAAGACAGTGGCTGGGGCTCTGACTGGTTAGTGGATACTTCTCAGCAAGAGTGGAAAGTGAGGCTACATAACATCAAACCTTCCAAAAATAAACAGCAGTGATCTTCTGGGAAATATCAGTATATTTCCTCTCCTCCCTATTGATGTTCTTTGGGAGGGTCAGAGGTGCATACAGGCAGGTGGCAAAGTATTGGTCAGATATCCAGGCAAGAAGCCATTTAGAGGAGAGATTGTAGCTGAAGGGCCAGGATCTACTGTTTATTTATTGTTGGAAGGAACAGATAATCCGCTTTGTTTTCCACTCCACAGGCTGTCTCCGATTTGATCCATAGGAAGACCAGAGAAAAGTGGTTACATGATGGAAAGAATGACGGAAGATCGCAAGAGCTGTGGAGAGCAAGGCCTTTGATGTATTTCAAGCCTGAACTTTAGAATGGACTTTCTAATGAACTATTATCCAAAGACTGAAACACCTTCCCAGTGACAGAAATATGGGAGGGGTTGCATTTAAGGAAAATTCATGTGTAGAATGAGTTGTTAGTAATGAAGAGATTTTCTGTATAGTCTGAGAGAGAAAAAAAAATCATAGGGTGGAATGTGTTGCGTTTGTTAAAAATATGATTTTTATTATATTACTCAGACATAGGATACATGGGACAATTTTACAATAGTGAGTTGGTCAGATTACTGTACGTCTTTTAGTTTGAGTAGATTTCTCAAACAAATGCTGTTTTCATACAATGGGGTTAGATACCATTGTTGTATCCATGTCTATAGCTACAGTAAACAAGTAAGACATTCTGCTCTCAAACTGAAAGAATGACTGTTAGATTACTGACAGATTTGGTTTAAGTAGACAATAGGTAGATAGCATTGTTGTATTCAACAGTCCATTGTTGAATACAGCTACAGTAAACAGGTATGTTTTCTGTTGTTTGGTAACTCACCCTGACACATAAAAACAGGCATAAGCTAGGACACATTGACACACATCATGTTGCTGTAACATCAGGAGAAGCCACTCATCATAAGAAGAACAGAACCTGGTCTCCAAGAAGAATCATTGCCAATGGAGATCACGAGTAACAGAAGATAAGTAACTTAAATGTATTTGTACTGTTATAGACCATAGGCTGTTCATTTGCTAGGCATTTTGTTTGTTATAGATATCTGTCAGTCTTGTAGTGTATTCCTAATATTGTAATAGTTTTGTATGTACAGCATCTTGTATAGTAAAAGCACATTTACACACTGCAGAAGTCTCAGCTTCCTTGTTATACCACAGAGTAACCTTGCTAGATAGACGCAAGCAAAACATATATATTTATCGTTTATTGGCGAGTTAAAGCGGAGGTTCACCCACATATTCAACTTTAAATACATTACTTGCGCTTAGCAAGTACATAACCCGATCACTAACCTTTTTTTTTTATCCTTATTAGTTTAGCTAATAAATGTTTTAGAAGATGCTTCTTCCGGTATTTACTCCCGCGGGAGTAGGCGTGTCCTTTCCTACCTCCTATTCCCGCAGTGCCTCCTGGGATCAACTTGCCCAGCTTCCGATTACTTAGATGTACCCTCCTTCCAGTGAGATCTCACGATAATTGTATCGTCACGTGACTCGTCTAGCCGGTCACGTGACAGGGGCGGATCTAATTCCGCCATTTTAGATAAGGGCACGCGGGTGTATTTTGCCATTATACACCTGCGGACACGAGGTTAAGGACGGCATACCAATCATCTCATCGAAAAATTCGATAATCGATTTCTCTTCGCAAATTACTTGAAAGGTAAGCAATTTTATTTTTATACATATATGTTCAATGTCTATTTATGTTTTCATTCATTGTAATTTTTTTTTAACTTTTTTTTTTTTTTTAAAGGTAATTTTTATTCGTTCGTTTTCAAAGAAAGGAACAGATCATCAGTTTCTTCCACGTTTACTTGCATATATTTACAGGTATGTATATTGATCACATTTATATAAATTTATAATCTAAAGTATATTAATAAGTGTTCTAAATTCAATATTTTTTATGTGTGTGCGTTTATATTCAATATTTTTTTTTATGCTTAATCCTAAAAAAACAAATTAAAAAAAAAAAAATTATTAATAAATAATTGTTAAAAAACATTCTATCCTTCTTCATATTTTGTGTTTTAAAAAAAATAAAATTATTATTATTATAGATCTAATTTACCATTTTATTTTTATTAATAATTTTATATTAATTTTTTAGGTCTTTGTCATGTGTTGAATGTGTGCGTGTGTGCATATCTCTTTTAATGTCTATAAATACAAATAACTTAAAACTAAAATAATTTTTTATTTTTATTTTATATACTTTTAGAAGGTATATTTTTGGTGTGTGTGTGTGTGTGTGTGTGTGTGTGTGTGTGTGTGTGTGTGTGTGTGTGTGTGTGTATGTATGTATGTATGTATGTATGTATATATATATATATATATATATATATATATATATATATACATATATACTTCTCACTTTGTTTCTAATATAACAAACATATTAAATTTCACATCTTGTAAAAAAAAAAAACATATTTTAATACAACATTTAATTTTATTATATTTTTTTTATTATTTCCTAGATTACACAAGACAAGTTGTTTTGAATTTTTCAAACCCATGCAAGATTATCTTATTAGTACTCTTCGTATATATATATATATATATTTTTAATTCTTTCTCCCTCATTCCCTTTCTTTATCAATCTATCACTCTTTCTCTCTCTTGCTCTCTCTTCCCCTCATTCCCTCTTTCTCTCGCTCTATCCCTCTTTCTCTCTCTTCCTCTACCTTTCTCCCTCTCTCTCTCCTCTCTCTCCTCCCTCTCTCTCTCCCTCTCTCTCTCCCTCTCTCCCTCCCTCTCTCTCTCTCCCTCTCTCTCTCCCTCTATCCCACACTTCAACTTCCTTTCCTTATATCACTCCCTCTTTCTCTCTCTCCCTTTCTCTCTCTTCCTCTACCTTTTTCCCTTTTTTTCTCTTTTCCTCTCTCTCTCTCCCTCCCCTCCCCTCTCTCTCTCTCCCTCTCTCTCTCCTTCTCCCCCTCTCTCCTTCTCTCTCTCTCTCTCTCTCTCTCCCTCTATCCCACACTTCAACTTTCTTTCCTTATATCACTCCCTCTTTCTCTCTCTCCCTTTCTCTCTCTTGCTCTACCCTTTTTTTCTCTTTTTCTTTCTCTCTCTCTCCCTCTCCCTCTCTCCCTCCCCCTCTCTCTCTCTCCCTCTCTCTCTCCTTCTCCCTCTCTCTTTCTCTCTCTCTCTCTCTCCCTCTATCCCACACTTCAACTTTCTTTCCTTATATCACTCCCTCTTTCTCTCTCTCCCTTTCTCTCTCTTGCTCTACCTTTTTCCCCTTTTTTCTCTTTTTCTTTCTCTCTCTCTCTCCCTCCCCCTCT
The DNA here is from genome assembly GCA_029206835.1 of Rana muscosa. Classification (NCBI taxonomy): domain Eukaryota; kingdom Metazoa; phylum Chordata; class Amphibia; order Anura; family Ranidae; genus Rana; species Rana muscosa. The sequence goes on from CM055116.1 coordinate 838,739,030, forward strand.
CTCTCCCTCCCCCCTCTCTCTCTCTCTCCCTCTCTCTCTCCTTCTCCCTCTCTCTCCTTCTCTCTCTCTCCCTCTATCCCACACTTCAACTTTCTTTCCTTATATCACTCCCTCTTTCTCTCTCTCCCTTTCTCTCTCTTCCTCTACCTTTTTCCTTTTTTTTTCTCTTTTCCTCTCCCTCTCTCCTTCTCCCTCTCTCTCCTTCTCCCTCTCTCTCCTTCTCTCTCTCTCCCTCTCTCTCTCCTTCTCTCTCTCTCTCTCTCTCCCTCTATCCCACACTTCAACTTTCTTTCCTTATATCACTCCCTCTTTCTCTCTCTCCCTTTCTCTCTCTTGCTCTACCTTTTCCCCTTTTTTTCTCTTTTTCTTTCTCTCTCTCTCCCTCCCCCTCTCTCTCCCTCCCCCCTCTCTCTCTCTCTCCCTCTCCCCTTCTCTCTCTCTCTCTCTCCCTCTATCCCACACTTCAACTTTATTTCCTTATATCACTCCCTCGTTCTCTCTCTCCCTTTCTCTCTCTTGCTCTACCCTTTTCCCTTTTTTTCTCTTTTCTTTCTCTCTCTCTCCCTCCCCCTCTCTCCCTCCCCCCCTCTCTCTCTCTCCCTCTCTCTCTCCTTCTCCCTCTCTCTTTCTCTCTCGCTCTCTCTCCCTCTATCCAACACTTCAACTTTCTTTCCTTATATCACTCCCTCTTTCTCTCTCTCCCTTTCTCTCTCTTGCTCTACCTTTTTCCCTTTTTTTTCTCTTTTTCTTTCTCTCTCTCTCTCTCCTCCCCCTCTCTCTCCCTCCCCTCTCTCTCTCTCCCTCTCTCTCTCCTTCTCCCTCTCTCTCCTTCTCCCTCTCTCTCTCCCTCTATCCCACACTTCAACTTCTTTCTTTCCTTATATCACTCCCTCTTTCTCTCTCTCCCTTTCTCTCTCTTCTTCTACCTTTTCCCCTTTTTTTCTCTTTTCCTCTCCCGCTCTTCTCCTTCTCCTCTCTCTCTTCTCCTCTCTCTCCTCTCTCTCTCTCTCTCTTCCTCTCTCTCTCTCTCTCTCTCCCTCTATCCCACACTTCAACTTTCTTTCCTTATATCACTCCCTCTTTCTCTCTCTCCCTTTCTCTCTCTTGCTCTACCCTTTTTTTCTCTTTTTATTTCTCTCTCTCCTCCCTCCCCCTCTCTCCCTCCCCCCTCTCTCTCTCTCTCCCTCTCTCTCTCCTTCTCCCTCTCTCTTTCTCTCTCTCTCTCCCTCTATCCCACACTTCAACTTTCTTTCCTTATATCACTCCCTCTTTCTCTCTCTCCCTTTCTCTCTCTTGCTCTACCTTTTTCCCTTTTTTTCTCTTTTTCTTTCTCTCTCTCTCTCCCTCCCCCTCTCTCTCCCTCCCCTCTCTCTCTCTCCCTCTCTCTCTCCTTCTCCCTCTCTCTCCTTCTCTCTCTCTCCCTCTATCCCACACTTCAACTTTCTTTCCTTATATCACTCCCTCTTTCTCTCTCTCCCTTTCTCTCTCTTCCTCTACCTTTTTCCCTTTTTTTCTCTTTTCCTCTCCCTCTCTCCTTCTCCCTCTCTCTCCTTCTCTCTCTCTCTCCCTCTCTCTCTCTCCTTCTCTCTCTCTCCTTCTCTCTCTCTCTCCCTCTATCCCACACTTCAACTTTCTTTCCTTATATCACTCCCTCTCTCTCTCTCCCTTTCTCTCTCTTCCTCTACCTTTTTCCCTTTTTTTCTCTTTTCCTCTCTCTCTCCCTCCCCCCTCTCTCTCCCCCTCTCTCTCCTTCTCCCTCTCTCTCCTTATCTCTCTCTCTCCCTCTATCCCACACTTCAACTTTCTTTTCCTTATATCACTCCCCTCTTTCTCTCTCTTCCTTTCTCTCTCTTGTTCTACCCTTTTCCCTTTTTTTCTCTCTTTTTCTTTCTCTCTCTCTCTCTCCCTCCCCCTCTCTCCCTCCCCCCTCTCTCTCTCTCCCTCTTTCTCTCCTTCTCCCTCTCTCTTTCTCTCTCTCTCTCCCTCTATCCCACACTTCAACTTTCTTTCCTTATATCACTCCCTCTTTCTCTCTCTCCCTTTCTCTCTCTTCCTCTACCTTTTTCCCTTTTTTTCTCTTTTCCTCTCCCTCTCTCTCTCTCTCTCTCCTTCTCCCTCTCTCTCCTTCTCCCTCCTTCTCCTTCTCTCTCTCTCTCCCTCTCTCTCTCCTTCTCTCTCTCTCTCCCTCTATCCCACACTTCAACTTTCTTTCCTTATATCACTCCCTCTTTCTCTCTCTCCCTTTCTCTCTCTTCCTCTACCTTTTTCCCTTTTTTTCTCTTTTCCTCTCTCTCTCTCTCCCTCCCCCCCTCTCTCTCTCTTCTTCTCCCTCTCTCTCCTTCTCTCTCTCTCTCTCTCCCTCTATCCC
>CM055116.1:838746397-838756397 GCA_029206835.1 Rana muscosa
ATAACTTTAACTGGAGGAAGCTACGCCAAAGTTAGAGAAATGTTTGATCTCTGTGGCATACAAATGTTTGGAAAAACTTCTTTCCACAGATCACAAAATGCATTTGTTTTTAAAGCAATTGACCATAGTTGGCAAACTATGCTTTCTAATGTCAATGAGGAATTGTTAGGAAAACCAGTCTTCTTGTTAGGGGATGGGCAATGTGATAGCCCAGGGTTTTCAGCAAAGTATTCTACATACACGTTCATGGATTTTAGTTCAAAGAAAAATTGTGGACTTTGAACTAGTGCAGGTATCACAGACCACTTCTTCTGTTGCGATGGAGAAGTTTGGATTTACCAAATGTTTAGATCGCATAATTGACAATGGATTGGATGTTCAATTTGTGGGAACGGATCAGCACACTGGTATTCGTAAACTACTTTCGACAAACGAAAAAATACAAAAACATAAACCATCAATTTGATATGTGGCATTACGTGAAAAAATATACGAAGAAAATTGATGCAAATTTCAAAGAAAAAAATAAACCGGGCAATTTTACCATGGATTGGACCCATTTTGCTGCATTTCTATTTTTGTAGTAGACGTTGTGAGGGAGAAGAGGCGCTTTTCAGAGAGCTTTGGCAATCTCTACTATATCATGTAGTAAATGTTCATGAATGGGAAATTGACGGTGTACAGCACAAATGCTTACACGATCCACTCAGTGTGGATTCTCATCCTGTTCCCTGGATAAGCAAAAACACACCTGCATTTCATTCATTGTCCACAATTGTCTTGGATAGTCAATTGGATAAAGACATAAAGCATCTAACTTTTTTTTGTCAGACAGGGGTTATTGAAACATACCACAGTATGATTCTTAAATATCGGCCCAAAAGAATTCATTACAGATTTGATTCCATGGAAGCAAGGACAAAATTGGCTGCTTTATGCCACAATCACAATGTGGTACGAAAACCCCGCTCTGACAAAAAAAAAAGATGATAGTGGACAAGAATTTGTTTGTTGAACGTAAAAATCTTGAATTTCCAAGAGGTAGAAAAAAATGGGTTGTGCGTAATGTTTTTGAAAACATGAATAACGAACATCTTTACATTATGCTATCCGACATGATTAGCATTGTTGAGGGTACACTAATTTCTTCTTGGGAATCCAAAAACAAACTCATGCCGAGAAACATTGCCCCAATTGAAAGGCCTGAAACAAATGTGGCAGTAAAGGAACACATGTCACGATTTCCAAAAGTTGCTAAATAAGCCTACAATTATGGAATGTTTGGTGTACATATCTGTATAGTTTTTCTGTGTTAAAATAAAGAATATAATATAAATGTAAATATTTTTTTTTTATTAAAAATGTTTTTTATACACTTTACATATTTTTTGTATTTTTAAAGAAATAAATATTTTTCCTTTTGAAAATTTGTGTGTTTCTTTTCAAGATTAATACTTATATTTAAGAAGTCTGTACAAAGTGTATAACTGTAGCAAATTAAATTTTAAAAATAATTAAACAAATTTCTAAACTATAAATGTTTTTTTAAATTTAACAAATTTTTTTTATAATAATTTAACAAATATTAAACATTGAAACACAATTAAAAAAAAAATATATATAATGAAATGCCATTTCTCAATGTAAGATAAGTGGCAGCTAACCAAACATTTAAAGGTCAGGGCTTAGTGGAGTCAAATATCAATGTATTGATCATGAAATTCAGGAAAACACACAAACATTATATATATATATATATTGTGAGGGGGCTAGCTCGGCAGCGGGTATGTGTGACCCCCCGGGATGGGCTCCCCACCCAAAAACAGGCCCAGCAGACGGAGGTTGTGGTTTTCAAAATCAAAAAAAGGTGCGGTTTATTTTCTATTTACAGTGACAAAAACACAGCAAGGCAAAAAAAAACAAACACAAAATAAATCCTGGTCAACTTGACCTCTGACTAAACTTACAGGTTTCCTAACTAACGACTGGGATCAGCCTAGTGCTGTCCTAGTCCCTGGTTTTAAATGTCCAAGCAAAATATAGCCACACAGGCTTTCTCTCACCGCACAGGGGTTCACTCTCCCTAGACAGTCCACACAGGTCTGCTTCCAGGCATGAGCTAACATCTAATGAATCTGGGAGTTTTTATAGAGGCCTTAAACGAACTGACAGGCTTCAGCTGGCCTCATCAACTCCCTGCCTGCACGACGCCCAGCCCCTCTCCCTAGAGGTATGAGTCATCAATGAGCCCACTAGTCTCAGCTGGGCTTATACAACTCTCCACCTAGCTGTATAAATCGGCGTAAAGCCTGAATCTGGGCGAAATATATCTACCCCCCTGGATGCAACCAGGTGACTTTACCTTCCTGCTGTCACATACCCCCCCCCTCTTGTTTTAACCTCGGGGTTGGAACACCAGCAATCAGGCATTCATGTACTCGAGACAAAGCATCCACATTCCCCATTTGAACGCCAGGGCGATGCTTTACTGTGAAGTTGAATTCCTGGAGGGCCAGGAACCACCTATTCACTCTTCTATTTGTTTCCTTGTTTTGAGCCATCCACTTTAACGGAGCGTGATCCGTAACCATGTCAAAGTGCCTACCTAGCAGGTAGTACCGAAGGGAATCTAGAGCCCACTTCACCGCTAAACACTCCTTTTCAACGGTGGCGTAATTTACCTCATGGGACTTCAACTTCCTGCTGAGGTAAATGACTGGGTGCTCTTCCCCGTTCCAGACCTGGGACAATACTGCTCCTAACCCCACATCTGACGCATCACTTTGTACGACAAAGTCTTTAGAGAAGTCGGGTGAGTACAACACTGGCTGGCTACATAAGGCTTGTTTCAAGAATTGGAATGCTGCCTCAGCCTCGGGGGTCCATTTAATCATGACCGACCCTTTCCCCTTCGTCAGGTTGGTTAGGGGCACAGCCTTAGAAGCAAAGTGGGGAATGAATCGCCGATAATACCCAGCGATTCCCAGAAAGGCTCGTACCTGCTTCTTGCTGTTGGGACGTGGCCAACTCTGGATGGCCTCGACTTTGTTGAGTTGGGGTTTTATTACTCCCCTCCCAATGGTGTACCCAAGATATTTGGCCTCCTCCTGCCCAATGGTACACTTCTTGGGGTTAGCCGTAAACCCTGCTTCCCGAACAGAGTCCAGGACTGCTTGCACTTTTGGCAGATGTGAGGCCCAATCTGTGCTATGGACAATTACGTCATCCAGGTAAGCCGCAGCATACTTCCGATGGGGCCTCAGCATCTGGTCCATTTTCCGCTGGAATGTGGCCGGCGCATTCTGTAACCCGAACGGCATTCTTTTATATTGGAACGCCCCGTCTGGGGTTACAAATGCGGTTTTCTCTTTGGCTGACTTGGCCAGGGGGATTTGCCAATACCCTTTTGTGAGGTCAAGAGTCGTCATGTATCGGGCTGTTCCCAGCCGGTCGATCAACTCATCTATACGTGGCATGGGGTAGGTGTCAAATTTTGTAACTTTGTTCAACTGACGAAAATCGTTACAAAATCGCCAGCTCCCATCCGGTTTAGGCACCAACACAATGGGACTAGACCAATCACTTTGGGACTCCTCTATCACCCCTAAGTTCAGCATTTTCTGTACTTCCTCCCGTATTGCCTCCCGTCGGGCCTCTGGGATCCGATAGGGTTTTAACTTCACCCTTTCACCGGGCGGGGTAATAATGTCATGCTCTACCCCAGATGTTTGTCCCGGCAGCTCAGAGAATACCTCCTTGTTGCGAAGCACAAACTCCTTAACCTCCTGTTGTTGGGGTTGTGACAAGGTGGCTGCGATTCCAACCTCAGGAATCACGCAACCAGTTTGAGCTGGTGACCAAGTGTCTGCGACTAGGGACTCTCTATCCCTCCAGGCTTTCAACAGATTAACGTGATAGATCTGTTCGGGCTTTCGCCTTCCTGGTTGTCTGACCTTGTAATTCACTTCGCTCACTTTTTCCATTATCTCGTAGGGGCCTTGCCATTTGGCAAGGAATTTACTTTCAACCGTAGGGACAAGTACCAATATCCTATCCCCCGGGGAAAAGGTACGGGTCTTGGCTCCACGGTTGTACACTCTCTGCTGTGCCAACTGCGCTTGGGCCAAATGTTCCTTCACGATGGGCATTACCTGTGCAATTCGATCTTGCATCAGGGCGACATGCTCAATCACACTCCTGTGGGGAGAACTCTCACTTTCCCAAGTTTCCTTGGCAATATCCAACAGCCCTCTTGGGTGTCTCCCATACAGTAACTCAAAGGGGGAGAATCCCGTAGAGGATTGGGGCACCTCCCTAATAGCAAACATCAAATAAGGAAGTAGACAGTCCCAATCCTTTCCATCCCTATCCACCACTTTCTTCAACATTTGTTTTAGGGTTTTGTTGAATCTTTCAACCAGCCCATCGGTTTGGGGGTGATACACAGATGTACGTAATTGCGTCACTTTGAACAATTTACACAGCTCCTTCATAACCCGGGACATAAAGGGTGTACCTTGGTCCGTAAGCAGTTCTTTACAAATACCCACCCGGCTAAAAACAAGAGATAGCTCTTTGGCTATGGTTTTGGCCGAGGTATTTCTGAGAGGGATCGCTTCTGGATAACGGGTGGCATAGTCCATTATAACCAATATGTACTGGTGCCCCCTAGCGGACTTGATTATAGGACCTACCAAATCCATTGCGATTCTCTCAAACGGGACCTCAATGATGGGTAGAGGGACCAGCGGGCTACGGAAGTGTGGCATCGGGGCCGACCTCTGACACACAGGGCAGGAGGAACAATAATTTTCTATGTCCTTCATCACCCCAGGCCAATAGAATCTCTGTAATACCCTCTCTCGGGTTTTCTCTGTCCCCAGATGACCTCCAAGAATGTGCCCATGGGTCAACTCCAACACCAACTTCCTGTAAGGTTTGGGCACCACCAGCTGCTCAACGGTTTCTTCTGCCCTTTTTGCCACCCGATACAGTAGGTCCTTCTCTACGCTGAAGTATGGGTAAGTGCAGGTATTATCTGGGTTCACTAACTCGCCATCTATTTTCACTACGTTTTCCCGTGCCTTTATTAGGGCGGGGTCTTTCAACTGTTCTGTGGCAAAGTTTTCCCTGTGAACCTCAAGATCAGAAAACTCCACAGACGGTAGGTTTTCGTCTGAGGAGGTGGGCTCCTCTCCAGTTTCTTGAGTCTCCCCTGCCAATACTGACAAGGGAAATTCGGGAGAGTCCTCACCACTCTCAGAGGAGTTCTGGCTATCATATTCCTGGTACATAGGGGCACCAGTGGGGGGCTCATGATCATCCCACAGTTCCCAGAACTTCGGAAAATCCCTTCCCACAATGGCGTCATGCGGTAACTGAGACACTAAGCCCACTGGATGAGAAAGGGTACCTTTGGGGGTCTCGAAACACACTGTAGTCACTGGATACTCTCGGGTGTCCCCATGCACACAAATAACGGCTACCTTGCTATTCCCAGAGACCTCTGTTTTAACTAACTCAGCCTTTATCAGGGTCACCAGGCTACCTGAATCCAACAATACCACAACATTTCTACCATTAATACACATTTTGCATAAATGTTTCTCAGTTCCCCGAATGGCAGTGCATGCGACTGTCGCACACAGCGACTGACGTCTGCCCGTCAGAAAGTCACACTGCATGGGTTCCTCCAAAACCGGGCAATTTGCTGCAATATGTCCCGCTTGCCGGCAGCGGTAGCAAATGATCCTTCTTGCCGCCTCTTGAGCCGCTGATTTCCCAGGCTGTTCTCGCCAAACTTGGGGTAGAGCTCCCACCCTCTCACTCTCTCCACCCTTACCCCTTGGAATCATCTTATCCGCCCCTGGGGATGGTCTGGTCTTAGGGTGGAAAGTCCGAGTGTCTCTGGAAGAGGCCGTCAGGTTCTCTGTAGCCAAGTATTTCTCCACACGATCCACAAGACCATCGGCCGTCTCTGGGTCTCCATGGCTTACCCACTTTTGGATGGCAGTAGGAAGAGCTCTCAAAAACCGATCCATTACAACACGTTCCACAATCTTTGGTGCGGACAAAGTCTCTGGCTGTAGCCACTTTCTGCTCAGGTGAATGAGATCATACATTTGAGACCTGGGGGGTTTTCCAAGCTGGAAAGTCCAGTTATGCACACGCTGAGCCCGGACAGCCAGGGTGACACCCAGCCTTGCCAATATTTCAGCTTTTAGCATCACATAGTCTTTTGCTTGGTCAGGCTCTAGGTCATAGTAAGCTTTCTGCGATTCACCCGTTAACAGAGGAGCCACCAGTCCAGCCCACTGCTCCTCAGGCCACTTTTCTCTTTCAGCGGTCCTTTCAAATGTGGTCAAAAATACCTCTGGATCATCCTCTCCAGTCATTTTTGTCAATAAACGACTCACCCCAAAGGACGCGGTATTAGTGGGACGGCTTTCCTCACCGGTCTGCGGACGTTGCTGCATTACTGCTTCCATCTGTTGTTGTAGTCTCTGCTCTTGCTTCTGCAACAGGTCTATGAAGCGGGCCTCAGATTGCTGTTGGGCTTGTTGCTGAGCCTCCAGACTCTGTTGTAAAGTTGCAAGGCTCTGTTGATGAGCTTGCTGCTGGGCTGCAAGGCTCCTTTGCAAACCTGCATTTGTCTGCTGTTGATTGGCATTTGCTAGAGCCAGCTGTTTCAGTATCTCCTCCATGCTGGCTTAAAAAAAAACTGCCACTGGTTCTCCACCAACTGTGAGGGGGCTAGCTCGGCAGCGGGTATGTGTGACCCCCGGGATGGGCTCCCCACCCAAAAACAGGCCCAGCAGACGGAGGTTGTGGTTTTCAAAATCAAAAAAAGGTGCGGTTTATTTTCTATTTACAGTGACAAAAACACAGCAAGGCAAAAAAAACAAACACAAAATAAATCCTGGTCAACTTGACCTCTGACTAAACTTACAGGTTTCCTAACTAACGACTGGGATCAGCCTAGTGCTGTCCTAGTCCCTGGTTTTAAATGTCCAAGCAAAATATAGCCACACAGGCTTTCTCTCACCGCACAGGGGTTCACTCTCCCTAGACAGTCCACACAGGTCTGCTTCCAGGCATGAGCTAACATCTAATGAATCTGGGAGTTTTTATAGAGGCCTTAAACGAACTGACAGGCTTCAGCTGGCCTCATCAACTCCCTGCCTGCACGACGCCCAGCCCTCTCCCTAGAGGTATGAGTCATCAATGAGCCCACTAGTCTCAGCTGGGCTTATACAACTCTCCACCTAGCTGTATAAATCGGCGTAAAGCCTGAATCTGGGCGAAATATATCTACCCCCCTGGATGCAACCAGGTGACTTTACCTTCCTGCTGTCACAATATATATATATATATATATATATATATATGTGTGTACGTGTATATATATATATATATATATATATATATATATATTTATATATATATATATATATATATATATATATATATATATATATATACACAAACACACATATCTAATTAAATATATATATATAATTTAATATATTTATATATATAAATAATTCTCTCTATATATATATATACATATACACACATACATAATTTAATCCAAGTTTTATATACGTGAATATATATATATATATATATATATATATATATGTATGTATATATCTATATATATAGATATATACACACACATACATATATAAACATGTATTAATTTATTATGTGTATATTGTGAGGGGGTTAACTCGGTAGCGGGTGTGTGTGACCCCCTGGTTGGGCTCCCCACACAAAAACAGGGCCAGCAGACGGAGGTTGTGGTTTTCAAAATCAAAAGGTGCGGTTTATTTTCTCTATGTACAGTGACAAAAACACAACAAAGCCAAAAAGAAACATAAACAAAATAAATCCTGGTCAGCTTGACCTCTGACTAAACATGCAGGTTTCCTAACTAACAACTGGGATCAGCCTGGTGCTGTCCTAGTCCCTAAGTCCCTGGTTCAGTCAATGTCCAAACAAATAGCCACACAGGCTTGGTCTCACCGCACAGGGGTTCACTCTCCCTAGACAGTCCACACAGGTCTGGTTCCAGGCATGAGCTAACACCTAATGAATCTGGGAGTTTATATAGAGGCCTTAAACGAACTGACAGGCTTCAGCTGGTCTCATCAACTCCCTGCCTGCACGACGCCCAGCCCTCTCCCTAGTTGTATAAGTCAGCATAAAGCCTGAATCTGGGAGAAATATATCTACCCCCCTGGATGCAACCAGGTGACTTTACCTTCCTGCTGTCACATAACCCCCCCCCTTGTTTTAACCTTGGGGTTGGAACACCAGCAATCAGGCATTCATGTACTCGAGACAAAGCATCCACATTCCCCATTTGAACGCCAGGGCGATGCTTTACTGTGAAGTTGAATTCCTGTAGGGCCAGGAACCACCTATTCACTCTTCTATTTGTCTCCTTGTTTTGAGCCATCCACTTTAACGGAGCGTGATCCGTAACCATGTCAAAGTGCCTACCTAGCAGATAGTACCGAAGGGAATCTAGAGCCCACTTCACCGCTAAACACTCCTTTTCAACCGTGGCGTAATTTACCTCATGGGACTTCAACTTCCTGCTGAGGTAAATGACTGGGTGCTCTTCCCCGTTCCAGACCTGGGACAATACTGCTCCTAACCCCACATCTGACGCATCACTTTGTACGACAAAGTCTTTAGAGAAGTCGGGTGAGTACAATACTGGCTGGCTACATAAGGCTTGTTTCAAGAATTGGAATGCTGCCTCAGCCTCGGGGGTCCATTTAATCATGACCGACCCTTTCCCTTTCGTCAGGTTGGTTAGGGGCACAGCCTTAGAAGCAAAGTGGGGAATGAAGCGCCGATAATAACCCGCGATTCCCAGAAAGGCCCGTACCTGCTTCTTGCTGTTGGGACGTGGCCAACTCTGGATGGCCTCGACTTTGTTGAGTTGGGGTTTTATCACTCCCCTGCCAATGGTGTATCCAAGATATTTGGCCTCCTCCTGCCCAATGGTACACTTCTTGGGGTTAGCCGTAAACCCCGCTTCCCGGATAGAGTCTAGGACTGCTTGCACTTTTGGCAGATGTGAGGCCCAATCTGTGCTATGGACAATTACGTCATCCAGGTAAGCCGCAGCATACTTCCGATGGGGCCTCAGTATCTGGTCCATTTTCCGCTGGAATGTGGCCGGCGCATTCTGTAACCCGAATGGCATTCTCTTATATTGGAACGCCCCGTCTGGGGTTACAAATGCGGTTTTCTCTTTGGCCGACTTGGCCAGGGGAATTTGCCAATACCCTTTTGTGAGGTCAAGAGTCGTCATGTATCGGGCTGTTCCCAGCCGGTCGATCAACTCATCTATACGTGGCATGGGGTAGGTGTCAAATTTTTTAACTTTGTTCAACTGACGAAAATCGTTACAAAATCGCCAGCTCCCATCCGGTTTAGGCACCAACACAATGGGACTAGACCAATCACTTTGGGACTCCTCTATCACCCCTAAGTTCAGCATTTTCTGTACTTCCTCCCGTATTGCCTCCCGTCGGGCCTCTGGGATCCGATAGGGTTTTAACTTCACCCTTTCACCGGGCGGGGTAATAATATCATGCTCTACCCCAGATGTTTGTCCCGGCAGCTCAGAGAACACCTCCTTGTTGCGAAGCACAAACTCCTTAACCTCCTGTTGTTGGGGTTGTGACAAGGTGGCTGCTATTCCAACCTCCGGAATCACGCAACCAGTTTGAGCTGGTGACCCAGTTTCTGCGACTAGGGACTCTCTATCCCTCCAGGCTTTCAACAGATTAACGTGATATATCTGTTCGGGCTTTCGCCTTCCTGGTTGTCTGACCTTGTAATTCACTTCGCTCACTTTTTCCATTATCTCGTAGGGGCCTTGCCATTTGGCAAGGAATTTACTTTCCACCGTAGGGACAAGTACCAATATCCTATCCCCCGGGGAAAAGGTACGGGTCTTGGCTCCACGGTTGTACAC
>CM055116.1:839361397-839896397 GCA_029206835.1 Rana muscosa
GGAGGTATGATGGAGGCTTTTTTAGCCCCCTCCTGGGGGGGGGTGCCTGTCGGGTCCCCGCTGGCCAAGGGGTGAAATTGTGCCCCAGCACATTGGCTGAGAGCTATAGCGAGGTGCGGGCCCCTGCTGGGATCACTGGGATGGCACTTTCAATATGCATTGCAATGATACCGTTTTTTTTCCCCCTCTCCCTCTCCCCATTTCCCTTCCCATGCTTCCCCAGTTATGCTGGTTTTTGCTTTACTTCAACTCAAATGTTGTGATTTTACATGATTTAAAAACAAAAATATTAAAATAAAGATTGTATAAAAAAAGAGAGAAGAGGCTGGGAAGGCTCACGAGCCACCTTTCCCAAATTGGACAATTCTTAAGACCGCGTCTTCGTCGGTTGAGAGCCAGAAGTCCTTCTGACCCCCCTGATCCACAGGTCTGGCAGTAACATCAGGCCTTTCGTCTAGGTTTGAGTGGGAAAACTGCAATGGTCCATGCAGCCTCCACGATCCTTCAAGGGCTTATTCTTTCTGGAAGTTCAATCCATCCTCCACCCCCCTTCTCTCCGGCCCACCAAATTCCGATCTCCAAGGGCGAGAAGGAAGCTCTCTTTCAGTGTATTCAAATACTTCTACACCAACAGGCAGTATTGCCAGTACCAAACTTGGATTAACACCCGGGGCTCTACTCCCCAGTCCTTTCTTTTAGTTCCCATGAAATCAGGGGCTGGAGATTCGTGTTGGAACCAGAGAGGTTGACGGATACGTTTGGGTAGAACATGTCATGCGGTATCCCTAGACACAGTAATTCTGTCAGTACAGCCAGATATTTGGATGTATACCTTCACACTCCCATCCATCATTTTTCCAATCTTTTTCCCGGGTTGAAAGTAGGCGATTTGCGCCTCCACTTCCAATATCTTCCCTTTGGGATTTCATCAATCCCCAAAACCTTCACCAAGGTCTTAGTAACCATCCTGGCTTCCTTCTGGAAAAGGGTCCTGCATTTCTTCCAATTCAAGTGACTTATCTGCTCAAAGTCAATTGACGCCTACGGGCACAGCTGCAAACTTTAGTCAACACCCTTGCAGCTGCAAACTTTAGTCAACACCCCGGTGAAGGCGGTGTCACTTCCATCAGAGAGTATCCCTGAATTGGTACAGAAGGTGGAGGAAGTGAACCAGTTGGCATCTACAATCTCCGTTTGGGTTTTCTGGCACAATGAAGAAAGAGGCACCGAAGACAAATGAGTTATCGGTGAAAACCAGCCTTGGGGGTGGGCATGGCCTCCCAACCTCCTAGTTCACCGCTCCCTTGACTCTTCTTATGAACCATTCTTGCATCCATTCTTGCATCTGAGGCAAGTCAACTGGACTGGGGGGTGACACATCACCAAAAGAACCAGTTAGTACAAGGAAGATGGTGTTTCAACTCGGAGAGTATGATTTCCGATATCCTAGAGCTAAGAGTGGTATGGACGGCACATCTAGTCCCTCTTCTTGGGAGCAAGTCCATACTGGTTCAGATAGACGACAAGGCGGCAGTGGCCTATGTTCAAAGCCAAGACGGGACACACAGCAGGTCTCTGTCCAGCGACGTGGCCCCAATTAGTATATGGGCGGAGGACAATTTGGTCAATCTTCAGGCGGCCTACATCCCAGCCCCTGAGAATCAGCTAACTGATCGCCTTTCAAGGTCTTTCAACAGCAACAACGAATAGTCACTAGGCCTGTGGATTGTCCGGTGGATATACCAACAGCGCGGTACTCCCCATTGAGAGCTTTGAGCTTCCAGCTCAAAGCGAAACTCCTCTGCTTTTTATGAGATTCCCACCTCTGAGGTCAGCAGGAGTGGAGGTCATATTTCAACCGTGGAACTTCCAAAGGGGATATGCGTTCCCTCAAGATTACTCTGATACTGAGTTTCCTCCAGCTTCTAACGTCGGAGAAGCTCACTATCCTGGCAACCATGCCATACTGGGAAAGGAGACAATGGTTTCCACTCTTAGTGGAAATCGTGTGTGGAATCGGAAGTGGGCTGCACCGAGCCATTTTGACTATTAGTCAAATAGCTCAGTACAGCTTCCACACACGGACAACCTCCTATATCAAGACGACTTCTTTCTCCCACGTCCGGGGATCCTGGACTTGAAGCCCTGAAAGCTGAGCAGAGCAGACTGGGTGACCTAGGGTGCTCGCATGGTGTCACCCAAACATTATTACAGCCAAGAGAGTCATCCAACTATGCTACCTTCTATTAGGTTTCGAAGGGGATTCACAGAACTGGCAGAATCCAACCATTTCAATCCGCTAGGCTCTGGGCTCCAAAGATTCTACTCTTTCTTCTAACTGGTCTGGACTTAGACTGAAGTCTAAAGCACTCTGAAGGTTAAGCCTGTAGCCTTGTCAGCTTTGACGGGCGCACTCTGGGCACTGAATCTCCTCGTAGAACGTTTCCCGAAAACAGTCAAAATCTATGTCCTCCCGGGAAGACTCATACCCCATAGGGGTGTCTGACAGATGTCTTAACAAACCCTTCCTTTGCACCCACTAAAGAGTGTGCATTGGGAGACATTACATTGGGAACCTACCTTGCTGATTGCCATCATGTCAGGTCGTAGGGCGTCAGAAACACAGCCTCTAGGGGCACAGGAACCCTACGTCACCTTTTTCCCAGGCAGGATAGTCCTACAGCCTATTCACCAACATGTCTCTAGAGTGTCTGCAGTCTACATTCTCAGACGGGAATGGATTCTCCTGACCTTCAGAGAAGATCCAATCTCCTCAAACTACACAGTTTGGATATAGCCAGATCCCTGAGGCGTTACTTAGAACTAACAAAACAGTTTTGCAAAGATCAATGTTCATTCGTTATTGCCAAGGGCGCGAAGAAAGCAATGACGCCCTCCAAGCTAGACCAAGGACGTATCGGGCTAGTGGCGGTGGTGTATTTAGGTTTTGTACTGCCCTAGGCCTGACTAAACTTGCGCACCCCCTAATTTAAATATGACCCACCCCTTCCTGTCAAAGCCACACCCCTTCCCTTTTAAGACCCGCCCTGTTATCTTCATGGGAGGAAGACAGAGGGACGCTGTGAGAAGAGGACAGAGGGACGCCGTGAGAAGAGGACAGAAGGACGCCGTGAGAAGAGGACAGAGGGACGCCGTGAGAAGAGGACAGAGGGACGCCGTGAGAAGAGGACAGAGGGACGCCGTGAGAAGAGGACAGAGGAACGCCGTGAGAAGAGGACAGAGGGACACCGTGGGAAGAGGACAGAGGGACGCCGTGGGAAGAGGACAGAGGGACGCCGTGGGAAGAGGACAGAGGGACGCCGTGGGAAGAGGACAGAGGGACGCCGTGGGAAGAGGACAGAGGGACGCCGTGGGAAGAGCACAGAGGGACGCCATGGGAAGAGGACAGAGGGACGCCGTGGGATAAGGACACCATGGGAAGAGGACAGAGGGACGCCGTGGGAAGAGGACAGAGGGACGCCGTGGGAGAAGGACGCCGTGGGAAGAGGACAGAGGGACGCCATGGGAAGAGGACAGAGGGGGATGTTGTGGCGGTCAATAAGGCCTAGAGAATAGCAGGCTAGGTACTTCCTAATGGCTCAGTCCCTGGGAATAGTAATGGATAATGGCCAACAGGACCACTTACCAGACCCAGCGAAATCGCAACAGTGATCTCTCTGGCTGGACGTTCGCTCACTCTGGGTTGCACGGGGTGATTCTAGTCAGTAGTGTAGCATGTCTGTATCCTGGCAGTGGCTCTGTCTTTCTCCCTCTCTGGTGGTGCGGGTACAGCGTGGCTCTCTGGTGGTGCGGGTACAGCGTGGCTCTCTGGTGGTGCGGGTACAGCGTGGCTCTCTGGTGGTGCGGGGTACAGCGTGGCTCTCTGGTGGTGCGGGGTACAGCGTGGCTCTCTGGTGGTGCGGGGTACAGCGTGGCTCTCTGGTGGTGCGGGGTACAGCGTGGCTCTCTGGTGGTGCGGGGTACAGCGTGGCTCTCTGGTGGTGCGGGGTACAGCGTGGCTCTCTGGTGGTGCGGGGTACAGCGTGGCTCCCTGGTGGTGCGGGGTACAGCGTGGCTCCCTGGTGGTGCAGGGTACAGCGTGGCTCCCTGGTGGTGCGGGGTACAGCGTGGCTCTCTGGTGGTGCGGGGTACAGCGTGGCTCTCTGGTGGTGCGGGTACAGGGGTACAGTGTGGCTCCCTCTTTGGTTTCCCCCAGCACAGTATTCTCTTTTGCTCCTCTTCTGCTGGGGGCTGTAGCTTGGTGTCTATGTACACACTGGGGCCAGAACTCTGCAGTGACTACATTTCCCATGATGCCCCAGAGTCTTCCGATTGTCCCTCTGCTGTGGCCAATCATGGGGAGGGCGGGGCGAATCCAATTAGAGCTGCTCTCTCTCTTTGGGTTACAGAAAGGGAAGGGGGCGGCAGGGGAGATATACAGACAGCCCCGGAGCTCTCCTCTCCCTGTCACAGCGCCGCTACTCTATTTGCCAGAGAACTCGGCAGCGGCGCTGACAGGGAGAGGAGAGCTACGGGCTGTCTGTATATCTCCCCCGCCACCCCTTCCCTTTCTGTAACCTGCAGAGAGAGAGAGAGCGGCTCTAATTGGATTTGCTGCGCTGCCGCACAGCTTCCTGCCCGCTGTTTCCCTCCCCATGATTGGCCACAACAGAATCATGGCTGTGGGGGGGGGGGGGGGTGGCGGATTGACGGCTCTTATTTCAACTGCTTCCTGGACCCCTCCGCACCCGGCGCGAGCCGATGCACTGCTAAGCAGTACTGCCCTGATAGTGGCCCTGCGTGCGGGAGGCGGGGAGGAGGGCGCGGGTGCAATTTTCATGGGGGGGGGTGGCCGGCCGCCCCCGCAAAGTGCCGCCCTAGGCCTGGGCCTTGTTGGCCTAGGCCAGAACCTGTACTAAGAAAAAACAACGGAAAATTGTATACTTACCTTTCCGTAATTTTCCAGCATACACCCTCCCTTCTATAATCCTTAAAGTTCTGAAGACTAGTTACAAGAATACCTGAGTGGGGGGAGTAACTCTTTCTTTTATAGAGTTACGTGGTCCTGTGGGTTGGACGAGGGCGGAGCCACCAACCATTGGTATGCTGCCATGGTAGGCACCAGGAAAGGAAAATTACGGAAAGGTAAGTATACAATTTTCCGTTGTTTGTTCTTAGTACAGGTTTCATTTACATGAGGAAAGAAAGGTGCGCCAATCTAAGTGCAGTAAAACAGGCTTTAATTAGCAAATTTGTATAAAACCAGCCAAATGGCTACTCACAGGATACAGGAATAATACAGGCATGTAAGGAGTTAAAGGTGGTCCGGAGTCATCTAAGGCGGTCCTCAGGGAAGATGTTGGTTCCAGGTGGAGAGAGGTAGTTGAAGATGGCTGAAGGCAGGAAGGCAGGTTGCGGTGTCAGCAAGGGAAGTCAAGAAAAACCAGGCATCCAAGCTGCAGGTGTTGTGATGCGCCCTGTGTCATCAGGGTAGACAGGGGATAACCAGGAAGCTGCAGTTCAGCGAGGACTTCGGCGTGCGCTTCAGCGTGGAGCGCAACGTGCCGTCGGACCGGAAGTGACGTGGGGATAGAACGGACCAATGGGATGACGCGTTTCACAGCATCCGCTGTTTCATCAGATCCATAGAAGGCATTATCATAGGTGGGTGTGATATAGTAGAGAGACGTGGCGTGATTGGTTGAAATCATACTGGTGGAAGTAGATCAGCATGGTGATTGGTTGGAAGCAAGATGTAAGGGAGATAATGACACGGAATTTGTGGGGGGTGCAGGGGGGCGAGGAAAAAAGGAAAAATGGATGACAGGGGATATTCTGTATGGTATTATGATAAGAAATAAAGGTACAATGTTTATATGGTGGTGAACAGCGCTAATGTGGAATTTAAAATCATAAAGGATATAAATACATAAATGGTATTAGTACATAGGAGAGAGAGAAAGAGCAGCACTATAAAGGGGAACGTATGTGGAAATAATTATATTAAAATTAATTAAATATTAAATTAGTTGGGGGGTATGAGAACAAGCTATGTATGGCATGAGAACGAATGGGTGCAACATGTAGGAGATGGGAGCATATTGATGTGGACAAGGGAAGGAAAGGGAAGGGGGTGGTAAAAAAAAAAAAAAAAGAAAAAAAGGGGGGAAGGAAAAGAGAGGGGGGGAAACGGGGAGAGAATATATAATATATAATATATAATATTACGGGGGGAAGGGGGGGGGAGGGGGGGAAGGAAAAGAAAAACAAAGATAAATTGAAATAAAATAAAAATAAAAATAAAAATAAAAAATATAAATATAAAAATAATAATAATGAAAATAATAATAATAATGAGAATGAATATGAAAAATAAATAAATGAGAATAAAAATAAATATAAATATAAAAATAAAAATAATGAAAAATAAAATAAAGAAAAATAATAATGAAAAATAATGAAAAATAAAAATAAAAATAAAATGGACAATAATAATGAAAACAAAAATAGGGGGGGGGAGGAAGAAAAGAGGACAAGATGGGGAAGCGGATGAGATGGGTCAGTGAATGAATGATAAAGGCTGGCTATCATGTAGAAGTAGTACAGAAGTGTGATTCATAGTATAGAAAATACACATGCATGTGTATATATACACACATATACACACACATCTGAAAGGGAACATCCATATATATATATATATAAAAATGAATTGATAATATAATAATATATAAAACATATGTAAATTCCACATGAAAAAGTACAATATAACAAGTCAAAGCTTATTACCAAAATAAGGTACATAATCATTGGTATAAAGGATATACCAAAGATGCAAGGCAGCATGAATGGTAACAGATCTACGAGGGCAACACAAGGTACATACATGCACATATGACCAAGCATATATGAGAGTTGTGAGTAAACGCACACACATACACATATACACACACATACATACATGTATATACATATACACGTGTGCATACACATGCATGCACATACATCTCTGACAGATGAAAGCACTAGTACATGGGATGGACGAGCAGCACAGAGAAACATTTAAAGTAATTTGGAAATGAAAGCTTATTATGAAAATGTATGTATCATGAAAAATAGGATGATAATAAAATCTGAATAAAATCGAATTAAATACAATAAAATTGAAAGAATAAATTAAAGAATCATCATAAAAGAATATATGAGAAGATCGAATAAAATGGTATATGAGTACAAGGACACACAAGAAATCGCAGAGATGGAGAAATGCGATTAATAGAATGGTGGTAATATAGGAATATTAGATTATGTTGTTGGTTTCGATTTCTTCGTTGAGGCCATTGGGTGACATGGTATTTAAAGAAAAAATCCAATAAGTTTCTTGTCTACAAAGGCGTTGGAATCTTTCTATGGCAGTTGGGGTTTCTGGTATTGCCTCGATAACCCAAACCTGAGGGGCGCTGGTATCTTGGTGGTGGTGTGTTGCAAAGTGACGTGCCACGCTGTATTTGGGATTGTTCTTTTGGACTGCACGGCGGTCCAAATCTGGTCCGTAGAGCTCTGATAGTTCTGCCTACGTATAGTAGGCCACATGGACAGGAAATACAGTACACTACATACGTGGTAGAGCAGTTGTAGAAGGAGCTGAGATTGAAGGTCTTACTGTTGGCCTTAAAGGTTTTTTGGCCATGGGTGACATGGGAACAGGTAAGGCATAGGGCTTTTTTGCATTGATACATCCCTACAATGGGAATTAAAGTGAGCTGTTTGAGCATGTAGTTTTGGTGATGATTAGATGTTTTGGTTTTGCTGGGGGCGATCTTGCTTTTAATATTGGGGGCCCTTCGATAGGCAAACTTGGGAGTAACTGACACAGTTTTTGATAGGTAGGGGTCTTGGGTGAGGATGCTCCAGTGTTTTTTAAAGATATTCTCCATTTTTTTGTGTTTTGCGTGGTACTGGATAATGAAACGAGTATTGGGTTCAGAGTTGGATATTTTGGGGAGGGGCAGGGATTCTTGTTGATAGGTGGTGCGAGCTTCTTCAATCAAGTTGGGGGGATATCCTTTCTCGATGAATTTGTTTTCGAGTGAGGTGCTTAAAGATGTATAATCTTCTAATCTGGTACAGTTACGTCAGAGTCGATTGAATTGACTCTTCGGGACGTTTTTGATCCACATGGGATGATGGCAACTAGAAAAATGTAAGTACGAATTTCCAGCTGTGGGTTTAGTGAAATTTTTTGCGAATATGGTATTGTCTTTATAGAAGAGCTCGAGATCTAAGAAGCATAGTGATACAGGGTCCATGACTATAGTGAAAGATAGTCCAAAATTGTTGCAGTTGCAATAAGTTAAGAATTCTTTGACTGAAGTGGTGGGCCCATCCCAAATGATGATAATGTCATCTATATAGCGACCGTAAAAAATAAGGTTGGCTGCAAAAGGATTGTTGGTGTCAATGAATCTGGACTCCCATAGTCCCATAGTGAGGTTAGCGTAGCTCGGGGCAAATTTGGCGCCCATGGCAGTACCTTGCTTTTGGAGGTAGAATTCTCCTCCTGATAGGAAATAGTTGTGCTCAAGGCAGAACCGAGTGGCTAAAAGGATGAAGTCTATTTGTGTGGTATTAAGATTGGGATCGTCTTTCAGAAAATGCACAACTGCTTCGAGTCCAATGGAATGTGGTATAGAAGTATAAAGAGAACATACATCTAGGGATACCCAGGTGTATGATGGTTCCCAAGTGTATGGTTTCAACAAATCAATTAAATGGGTACCGTCACGAATGTAAGACGGAAGGGCTTGGGCTAAGGGTTGGAGAAAATGGTCGATATAGAGAGAAAAACTGGTAGTGATGCTGTCCATGGAGGCAACGATAGGACGGCCCGGCGGATTGGAGATGTCCTTATGAATTTTTGGTAGATGGTATAGGTAGGGAACTTGAAAAAATGGTTTAAAAAAGAAGGCAGCCTCTAGTTTGTTCAGTATTCCGTCCGTGCAGGCTTGTTTAATAATGATGGTGGCTTCTTCAGTGAATTTGGGCAAAGGGTCAGTATTTAATTTGACATATGTGTTTTTATCAGAGAGAAGTCGAGTGGTCTCTTTTATGTAGTTGTTTTTATCTTGTATTACTATCCCTCCTCCCTTATCAGCTGATCTGATGATGATATCAGGGTTGGCACTCAAAGATTTTAAAGCTTGGTATTCAGGTGGACTGAGGTTGTTGTTGAACCGTTGAACTTTAGAGGATTCCGATGTACATAGGTCGCTGAGTTCTTTGAAAACTACTTGATAAAAGGTTGACAGATAGGGACCTTTCGATTGAGTGGGATTAAAAATGGATTTAGGTCTAAAAGAAGTGTGAACTATAGAAGGATTAGATTGGGTGTATTGAGACCAAACTATCAGGCCATCGTCTTCGTCCACATTCCATAGGTCACATAAATTTTGGATGGCCTGTGCGTCCGCAGGGGAATCTGCTGGATCAAGTGTAATATCAGGGGAAGTAATTAATGAAGGATTAGTGTTGGCAGCTTTCATGTTGAAATGGCGTTGGAGAGTGAGGTTACGGATAAATTTGTTTAGATCCTTAAACATGGTAAAAGAGTTGGGGAGAGTGGTAGGAGCAAAGTTTAGGCCTCTGGCTAATAGCGAAGATTCATGAACAGTAAGACTGAGAGAAGATAAATTGTAAATTTTTACAGTTTTCTCAGTTTGTCCGGGCGGGATTGGTTGAGGTTTATGTTTACCCCCTCCTCTTCCTCTTTTTCCTCTTCTATGTGCTTTCTTTTGGTTTTTAGAGGAAATGTACTGAGCAGGGGGGTCAGCACTAAAAAAGATGAAGAAACAGCAGGGTTGGGTGTTGGTGAACCATGGGGTGTAATAGTGATGACATCTGTAGGTGTAGATCTGGCTCAGTCCTGAGAATCCATAATAGGTGTTATATTAGATATATCCTGAGGGGTTGAGACCACAGATAACTGGGTAGCAGGGGGAAGAGTATTTTTAGGGTCAATTATTAGAGTACTGTCTATGGATATGATGGTAGGGGAGAGGGAAGGAATGGGAATGGATGTCACTATAGAAAGTGGCTTGGATCCATGAGCAGTGGCCGTAGCAGTGGGACAGGGTAAGGGGGGGTCAGAGGGACCTCTCAGAGGGGGAGGAATGGATTTAGGCTTGGGTAAGGTTAAGGATAGGAGGGACGGGATAGAGCAAGGGGATGGATGGGAGGCATTCCGTTTCCAATTGAAGACCCTTTTGTTGCTATAATCATCCAGATCTCGACGGAATTTCCCCAATTTGTTTTGTATAAGGGAATCTTCACTTTTTTTGGTGTTTATTTTAAAAGTTTTGTACCATTCAAGGGGCAAAGAGGGGTAAGAGCAGTGAAGTTTAGAAATATTATCTTTAATTTTATCTCTAAGAATATGGTAGCGTTGTTCTCTATGATTGATTAGAATGATGATCCACTTTTGGGTGCAAAATTCAGCTATGTTCTCCCATTCTATACGTGATTCAATCTCAAGGAAAGAGCACCCCTTAAGAACACGTAGTCCGCGAGGGGAGATTTTGGATGCGAAATATTGTTTGAGAAAGAAGCAATCCCACCATTGTTGATTGGCCGATATGGTGAGATCCTCTAGACGTCTCATTCTCATACATGTGTCCCTATACTTTACATCCGGCCATGTACGGGAGTGGACATGGGGACTAAAAAGTGTGGGAGGGAATAAAGTATACAAATCATCCAATAAATCATATTTATGTTTTTCTAATTGTTCAATAATGTCCATTATGAAAGTGATATGTGGAGGGGGGAAAAGGGGGAGGGGGAAATAAAAAGTAAAAAATATATATATATATATATATATATATATATATATATATATATATATAAAAATAAAAATAAAGATAAAAGATTAAAATATAATATGTAAAAGTGCAAAATAAAAAAATGATGATGATATGACCAATCAATAGATGATTTCAACCAGTGAGAACGTGGGGGAAGGATATACACATAAGTAAAATAAATGAGATAAATAAATACTATAAATACATTGTCAGGAACAAAAAATGCAGCACATTCAAAAAAGCTTCAAAAGTCAATAATAAAAAAAGGGAGAAAAAATGGCGCAGAATGAGTTCTAGGCAGAGTAAAAATCAAAGGAATCAATGAATGTTAATGTTGATGTTGCAAGCACTAGCGGCAGCTACCATGAGCAGAAGCAGACTCTGTAAAATATAATGAGGAAAGAAAGGTGCGCCAATCTAAGTGCAGTAAAACAGGCTTTAATTAGCAAATTTGTATAAAACCAGCCAAATGGCTACTCACAGGATACAGGAATAATACAGGCATGTAAGGAGTTAAAGGTGGTCCGGAGTCATCTAAGGCGGTCCTCAGGGAAGATGTTGGTTCCAGGTGGAGAGAGGTAGTTGAAGATGGCTGAAGGCAGGAAGGCAGGTTGCGGTGTCAGCAAGGGAAGTCAAGAAAAACCAGGCATCCAAGCTGCAGGTGTTGTGATGCGCCCTGTGTCATCAGGGTAGACAGGGGATAACCAGGAAGCTGCAGTTCAGCGAGGACTTCGGCGTGCGCTTCAGCGTGGAGCGCAACGTGCCGTCGGACCGGAAGTGACGTGGGGATAGAACGGACCAATGGGATGACGTGTTTCACAGCATCTGCTGTTTCATCAGATCCATAGAAGGCATTATCATAGGTGGGTGTGATATAGTAGAGAGACGTGGCGTGATTGGTTGAAATCATACTGGTGGAAGTAGATCAGCATGGTGATTGGTTGGAAGCAAGATGTAAGGGAGATAATGACACGGAATTTGTGGGGGGTGCAGGGGGGCGAGGAAAAAAGGAAAAATGGATGACAGGGGATATTCTGTATGGTATTATGATATGAAATAAAGGTACAATGTTTATATGGTGGTGAACAGCGCTAATGTGGAATTTAAAATCATAAAGGATATAAATACATAAATGGTATTAGTACATAGGAGAGAGAGAAAGAGCAGCACTATAAAGGGGAACGTATGTGGAAATAATTATATTGAAATTAATTAAATATTAAATTAGTTGGGGGGTATGAGAACAAGCTATGTATGGCATGAGAACGAATTGGTGCAACATGTAGGAGATGGGAGCATATTGATGTGGACAAGGGAAGGAAAGGGAAGGGGGTGGTAAAAAAAAAAAAAAAGGGAAGAAAAAAAGGGGGGAAGGAAAAGAGAGGGGGGGGAAACGGGGAGAGAATATATAATATATAATATATAATATTACGGGGGGAAGGGGGGGGGGTGGCGGATTGACGGCTCTTATTTCAACTGCTTCCTGGACCCCTCCGCACCCGGCGCGAGCCACTGCACTGCTAAGCAGTACTGCCCTGATAGTGGCCCTGCGTGCGGGAGGCGGGAGGAGGGCGCGGGTGCAATTTTCATGGGGGGGGGGGCGGCCGGCCGCCCCCCGCAAAGTGCCGCCCTAGGCCTGGGCCTTGTTGGCCTAGGCCAGAACCTGTACTAAGAAAAAACAACGGAAAATTGTATACTTACCTTTCCGTAATTTTCCAGCATACACCCTCCCTTCTATAATCCTTAAAGTTCTGAAGACTAGTTACAAGAATACCTGAGTGGGGGGAGTAACTCTTTCTTTTATAGAGTTACGTGGTCCTGTGGGTTGGACGAGGGCGGAGCCACCAACCATTGGTATGCTGCCATGGTAGGCACCAGGAAAGGAAAATTACGGAAAGGTAAGTATACAATTTTCCGTTGTTTGTTCTTAGTACAGGTTTCATTTACATGTTCTTGCATGTGACCGGGCTGTTGCCAAAGGCATTTTATCCCACTGCATAAAAGCAGTGCGGACCAAAGGTTAACGTGCTAGGTACAGTGCATCGGAAAAGTATTCACAGTGCTGCACTTTTTCCACATTTTGTTCTGTTACAGCCTTATTTCAAAATGGATTAAATTCATTATTTTCCTAAAGATTCTACAAACAACACTCCATACTGACAAGATGAAAGAAGTTTGTTTGAAATCTTTGCAAATGTATTAAGAAAAAAAACTTAAAAAATCACATGTACATGAGTATACACAGCCTTTGTCATGGCTGGTGCATCCAGTTTCCACTGATCATCCTTGAGATGTTTCTACAACTTGATTGGAGTCCACCTGTGGTAAATTCAGTTGATTGGATATGATTTGGAAAGGCACACACCTGTCTATACAGGTCCTTCTCAAAAAATTAGCATATTGTGATAAAGTTCATTATTTTCTGTAATGTACTGATAAACATTAGACTTTCATATATTTTAGATTCATTACACACAACTGAAGTAGTTCAAGCCTTTTCTTGTTTTAATATTGATGATTTTGGCATACAGCTCATGACAACCCAAAATTCCTATCTCAAAAAATTAGCATATTTCATCCGACCAATAAAAGAAAAGTGTTTTTAATACAAAAAAAGTCAACCTTCAAATAATTATGTTCAGTTATGCACTCAATACTTGGTCGGGAATCCTTTTGCAGAAATGACTGCTTCAATGCGGCGTGGCATGGAGGCAACCAGCCTGTGGCACTGCTGAGGTGTTATGGAGGCCCAGGATGCTTCGATAGCGGCCTTAAGCTCATCCAGAGTGTTGGGTCTTGCGTCTCTCAACTTTCTCTTCCCAATATCCCACAGATTCTCTATGGGGTTCAGGTCAGGAGAGTTGGCAGGCCAATTGAGCACAGTAATACCATGGTCAGTAAACCATTTACCAGTGGTTTTGGCACTGTGAGCAGGTGCCAGGTCGTGCTGAAAAATGAAATCTTCATCTCCATAAAGCTTTTCAGCAGATGGAAGCATGAAGTGCTCCAAAATCTCCTGATAGCTAGCTGCATTGACCCTGCCCTTGATAAAACACAGTGGACCAACACCAGCAGCTGACATGGCACCCCAGACCATCACTGACTGTGGGTACTTGACACTGGACTTCAGGCATTTTGGCATTTCCCTCTCCCCAGTCTTCCTCCAGACTCTGGCACCTTGATTTCCGAATGACATGCAAAATTTGCTTTCATCCGAAAAAAGTACTTTGGACCACTGAGCAACAGTCCAGTGCTGCTTCTCTGTAGCCCAGGTCAGGCGCTTCTGCCGCTGTTTCTGGTTCAAAAGTGGCTTGACCTGGGGAATGCGGCACCTGTAGCCCATTTCCTGCACACGCCTGTTCACGGTGGCTCTGGATGTTTCTACTCCAGACTCAGTCCACTGCTTCCGCAGGTCCTCCAAGGTCTGGAATCGGTCCTTCTCCACAATCTTCTTCAGGGTCCGGTCACCTCTTCTCGTTGTGCAGCGTTTTCTGCCACACTTTTTCCTTCCCACAGACTTCCCACTGAGGTGCCTTGATACAGCACTCTGGGAACAGCCTATTCGTTCAGAAATTTCTTTCTGTGTCTTACCCTCTTGCTTGAGGGTGTCAATGATGGCCTTCTGGACAGCAGTCAGGTCGGCAGTCTTACCCATGATTGCGGTTTTGAGTAATGAACCAGGCTGGGAGTTTTTAAAAGCCTCAGGAATCTTTTGCAGGTGTTAAGAGTTAATTAGTTGATTCAGATGATTAGGTTAATAGCTCGTTTAGAGAACCTTTTCATGATATGCAAATTTTTTGAGATAGGAATTTTGGGTTGTCATGAGCTGTATGCCAAAATCATCAATATTAAAACAAGAAAAGGCTTGAACTACTTCAGTTGTGTGTAATGAATCTAAAATATATGAAAGTCTAATGTTTATCAGTACATTACAGAAAATAATGAACTTTATCACAATATGCTAATTTTTTGAGAAGGACCTGTATAAGGTCCCAAAGTTAACAGTGCATGTTAGAGCACAAAAAAAAGCCATGAAGTCCAAGGAATCGCCTGTAGACCTCTGAGACAGGATTGTATCGAGGCACAGATCTGGGGAAGGGTACAGAAAAATTCCTGCAGCATTAAAGGTCGCAATGAGCACAGTGGCCTCCATCACCTGTAAATGGAAGACGCAGGGCCGATCCTAGGGTCACAGACGCCTGGGTGCAGAAATATTTCTGGCACCCCCACATGGGCGTGGTCATCCTACAAACTCCTCCTCTTTACACATGTTTCTATGGCAACGATTTAAACACAGAGATGCTCCCCTAAGAAGTCGTCGTTACTCTAGGATCCTCCCATGATCCTTTAACAATAAAGAAAATACAGGAAGAGCGTAGACTAATGAGACCTGGAGAGGAGTCTCTCTGTTGCACACAGAGAGGGCTTCTGTTAGAGAGTCTGTTAGGAAGAGCCCCCAGACATAGTACAAGAGATGGTCAGAGAGTGCAGACATATTACAGGTGACCGTCAGAGAGTGCAGACATGACACAAGAGACTGTCAGACTGCAGACATATTACAGGAGATGGTCAGAGAGTGCAGACATAGTACAGGAGACAGAGTGCAGACATATTACAGGAGATGGTCAGAGACTGCAGATATAAAACAGGAAATTATCAGAGACTGCAGACATAATACAGGAAATGATCAGAGAGTGCAGACATATTACAGGAGACGGCCAGAGACTGCAGATATAATACAGGAGATGGTCAGAGACTGCAGACATAATATAGGAGATAATGGCTCTCACCTGACCCAGCGATACAGCAACAACGGTTCCTCTGATCAGGAGTCAGCTCACTCTGAATTGCCCGTAGTGACTCCACCGAGTCCAGATCTGTATAAAGTATAGACTCCCTACTCCCCTATAGACTCCCTACTGAGTATAAACCCCTCCCTCAATACAGACCCCCTCCATTAGTACAGACCCCCCAGGACAAACCCCCCCTCCATTAGTACAGACCCCTCAGGACAAACCACCCCCCTCCATTAGTACAGACCCCCCCCACAAACCACACCCCCATTAGTACAGACCACCCCCCTCCATTAGTAGAGACCCCCCACAAACCACCCCCCCATTAGTACAGACCCCCACAAACCACCCCCTCCATTAGCAAAGACCACCCCACAAACCATCCTCCCTCCATTAGTACAGACCCCCCCAGGACAAACAGCCCCCCACCATTAGTAGAGACCCCCCCACAAACCACCCCCCATTAGTACAGACCCTCCCACAAACCCCCCCATTAGTACAGACCCCCCCACAAACCACCCCCCCATTAGGACAGACCACCCCCATCCATTAGTAGAGATCCCCCCACAAACCCCCCCCATTAGTACAGACCACCTCCCATTAGTACAGAACACCCCCTTCTATTAGTAGAGATCCCCACAAACCACCCTCAATTAGTACAGACCCCCCTCAGGACAAAGCACCCCCCCATTAGTACAGACTCCCCCACAAACCACCCCCCATTAGTACAGACCACCCCCCTCCATTAGTAGAGACCCCCCACAAACCACCCACCATTAGTACAGACCCCCCCACAAACCACCCCCCCTCTAGTACAGACCCCCCACAAACCACCCCCTTATTAGGACAGACCACCCCCTCCATTAATAGAGACCCCTCCATTAGTAGAGACCCCCCCACAAACCCCCCCCATTAGTACAGAACACCCCCCTCTATTAGTAGAGAACCCCACAAACCACCCCCCTCAATTAGTACAGACCCCCCACAAACCACCCCCCATTAGTACAGACCACCCCCCTCCATTAGTAGAGAATCCCCCACAAACCACCCGCCCATTAGTACAGACCCCCACAAACCATCCCCCCTCCATTAGTACAGACCCCCTCCTGGCCCCCACAAACCAGCCCCCTCCATTAGTACAGACCCCCCTGGCCCCCACAAACCACCCCCTTCCATTAGTACAGACCCCCCACAAACCATCCCCCCTCCATTAGTACAGATCCCCCCCTGGCCCCCACAAACCATCCCCCCTCCATTAGTACAGATCCCCCTGGCCCCCACAAACAATCCCCCCTCCATTAGTACAGACCCCCCTGGCCCCCACAAACCACCCCCTTCCATTAGTACAGACCCCCACAAACCATCCCCCCTTCATTAGTACAGACCCCCCCTGGCCCCCACAAACCATCCCCCCTCCATTAGTACAGACCCCCCTGGCCCCCACAGACCAGACCCCCCTGGCTCCCACAAACCATCCCCCCTCCATTAGTACAGACCCCCCCTCCATTAGTACAGACCCCCCTGGCGCCCACAAACCACCCCCTTCCATTAGTACAGACCCCCCCTGGCCCCTACACACCAGCCCCCCTCCATTAGTACAGACCCCCTCCTGGCCCCCACAAACCAGCCCCCTCCATTAGTACAGACCCCCCTGGCCCCCACAAACCACCCCCTTCCATTAGTACAGACCCCCCACAAACCATCCCCCCTCCATTAGTACAGATCCCCCCTGGCCCCCACAAACCATCCCCCCTCCATTAGTACAGATCCCCCTGGCCCCCTCAAACAATCCCCCCTCCATTAGTACAGACCCCCCTGGCCCCCACAAACCACCCCCTTCCATTAGTACAGACCCCCACAAACCATCCCCCCTTCATTAGTACAGACCCCCCTGGCCCCCACAAACCATCCCCCCTCCATTAGTACAGACCCCCCCCTGGCCCCCACAGACCAGACCCCCCTGGCTCCCACAAACCATCCCCCCTCCATTAGTACAGACCCCCCTCCATTAGTACAGACCCCCCTGGTGCCCACAAACCACCCCCTTCCATTAGTACAGACCCCCCCTGGCCCCTACACACCAGACCCCCTCCATAAGTACAGACCCCCCATAAATTATCCCCCCTTCATTAGTACAGTCTACAGACCCCCCCTCTGGACAAATGCAAACCCCACCCGGGCGGCAGCTGGAGAGGACAGTGTGCAGCCGCGCCGCCCAGGTGGAGAGGATCGTGACAGTTAGAACAAATGTCACGCTGATGCACTGAATTCATTGCACTGCACCGCACGGACCGGACCGCCCCGCCCCCCCACTACCTCACCGCGGGTCTCTCTCCCAGCCGCTCCAATCTCTGATCTCCTCTGCCTGGAGGATGGAGGGGGGAGCAGGAAACAGCAGCGCCGCAGCGGCGATGATCGGCGGCAGTGAGCGGCGGAGACTGAGAGCGGCCTCGCTCTGTATACCAATAAGGAGGAGGAGGAGGGAGGGGAACACTCTGGTGCTTAAGCGCCCCCACCTCTGTGGCGCCTGGGTGAACTGCACCCCTCGCACCCGTCTAGGACCGGCCCTGGGAAGACGTTTGGAACCACCAGGACTCTTCCTAGAGTGGGCCATCCAGCCAAACTTAGCGATCGGGGGAGAAGGGCTTTAGTCAGGGAGGTGACCAAGAACCCGATTGTCACTATGACAGAGCTCCAGTGTTTCTCTGTGTAGAGAGGAGAACCTTCCAGAAGAACAACCATCTCTGCAGCACTCCACCAATCAGGCCTGTATGGTAGAGTGGCCAGATGGAAGCCACTCCTCAGTAAAAAGGCACATGAGAGCTGGCCTGGAGTTTGCCAAAAGGCACATACTCTCAGACCATGAGAAATAAAATTCTCTGGTCTGATGAAATAAAGATTGAACTCTTTGGCCTGAATGGCAAGCGTCATGTCTGGAGGAAACCAGGCACCGCTCATTACCTGGCCAATACCATCTCTACAGAAAAGCATGGTAGTGGCAGCATTATGCTGTGGGGATGTTTTTTAGCGGCAGGAACTAGACTAGACAGAATGGAGGGAAAGATTAATGCAGCAATGTACAGAGACATCCTTGATGAACCTGCTCCAGAGCGCTCTGGACCTCAGACTGGGGTGAAGGTTCATCTTCCAACAGGACAATGACTCTAAGCACACAGCCAAGATACTGTAACAAATGAGTGGCTATGGGACAGAGTAGGACACGGGGGAACCGGTAGAGCAATGGGAGGAGCGCACGGGGAGGAGATGGGGGAACCAGAGGAGCAAAGGGAGGAGCACACGGGGAAACCGGAGGAGCGCACGGGGAGGACACGGGGGAACCAGAGGAGCGCATGGAGGAAAAAAACAGGGGAACTGTAGGAGCGCATGGGGGAGGACTTGGAGGAGGACCGGACTGGAGCACATGGAGAACACAGTGGAGGACATGGAGGGGGACCGGAGGAGGATACAGGGGACAGTCAGGGACGAGGTGTGGCGATGGGAGGAGTTACAATCACCGATCTCCCTGTGTGGCTTTCAAAAAGGCAGCAGAAAACCGCGGGGAGGGAGAGAAGGAGAAGCGGCAGTCAGATGCTTTATTGAAAGCCATACAGGGAGATCAGTGATTCTAACTCCCCCCACCGCCGCACCTCGTCCCTGGTTGTCCAAGTATTGGGTCAAGCATCGGAGCATTTGCATGAGAACAAGTACTTGTGCAAATGCTCGGTATCGGTGCAGCCCTATTAAAAAGTATCACCTCAAAGTCCAACCTACTTACAGAACAACTTTCCTTCAATAATGATATTATGATCAATATGTTTATATAGATATTATTAAATCTTTTAAACGTTAAAGCACTTTTATTGACCATTTAAATATGTACGTTTATTTTATTTCATTTATTATTGGTACTTGTATTGCACTGTCAAATTACGCAGCGCTTTACACATATATATTGCACATTCACAACAGTCCCTGCTCTCAAGGAGCTTACAGTTTAAGGCCCCTAACTCATATTCATACATATATTACACAATACTAGAGCAAATTTAGACAGGAGCCAATTAACCTACCAGCATGTCTTTGGAGTGTGGGAGAAAATCAGAGTTTATATAGCGCCAACAGTTTGCGCAGCGCTTAACAAAATGAGCCAATGTGCTGCCCTATTTAGGATTTTCTTTTTAGGATTTTTTTCTAAAATTACAGTTTAGTTAAATCTCATGTAAACCTTATTTTTATTATCATTTATTTTGATCAGAACATTTCTGCATGTGTGCTCTTGTATATGACAATTGGAAACCATGCATAAAGATAAGTGTCCCTGAAAAAAAAAGGAGGTGCCCGGACATAGGCTGATTAATGTACAGTACAAGGATTGCCCACCCCTTTGAGGCTGATAAATATAAATTTACAGATAATAAAAACATTGCACAAGGGTTGTACACTTCTTCATCACCCGTGCTACTGTAAATTCACACATCTTTTAAAATTGGCCATTAATTACAGGCTGTAGGCAGCTAAGGTGTAGATTCAGCAACAACTTTCCTGTCAGCTTGAAGCCCAACTCCAGGCAAAATTTTAATTTAAATAGCACAGTCTGCATCAATTACCTTACTCCTCAGTCTTGATACCAAACACCTCTTCTTAAGACATTTTTCAGTGCCAATGGAGCAAAGTCACGGTTTCTGCTTTAAGCCAAGCTAATTTCCTGCCTTGGAGATCAGACATTTTACCCTCCTCATTATCTTTTTGGGTAGTAGTCCCCTCACCACCCTGTGAGTTCTCTGTCCTCTGGAGCCCATAAGAGAGGACACTGCAAGGTTCACCTTCACCAATAGATGTCCACACTGTGTAGGCAGCGATGTGGATACCCAAAGAAAGACCCCAGAAAGAAAACAGAAAAGGAGAGAAAGATAGTTTTGTGACTGTGACTTGAGGAAAGTTATTGGGAATTTGGATAGTTTTTTTTTTCTCAATACCAGTGGTTATTTAGAGTGGGGTGGAAGGGGGGTTGTGAATATCCTGGAGTTGGGCTTTAGGGGTCTGTCTTAACAGGCTTTTCGTCACTTCAAATGTGTTTTCCATTGCCACTCAAGTCTATAGGAGTGCAAAACCCAATTGAAACAGATCAAATACAGGCCAGAAGGAGGTCAAAGGCTACTGTCAAATGTACTTTTTAATGATCTCCAAAGTGTCTTAAAATGATGTCAAACTGATGCCATTGGCACAAGCCTAAAACTTGCCAACACAGACCTTTAGGTTGTCCATAGACCTCTAAGATCTGACAGATGTGCATCATCAGGTACCACCAAAGCTCAGCTGCACCATAAACATTATTGCTTCGTAGAATGTCATTGTCGGTAGAGGGGAGCATCATTGGCACCACTTATTTCAGGGGGCAACCAGTGAAAGCGGACAGGTTTTCCAACCTGCTTATTCAACTGTCCATATGGACACTGGTTTCCCACAGATATAAAGTCAGTGCTGAATTCTGCTGAAAAAGGCCATACTGGGTAGCTCAATTCTGAACAGTTGCAAAGATTTTCTAATTAATGTGCTAAATATATGCACTGTTATTCGAATGTAGAATTATTGGAAGTGGTCTTTAAACTTTGAGACAACTTTTTTTTAATGTTACAAGTCACCGCCATCAAGGCCAGCTAGGGCGGCAGTGTTTTTCAATTCCAGCCCTCAAGGCACACCAACAGGTAATGTTTTCAGGCTTTCCATTATTTTGCACAGGTGATTTGATCAGTTTCACTGCCTTAGTAATTACCACAGCCATTTCATATGAGGGAAATCCTGAAAACTTGACCTGTTGGTGCGCCTTGAGGACTAGAATTGAGAAACACTCAGCTGTAGATAGGTTCTATAAAAAGCTAAAAAAGGGTTATTCTGTGATAGATATTGCTATTTAAAGCAAGCTCAAATCAGATCTTTATGGACCAAAAAGTGTGAAACTGCTGACATCACATCCTTCGTGAAATAAATGGCTTTCCTAACTGGAGAAACAAAACGAGGTAGCAAATGGTTTTGTTGGCTTTATTTAATTTTTTGACCTTTGAAACAAAAAATACAAAAGTCTGAAAAATGGCCATATGTGTACAGCAATAAAAATAATTGGAATATGTCTGGATGTGTAGGCTGTCATCATTTCTGTTTTAAATACAGTTACTATGATTAGGAGCCTCTTCCCTTTCCCTGCGTTCAAAGACCTGGTGTGCTCTTTGCAAGTCCTCAATGATAGTTAGCAAACGTCTTGCTGCAGATGAAGTAATCAGGCCTGAAGGAGGAAAAAATGAAAAATAAAAATTAATTACCAAACTGGTCATGTTCTACAATTTCACAATGGTCATAATATTTTGCAGCAGTAATACTGAACCTTCGAATCCTTTCTCGGTAGGACCTCTTGTTTCTGCTTTCCCTGTGGCGGCACCATCTGCACCATCCAGGTACTTGTTCCTGTTAAAAAGTAGGTATATCATATGCCGAGGCCAGTGGTTTAAAATATGAAGAAGATATCTTAAATGGTTACTTCATACGACTAAATGTTAGGGAGGCAACCACATATCAACAAAAACTAAGAAGAACCATTTGCAAACCTGAGCATGTCCTTGACCAATAGAAGATGCCGATATAACACCTGAGCCTCAGCATCTGGATCCAAAGGATCACTCCAGTCTCCTAATGTCACAGCTAAATGTGTCCGGCTACACCCACGAACTGTAAGACACACACAAAAAAAAAAGAGGAATTTTGACTTGCCTGTAAATTCCAAATTTTGGAGAACAGTACAGAATACAGGCAGAGAATTCATACACCATGGGTTATAAGTATGTACCTTCAGGTGATTGGAAACTGGCAAAGCTTTAGAAGACATGCCCACTGAGTGCCTTCCCTGTAACCCCTCCACACTTTGTAAGTCCTCAGTTTGTAACAAGCAATACACAGTAAACTAAGGAATGAAAGTCGGGGTGTCCTGTACTGTACTCCAAAATATGGCATGTACAGGAAAATCAAAATTCCTCTAATCCTTGTCATACAGTACACAGGCAGAGTATACATACACCATAAAATGTCCCCAAGCAATAAACAACATAAAGGGTGGGCAATAATGAGGAAAATATACCGTATATACTCGTGTATAAGCCGACCCGAGGATAAGCCGAGATACCTAATTTTACCACAAAAAATGGGAAAAACGTATTGACTCGAGTATAAGCCTAGGGGGGGAAATGTGCCCATTGCCACCTCACTGTGCCAATTGCCCAACCTTACTGTGCCCATTGCCATCTCACTGTGCCACCTCACTGTTCCCATTGCCACCTCACTGCCCATTGCCACCTCACTGTGCCCCCTTACTGTGTCCATTGCAGCCTCCCTGTGCCCGAGTCAGTTAGTGAACCTGAAAATCTTCTTATTCCGCGGCCGGCGTCTATTGTTTAAATCTCGCAGCTTTCTTCTGGTCCCTTCCGTGATAGGCGTTTCCAGCAAACACTGTGTTGAGTGTTGCGCCTATCACAGAGATCCTCTCATTCTCGGACTCCGTTTCCCAGCAGGCACTGTGTTCAGTGTTCCGCCAATCACGGACGTCGGACAAGAGAACGTCCATGATAGGCACAACACTCAACACAGTGTTTGCTGGAAACGCCTATTGCGGAAGGGACCAGAAGAAAACCGCGAATAACAAGATTTTCAGGTACTGACTCGAGTATAAGCCGAGGGGTATACTTTCAGCCCTAAAAAAAAGGGCTGAAAAACTCGGCTTATACTCGAGTATATACGGTAACTCTTGCCAACAGGCCCGACAACGGTCGGAAGACCTAACCTTTGAGAGCCTTACGGCCAAAAGCTGTGTCACCAGAAGAATGAACATAAGACCAGGTGGCAGCCTTACACAACTGGGCTAAAGGGGCTTGGTGCTGAAATGCCCAGGAAACTCTCACTGTTCTGGTGGAATGGGAAATTTAAAGCACAGGAGGAGATTTCAAAACAAATTGCACTCCTGTGATCCATAGGAGAAGTAGAGTCAAATGAGCTTTGGCTATACTTCTCCTTTAACCACTTAACAACCACCTGCCGACAAATAACGTCGACAAGGTGGTTGCTTAACTCTGGGAGGACGTTATATAACGTCCTCCCAGAATCGCGCTCCCGCGCGCCCCCTGGGGCGCGCACACGGGAAACTCCGTGACCGCCGGGTCCAGAGGACCCGGCGGATCACGAATCGCGGTAAATCGCCGCTGATAGCGGCCGTTTACCACGTGATCGCTCCGTCAAATGACGGAGCAATCACTTGTAAACAGACCGGCGTCATTTGATGACGCCGGTTCCTCCCTCCCCTCTCTGTACCGATCGGTACAGTGTGAGAGGGGAGGGGGAGGGAGCGGATGGCAGCAGCAGCACTGTGGGCTGGATCTGTGACAATTGCAGTCACAGATCCAGCCATCCATCCATCCCTGCTCAGCCATCCCTGTGCTATACCCTGCCAATACTCTGCAATACACCCTGCTAATACTCTGCAAAATACCCTGCCAATACTCTGCAAAATACCCTGCCAATACCCTGGTGCAATACTCTGCAATACCCTGGTGCAATACTCTGCAATACCCTGGTGCAATACTCGGCAATACCCTGGTGCAATACTCTGCAATACCCTGCAAAATACTCTGCAATACCCTGCAAAATACTCTGCAATACCCTGCAAAATACTCTGCAATACCCTGCGCAATACTCTGCAATACCCTGCGCAATACTCTGCAATACCCTGCGCAATACCCTGCAAAATACTCTGCAATACCCTGCGCAATACCCTGCAAAATACTCTGCAATACCCTGGTGCAATACTCTGCAATACTCTGGTGCAATACTCTGCAATACTCTGGTGCAATACTCTGCAATACCCTGCGCAATACTCTGCAATACCCTGCGCAATACTCTGCAATACCCTGCGCAATACTCTGCAATACCCTGCGCAATACTCTGCAATACCCTGCGCAATATTCTGCAAAATACTCTGCAATACCCTGCACAATACTCTGCAATACCCTCCACAATACTCTGCAATACCCTCCACAATACTCTGCAATACCCTCCACAATACTCTGCAATACCCTCCACAATACCCTGTGCAATACCCTCCACAATACCCTGTGCAATACCCGTGCAATACCCTGCCATACACCGCAATACCCTGCCATAGTCCGCAATACTCTGCAATGCCCTGCAATACTCCGCAATGCCCAGCAATACTCCGCAATGCCCGGCAATACTCCGCAATGCCCGGCAATACTCCGCAATGCCCGGCAATACTCCGCAATGCCCGGCAATACTCTGCAATAACCACTTCCCGCCCTCCGGCCGTCATATGACGTCCTTGACTTTGTGCGGGGATATCTGAATGATGGGAGCAGCTACAGGCATCATTCAGATATTAGCTTTTTCAGCCGGCGATTCACTACACCATAAGAACAATCATAGCGGCTGTTCCGCCGCTTGATCATTCTTACGGGAGGCGAGAGGGGATGTCCCCCCCCCCGCCACCCTCCGGTGCTTCTACCGACTCACCGCTACGATCAAAGCCAGGATTGTTGTTTTTTTTTTGTATTTTTTTCAGGCTTCCCAGCCTAGAGGTGAGATGTGGGGTCTTATTGACACCCCCCCCCCATATCTCACTGTAAAGAGGACCTGTCATGCCATATTCCTATTACAAGGGATGTTTACGTTCCTTGTAATAGGTATAAAAGTGATCAAAAAAATGTTTAGGGCGGAAAAACATGTCAAACTAAAATAAATAAAGTAAAATGAAGAATAAATTTTTTTTTTTTTTTTAAAGCGCCCTTGTCCCCGTGAGCTCGCATACAGAAGCGAACGCATACGTAAGTCCCGCCCACATATGAAAACGGTTTTCAAACCACACATGTGAGGTATCTCTGCGAAGGTTAGAGCGAGAGCAATCATTTTGGCCCTAGACCTCCTCTGTAACTCAAAACATGTAACCAGTAAAAATATTTAAAGCGTCGCCTATGGGGATTTTTTAAGTAGCGAAGTTTGGCGCCATTCCACGAGTGTGTGCAATTTTTAAGGGCGACATGTTAGGTATCTATTTACTCGGCGTAACTTCATCTTTCACATTATGCAAAAACATTGGGCTAACTTTACTGTTTTTTTTTTTTTTAAGCACAAAACATTTTTTTTCCGTAAAAAACGCGTTAAAAAAATTGCTGCGCAAATATCGTGCGAGATAAAAAGTTGCAACAACCACCATTATATTCTCTAAGGTCTTTGCTAAAAAAACATATATAATGTTTTGGGGTTCTATGTAATTTTCTAGCAAACAAATGATGATTTTTACATGTAGGAGAGAAATGTCAGAATTGGCCTGGGTGCTCCAGAACGCCTGAAGGTGCTCCCTGCATGTTGGGCCTCTGTGTGTGGCCACGCTGTGTAAAAGTCTCACACATGTGGTATCGCCATACTCGGGAGTAATAGCAGAATGTGTTTTGGGGTGTAATTTGTGGAATGCATATGCTGTGTGTGAGAAATAACCTGCTAATATGACAATTTTGTGAAAAAAAAAAAAGAGAAAAAAAAAATCTTGATTTTGCAAAGAATTGTGGGAAAAAATGACAACTTCAAAAAACTCACAATGCCTCTTTCTGAATACCTTGGAATGTCTTCTTTCCAAAAAGGGGTCATTTGGGGGGTATTTGTACTTTTCTGGCATGTTAGGGTCTCAAGAATTGAGATAGGCCGTCAGTACTTCAGGTGTGATCAATTTTCAGATATTGGCACCATAGCTTGTGGACTCTATAACTTTCACAAAGACCAAATAATATACACCAATTTGTACTTATTTTTACCAAAGATATGTAGCAGTATAAATTTTGGCCAAAATTTATGAAGAAAAAATAGTAATTTGCAAAATTTTATAACAGAAACGAAAAAAAATCATTTTTTTACAAAATTTTCAGTCTTTTTTCTCTTATAGCGCAAAAAATAAAAAACCCAACAGTGATTAAATACCACCAAAAGAAAGCTCTATTTGTGTGAAAAAAAGGACAAAAATTTCATATGGGTACAGTGTTGTATGACTGAGTAATTGTCATTCAAAATGTGAGAGCACCGAAAGCTGAAAATTGGTCTGGTTATTAAGGGGGTTTAAGTGCCCAGTGGTCAAGTGGTTAAGTCACTCTGAAAATTTGTCAATTGAAATTTAATAGGTCATCTACACAGAAAAGTAGAGCAGAAGGCAACTGCTATAATTGCTGTGTAAAAAACGTGACCCTGAAATACAGGTTTGTGTTGGTTGTTCATTATTGTAGTCCAGTTAGCTGCAGTTTGACATACTGAAATTGCAACAAGAGCTGATTACAGGACTGTGCCTACAAGATTAAAGATATCCTTTAGGAGCCTCTCAAACTTTCTATCTGCAGAAACTTTGAAAGAAGGAACAACTTCAATAGGAACAGTGAGATGTTTGTTTAGGACAGAGATGGCAGGATCAACTACAGGAATAGCCCACTTTCTGAATTCTTTTTCATTGGATAGAGCTCAGTAAACAATTTGGGGGGAATGAAAGTTCTTTCAGGGGTGACCCAGTCCTCAGATACTGCATGTTCTATCTGTTCATGAAAAGGGAATCTTTTGCAGTATTTTGCCAGTCTCTTTGCACCCAAAGGGGCATGGAAGGACAGAGGAGAGTCAGGTTGCACAGTGCCTAGGCTTTTGTGGACAGCGGGAATGAGCATTTATGTTGCATGAAGCTCCCTCTTCAGCATAGTGACTGTCTGAGGGAGAGAAATCTCATGCAGCTTCCTCCAATACTGCTTCAATATCCTCTTCATTTCTTTCTG
The DNA here is from genome assembly GCA_029206835.1 of Rana muscosa. Classification (NCBI taxonomy): domain Eukaryota; kingdom Metazoa; phylum Chordata; class Amphibia; order Anura; family Ranidae; genus Rana; species Rana muscosa. The sequence goes on from CM055116.1 coordinate 839,388,902, forward strand.
TGCTTGCATCCTCTAGGACTGCATATTGGGTTCTTACTCTAGTTGAGAAATGGGAATAGGAAAGAGGCATGGTTGTTTTTGGACCCTGGGCAAAGATGGCTCTATTGAAATGGTTGTAAAGCAGTGGTTCTCAACTCCTGTCCTCAGGACCCACTAACAGGCCAGATTTTAAGTATTACCTTGGTGAGATGCAGACTAGAATACTGCAATCCCTGAGCAGCAAATTATATCACCTGTGATGCATTTCAGTTATCTTGCAAACCTGGCCTGTTAGTGGGTCCTGAGGACTGGAGTTGAGAACCACTGTTGTAAAGCCTTACATGCAGCCAGTGAAGTGACCATCTTCCGGTGATACACAGGGATGAAACAAACTCTCATACAAAAGTTGCACCTGTCTGCAGCCATCCCTTCTGTAGATCATTCTAAAAACACACAGATTTAGGGCCCTTTCACATGGACTTTCCAATGAGGTCCACCTATCATTTTTTTAGGCGGACCTGGTCGGACCCTCCAGTCTCCTGTATGGAGCGGCGGATGTCAGCGGACACTGACATTTTATGTTGCTTTTATGCTGATATTAGAAAACAGTAAGGGCTTGATTGGAGGATCATAAGATAAAAAAGGAAGAAAAACAAAACTAGTTAGGCCAAGGATGGTTTTCTCTCTGAAGGAGAAAAGGTCCATCACTTTCAGACACTAGCAAAAAACCGACTCACGAGTTGGGTAAGGTAATAGGGGAGGTGCCTATGGGGCATATCCTCTAAAGCACTGTCATTATCCAATTACCTGAAAATAAATGCCTAAAAACCCATGGTGTATTAAGACTGTACATGTGCTCTGTACTGTAGAGTAAGATAATGAGTGATTATACATCATGAGTTAGTTATGCTCACAAGCATACTGTACTGTGGCTATATTACCTGTTCGATCAGATTGCAGGCAGCAAGTCCAATGGGAATTACGATAGGCTCCTTGGTGATATGTTGGCAACAAATTCTGGTTGCACAGACTGACTTTACGCAGCGCAGAAAGCCACTGATTCAGTTCATTAACATTCTATATAAAAAAATATATATTTCATAAAAAATAAATAAATGCAATTTTAACCCTAATATTTCCAGTTTTTCCATAATCTTTTTCTTAAAATGGTACAGGTAATATATAGCCTATGCTATTGGTGCTCACCTTGCACTGTATATACATAATGTGGCAACCTTGTGTCTCAGCATCTTGGGTAATGATTTGCATCATATTTGGCTGCTGAAACGCATTCTCATCCACTCGCTCCACAGCGCAAATCCGATGCACTGGTATAGAAGAACGCACCTGCAACAAGGAAATAGAGCATTAAATGGCAAGTACCTTAAGCTAGCCATACATGTTTTAATCCGATTGTACAATTCTGTCCAATCGTCTTTCATATGGCCATACATGTCACAGTACAAAGAAATTGTTAAATTTAAAGTCTATTAAACAGTTAGACTATAATGTGCAAGGTCATTTTAACAGTTCATGTTATTGCATAATTGCAGCATACTTCAGTGAATATGCAGCAAGCAGCCCAATACTGCAGAATAAGGCTCAATAAGGCCTTGGAACGCAATAATAAGATTATTACGAAAAATTATCAAATAATTAGGTATCAGTGGCGACTGGTAGCCATTTATCAGGTGATTATATATAATTACTGCTAGATAAAACTGCCTATCATACGCAGCCTCACTGTTCCCATCAAATGCAGCCTCACTGTGCACATCAATTGCAGCCTCACTGTGCCCATCACAGTAGGCCAATCACATGCACATTTCAAGTAAAAGAAAACAAAACCACTTAACATAAGGAGTCCTCATCAGAGCCCCCTTTTACATCATATGTCCCAATCTAAGCCCCCTTTACAGCAGGTGTCCCTATCACCATCCCTCTATACATCAGGTGTCCTCATCAGAGTCCCCCTATACATCAGGTGTCGCAATCAGAGTCCCCCTTTACATCAGGTGTCGCCATCAGCATCCCCCTATAAATCAGATGTCCTCATCAGAGTCCCTCTTTACATCAGATGTCCCAATCAGAGTCCTCCTTTACATCAGATGTCCCCATCAGAGTCCCCCTTTACATTAGATGCCCCCATCAGAGACCTCCTTTACATCAAATGTCCCCATCAGAGTCCCCATTTACATTAGATGCCCCATCAGAGTCCTCATTTACATTAGATGTCCCCATCAGAGCCCCCCTTTACATCAAATGTCACCATCAAATCAGAGTCCTCCTTTACATTAGAGATCACCATCAGAGCCCCCTTTACATTAGATGTCACCATCAGATCAGAGCCCCCCTTTACATTAGATGTCACTATCAGATCAGAGCCCTCCTTTACATTAGATGTCCCACCTCTTCACCACCCCCCCCCCCCTTCGTACTCACAGCTCTCACACAATTCGCCTGTCATCCACCTTCGGAGCTGCGGGGCTGAGTCAGAGAAACCAAAAGTGAAGGCACCGGACCTGCCAATCACACAACACAGCAGAGAATAATGATAGAGGGAGTGTTCAGGGCGCAGAGCTCAGTGCCCCGAGGACTTTCCAAAGGAGGCCAATGGAGCGTCTTGTTTGCAATCACGTCATGCTTCCCATAGCAACTGTGTGTCCGGTGCCCTGCACACACTTAAAGGGCCAGTATTTTTTTTTTAAATTGTTGTTTTTTTATTTTTAAATTATGAGTAACTGTGGGGGGGGGGGTGCCTCTGTGCCCCCTTTGGGCAGGCCACCACTGTTGGTAAGTAGACCTTGATATTTTTTTTTATAGTCCTTGTGTGACCACACTTAACCACTTCAATACAGGGCATTTCCGCCCTTCCTGCCCAAGTCAATTTTCAGCTTTCAGCTCTGTCGCTGTTTAAATGACAATTGCGCGGTCATGCTACACTGTACCCAAACAAACTTTTTCTAATAGAGCTTTTTTTTTGTGGTATTTGATCACCTCTGCGGTTTTTATTTTTTGCTAAACAAATAAAAAAAGATAAAAAAATAGTTATTCTTTGTTTCTGTTATAAAAATTTGTAAATAAGTATGTTTTCTCCTTTACTGATGAGGCTGCACTGACGGCCACTTATAAGGTAGCACTGATGGGCACGGATGAGGTAGCACTGATGAGGTGGCACTGATATGCGACACTGATGGGCACTGATAGGCAGCACTGATGAGCACTCACAGGCGGCACAGATGGACACTGAAAAGCTGCACTGATGGTACTTTTGGGTGGCACTGAAGGGCACGGATGGGCACTGATAGGTGGCACTGATTTACACTGATAGATGGCACTGATGGGCATCGCTGCTATTGAGGCACTGGCAGGTGTTGCAGGTGGACACTGATTGGCATTATGTGTGGGCACACACTGCCACCCATGGCGACCAGAGATGCCATACCTGGTGGTCATCAGTGGTGGCATCCCTGGTGGTCCTGGGTGGGCATCCGTAGGGGGGCTGTGCTGATAATCAGCGCAGACCCCCCCATCAGAGGAGCAGTCGATTGGCTCTCCTCTACTCAGGTCTGTCAGACGTGCGTGAAGAAAAGCCAACAAACGGCTCTTCCTGTTTACATCGTGATCAGCCGTAATTGGACACGGCTGATCACGTGGTAAAGAGACTCCGTCAGAGACTCTTTACCTAGATCGGAGTTGGGGGGTGTCAGGCAGACACGCCGCAACAATGATTGCCACAATGCGCGCCCCAGCGGCTTGTTAACCTGATCACATCATATGATGTCCGGTCAGGATAACACAACCACTTTGCCGCCGTCATTTTGCTATATGGCAGGCGGCAAGTGGTTAAAGTGGATGTAAACCTGATTCTTGAAATGTGACCTAAGCACATATTTCTGTAGTGTTTCTTTATCTTTTGCTAAAGCCCTAAGTCCAGTGTGTTTGTGCTGCTCCTAGCGCTGTTATCAGCATGATAACTTCTGACCAGTTCTCTGAGAAGGCAGCCTGGAATGTGTGTTGTGGGAGTAAAAGCCTTGTAAAAGCACAGCTCTGAAAGCATTTTCCTCCTCCTGCTAATGTGGAGGGGGGGTGTGTGCCTTTCCTCCAATCAGCTGTCACACAAAGTATGTCAGAACCACACTCCTAGTGCTGAATGAGGAAGTGAAAATTCTTACCCGATGTAACAGATATGCAAGTAAAACTTATGTAGGGAGATTTGTTTCATCCCTGTGTATCATCTGAGGCTGTTCACTTCACTGGGTATATGTGAGGGTTTACATTCAATTTAAAGGGTATTCACTTTAAAGGGTAATGCCTCGTACACACGATCGCGATTTCCGACAAGAAAACGCGTTTTTTTCCAGCAGGAAAACGGCTGAAATTTGTCTTGCATACACACGGTCACACAAATCTTGGACGAAATTCCGAACGTCAAGAATGCGGTGACGTACAACACGTACGACGAGTTGAGAAAAATTAAGTTCAATAGGCAGTTCGGCTCTTCTGCTTGATTCTGAGCATGCGTGTTTTTTTTCGTGTCGTAATTGCATACAGATGATCGCGAATCCCGATAGGAATTTTTCCTGTCACGAAAATTGAGATCCTGTTGTGAATCTTTTCTTGGCCCGAATTCTCACAGAAAAAGTGCGATGAAGCATACACACGGGCAGAATTCGCGAAAAAAAGCTCACATCACACTTTTCTCTTCGGGAATTGCGATCGTGTGTACAAGGCATAACTCCACTTTCATGGGAAAAAAAAAAAGCAAATAAAAAAAAATATATGACATATACAATTGCTATACAAGTCATATTGTAATGTAATGTTATGTTAACAATTACCTTTCCTATTCAATTTGCATTGCTGTCATTTTCTGTAAAATGCAATGCAGTACGGCAACCTGGAGATGTTCTGTACACCGATGGCGTACAAAACGCACCCCAGAAATGTAGTTTCCTGCTTGTGTGATTGAGTTACAGATTTTCCCAGAAGTCTGCACTAAGATAAAAGTCTGATTTTTTACATACTCTACAACAAAAATTGATTTTTTTTGTGAGATACTCCTAAAGGGACATCATGTCTAAAGGGATGCAGACCCTGCCACTTTCCTCATTAGAGCCCTGCAAGTGCAGCTGCTGATTCATAATTATGAAATTACTCCAATTCAGCTTCATTTTGCACATGGACATAGACAACTATTTCTTCAGAATATCAAAAAGTAGGAACCTGCAACAAAGTGTAGCGCACTAACCCCCTTCTCCTTGTCTGCTTTGGCTCCTCTCAGGAGAAAGAGGCACACCGCACCACAACCCCGTACCCTCCTGTGTTAAGAGGTTAGGCGGTGTTGTTTTTGGGCCTTGTCTGCAGCCGGAGCATAAAGTCCTCCTGAGAATGATTCTCACCTCTACAGTGTGTAGATGCAAGTCCTTGACTTCCCCAGGAATGTAAATGTCCACACCCGCTGAAAGTCCAACTCAATTTTTATTTTCCACTTGCACAACACATTTTTCTCTTGGATGAACGAAAGGTTGGAATAAAGACACAGGATAGCTTTAAGGTGTGGAGGAGGTCCAGGCACAAACGTAGCTCAAACTTTTAGGACTGTTTAGATTCTCAAACAGTTTTGGCACATGGTCTCTGCCACAGACCATGAGGTTGGTCTCTGCCACAGACCTGGTGGATAGGGTCACTGCCACTGACCTGGTGAATAAAGTCACTGCCACTGACCTGGTGAATAGGGTCACTGCCACTGACCTGGTAAATATAAATTTCCTTCCTAGGACATAGCCCCTTTTAGGGAGAAGACATCCCCCCAGAGAGTCAACAGACCCCTTCCTTCACCGTGTCCACAGCACCGGTCCCTCGGAACAGGATCCTCCCTTCTCTTAGAGTGCGGGTCCCCTCGCAAGGCGGCACCCTGGACTCCTCGATCCCTTGCGGACCCCAGCCGAAGGCTGCTGGGCTCCAGGCCGTCACCGCAACTCCTGGGCCTCCATGCCCAGGCAAACAGGAGCAGTGAGATAGTAACTCACCCCAGGCTAAAGGTGCCTGAGGTGGAACCGGAACAAGGCCTCCGGGCCTAGGGCACCGGAGATGACGAACCACACTCCCACACACCCAGGCTGAAGGTGCCTGGGCGTGGACGGACGAAGACAACCCTCTCAGAAGATGTCTGCCCCTTTTATATCCTCTCCCGGCATGCACAGCAGGTTCCCCGCCCCACTGTACGGCTGCCGAGAGGGGACACAAAAAGGCACAGCACTGCGCTTATGGTTCAACCCTGGCCCAGAATGGCAGCGCCACCCACCGGCCACAGGGAACACATCACAAGCATTAACCCCTGAGAACAAAAATGGTCCATGAATCCTATCAATTTAATGTGTCTGAGCCTAGTTACCACTCAGACACTTCCCTTAAATTGAACACCCCGCTACAAACGTTTGTTAAAATCCCTGGAATGTACATTGACCACCCAGAGAGGAATGTTTTTTTCTCAACAAAAGTTGAGTTACTCTTTAGGTGTAAAGAAGGATACACCAAATGAACATTGACCAATTCTTCCGATTTGGCAAAATCAGGTAATGATTGGAAAGTCTGTTGAAATTGTCAGAGGTATCGAGTTAAAACCCCATTTCGGGGAGACCGCAAATTCAGTGTTGCCCCTACTATTCCTCTGTAACGATGTTGTTCTTTTCTGGATTCTAAGAGGACCCTGCCACTGAGCATCCAATAGGAAGTGTCCCTGTCATGCAGGCTCCCAGGTGGACACCTGAAGAAGGGCCCAAGAAGTAGAGAGTAGAGGAAAACAGTTGGGGTTGCGGTGTCACATGGGCACAGGTCAACATTATTCTTGAGTGGGGCTTTAGCTTAGGACACCAATAAATTAAAAAATTGGCTCCTTGTATGTTCTTACACAAGGTTTTGTAATTTCTCTGCTCGAGAGCCGATGATCTCCGTTCTAGGATTATGTGCCTTACTTTATATGCCACTTACCTGCCAGTCTGGTGTTTTGGAATAAGATAGAGTCTGGCTACTGAGCCAAAAGTATCTTTTCTTGAAAGTAAAACGAGTAACCAGATTTACAGCTTCAGCTTTACGCTTGTGTAAAAATCCTTCTTTAATAGTGACCGATGGATGAAAAAGAGTGCGAGATGTCTGTCCACACTCTACAAGAGAGAATTAAACAGGTTAGAAACTGGATGTTGGAACAGGTGTCAGAAAGTATTAAAACAAAGGAACTTTTTTGGCCTCCAGGCCTGAGATGGAGCATTTTTCAATATCCATGACACAACAGGGAAAAGAGTCATAATGCTTTACACTAACACTAGTCAGGCATATTAAAGAAATGCTTGTATATCTATAACAGTAAAAACATTACTAAAGACTTTCTTGCAGCTACAGACAGACAGACCTCATTATGTACACAAGACAAACATTTTGTAATTGCACACCATAACACCACAAACATTTATCAGTACCTTCAATGTGTATTACATTTAGCTGCTTCATACTAGGACTACTAAGTGATTGACATAAAGATAACAGCATTATTTCCTGGAATCAGTAACACTGCTAAGGATATACTGTTTATATTGGTTGGCATTTCCTGCATGAGATATGAGGAAATGTCTTTGCATTCCTTCGAAGGCTAGAAACTATATGTTAAAAACTTGTCTTTGTGGTATTAAGGAGAGGTCAATAAAAGATAAAGCTGCCTTAAAGAAGATTACAGTTTTATAGTTTGTGGAGACAACAAAAAAGATCTATCACATCTTGTGTTGTTAGTTATCAACTTTATCGCTAGCTCTTGTGTACTAAAAAAAAAAAAACCCTCTAAAAATAATGTATAAAAACTGAAGAAAAAGTTCTACGTTTAATAAAAACAAAACTAAACTAGACTGATGATATTAGACTGGTTAGCATGGGCAAAAGACACTTGTTTTTATACACCTCAATTTGTGAAAATGTGGCACAAATAAGTTGGGGGTACAGGACTGCACAAGAATGACTATTTTCTTTCAAACAAGTTAGGCGATAGGCCAAATGTGTAATTAGAGGTGACGTAAGGTGTGGAATGTATTGCTGGAAGCAGAATTATCTCGGCTTTAATTCACAGCTCCTATTGGACTACACAGTCCAACAATCAAATGCCTGTACTGGGACACTTTGATGACAGTACAAAAAGCAAGGTAAAGTAAGATATAGGCAAAGTAAGATATATCAACCAATCAGCAGTCATCTTTTAACAGTAAAAAAGATAGGGGAAAAAAAACAACAATTGGACTACTCTCAGCAGCTCTACTGTCTTAGGCTACTTTCACACTGAGGCGCTGGATGCGCTGGCGGTATAGCGGCGCTATTTTTAGCGCTGCTATACCGTATTTTTTGCCGCGATTTGCGGGCGCTAGCGGGGAGATTTTAACCCCCGCTAGCGGACGAAAATGGGTTAAAAACGCCCGCAATAACGCCACTTTGCGGCGTTTTGCGGGCGTTTTGGAGGCGCTACCCCATTGATTTTAATGGGCAGGGGCACTATAGGAGCGGTATTTTTACCGCTCCTATTGCGCCTCAAAGATGTGGCTTGCAGGAGTTTTTTGACCCTCCTGCAAGCGCAACGCTCCAGTGTGATTTCACATTGGAAACAATTGAGCAGCTTTTTTGGGGCGCATGCAGCTATTTTTAGCCCAATAGCGCCTGCAAAGCGCCTCAGTGTGAAAAGGGCCTTAAGGGCAGCTGCAAGTGTCTAAATTTGGTTATATAAAGTTAAAAGAAAAACAGATCTTGGCTTCTCTTCTCCCTGGTGCGCTCCCCCACCTTTTATTTTATTTTTTTAATGTTTGTTTTTTTTCTCTCTTTCTTCGCCTTTTATAATTTCTTTTACTCCCCTTTCCTGAATATAAAAATCTGCAAAAAATGTGTTTTTTTTTCTTTTTGGACAAAGGGCAGTGGGATTGCCTCTCCGGCAGGAAGCCATTATGGGACTCCTGTATGTTTCTCATGGAGACCTTTGTCTTTCTTAATCTATTGTGTCACTTGCGCTCAATTAAAAGGTCCCAATGTTTGTATTTGAGGTTTTGGATTGTACTAGCTGCACTCTGTGTTCCCTCAGCTGTGTCTGAGCTGTGTTGAGCTTATTAAAGGAACACTAAAGATAATTTATTTTTTTAAATAACTAACATGTTATGCTTACCTCCACTGTGCAGCTCGTTTTGCACAGAGTGGCCCCGAACCTGGTCTATGGGGTCCCTCGGCGGCTGTCTCGGCTCCTCCCCGCAAGAACTCATTACCTTCATGCGAGCGAGCTCGCATGGTGGTGAGTGATTGCGGGCGTGCTCCAGAGATACAGCCAGCAGCCATGGCCGCTCACTGTATCACTCGGCCCCGCCCCCCAGCGCGCTGCGTCATTGGATGTGATTGACAGCAGCGCAAGCCAATGGCTGTGCTGCTTTCAATCAACCAATGAATGAGCCGAGAAGCCGGCCGAGATGCCTGCGCGTTCACGGCACGGGACTTTCGAGGGGTCAGGCAAGTAAACGGGGAGCTGCTAATCCAGAGATGTTTTTTCACCTTAATGCATAGAATGCATTGAGGTGAAAAAACGTTTGCCTTTACAACCCCTTTAACGTGGTTGTTCATTGAGACTGTTTACCCATGCCTTTTGCAATATAAAAAATTAAACAACAAAACAAAAAAAAGCAACTCAAAGCTACAAAATGCTTAAGAATAAAAATCCTATTTTAAATGACTGCTGTCGCTAGACATCTGTCACTCGAAAAAAAATACAGGAGCTTTATTTCAGGCAGATTTGAAAAATACATGAAAAACGCAAAACAAAAATCATCAAAATCTCCTTAATACACTGACGTTCAGGTGTGAATCCAGTCTAAAGTGTATTCACCAACTGCTTAATTCAGCCTGTTTGTTTTTTGTGTTATAGCAAAGAACACAACAGCAACTGCGAGTAAGGTTTAATGAAAATGCAAGGTGAGAAGCAGCATCCAGTATCCTGGTAACAGACATTCATCTGAATCCCTTTTCCATCCATATTAAGTGTCAGAGGCACATCATACAGAAAGGGGAACAGATGTGAGGAAGGCAGAGACAAACAGCAGGACTTTAGTGAAATGTAAATTGAGGAGGATGATTACAGATGAAAGATGGCAGTCAGATTTGCTGTCTACTAATATCACACACCAACATCGCTCTCCATGTCTGTGAGTTTGTCTAAGAAATCTCTCAAGCGGCCCACACTCTGTTGAATGAGAGGATGTAAAGGAGACATCCACTGTTCCTTTCCGTGACCTAGCTGCTGCCCAAGATTTCCAATACTCTGTACTACCTAGAAATAAAGAATAAACATAAGCAAGTAATATACTAGATAATAAGCGAGTCTGACTTCAGATAGTAAAACCAATGGTCAATAGCATACCTATTGTTACACAAGTAAGGTAACATGACAATAGTACATTACATATAATTGATCGTTGCACAATGTTATTTAACTATAGTATTTTTTTTTTCACTTTTTAATATACATTATTTGTAAAAGTACTTAAATGCAATTTTTGATGTGTTTTTTTAGCTTAAATTGTCCTTATTTTCATATTATTTGTAAAAAACAAAATTTGTAGAGATCTCTTTCCCATGGTTCTGTATGTCAACAGGTGCACATACTGGCTGCATAGCTGCTCAGACACAGGGTGACCCATCATGTGAGCGTTTTATCTTAACAAATGCGTTGATGGCAGTAGATTTATCATTCTACAGCTCTGCGCATACAAGGGGATAGAGATGATTGTGAAATTATTGCCCTATAAATTATGCCCTTGGAGTCTTCAACTGCCTTGTCTGGGCTATTGATGTGTAGCTGAACCCTTGAGGAGGAAGGGATTGCTTCCATTTGAGCCTGAATCTAGTTTGTGCATTGCTTTAGATGTCCCATAGCTGGTAATTCAGATAGTATAGAATTAAGCTGGCTATACATGGATATATTTTTCATTCAGCCTGCAGGCTGGACAGAAAATATCTACCAGATTACTCTATCTTTGTCAACAGCATGGATGGAAGAATCCCTCCTGTCGAGCTATTGTATTCTGAAAACTGCCGCTAGTGGCTATCAGAATACCGAGCAGCAGTTGGATGCAGCCACCGCTCACCTGACAATTTTTGAATCGAAGCATGTCGAGTGGGAGGGGGCCGACTAAACCACCTACATAGTGAATTTCCGCTGGTTCCTCAAGAACCAGCTGAAATTTTCTCTGTATTGCCAGCTTGTGGGACACGTGATCAAGGTGCCAATGATGTGGCAATGTGGCTTCCAAGTATTTGCAAATATATGCAAAAAAAACCTCTGTTTTTAACATGCGTAGTGGAAAAAATTTATTGGATTACATTATCTTGAAAGTATGCCAGGAACCTTTTGTGTTTATAATATATATCACTATTATAATAAAAATAAAAAAAATCACAAACAAGTAGCATTCAGTGTATCTGTTGATACATGCAACAACACACTAAAATACATTAATTTGAAAGGGATCCAAAGTAGAGGTAAAAGGACTGACAAGTACATAAAGGAAATAACACAGATTTAAGTGGCAATACAAACTGCAAATAGCATGCATGCATGGCAAAAAAACACAGTCTGAGAAAAGCTAAACTTCCTCTTATTCTGAGGAATACCTTAGCCAGCAGCAGTAAAGTGCGTGCAGTGCGTGGATCAGCATGATGCTCTCGTAAGTGGAACAGTTTAGGTGTCAGGATGGCGGGAGCAAAAAAACGCAAGAAGAGGAAACCACTGATGGCTGCATACTTCACATCCTGGTTTCAAGCAGAAAACATTATTGGAAGGTACCCATTGAAGTATAGTCTCTCCCTCCCACCAGGTTTTTCATGCAGGAATATGTGGGAACATTCCCATTTTCTCAAGGTTATGTACTGACAAACAGGGGCGTTGCACATCCAGTGGTGTCAAAATGCTCCCCGTATCACATGCTGGTGGGAATGAAAATGTTATTCTCACCTGACTGGCTGCCCCAGGAAAACGTTCCTCCACACGCTTATGTAGCTGCTTGAAGCAAAGACGCATACCTGGTGGGCACTGTTCTACCGAGCCCAAGATGGCATCAATAATGTCACTCAAGTAGCCCCTCAAAGACTCCACACTGCTCTCACGGATCTGCTGCTCAGAAACTGAACCTTTAAAAGAGATACGCCTGCAGAAAGAGTCAACACGTTTACCCTATATGTTGATACAGTCTCAACATAGAAAACAGCTTCAGTTTTGCATAGAAGGATGCTGAGATTAATTTAAAAAAAAAATACACATACTAAAAGCCCATAGGCTCATTTCACAAAGTTAACACATTCCGATAAGTATACTTGTTTTCCAAAAAGAGACTTCTTTTCAGTTGAGTCAAATTAAATTTGAAAGTAACAGTCTCATGGCTAAAGACAGAATGGCCTCAAGTGGTTGTAAAGGCATAGAAGCGAGATCCCCCTGACGTCAGCCAGGGGGTCACCTTACTGCTATGCTGTCCATTCAGCCCCTCCCACTATAGCCCTTAGATTGGGGGAAGAGAGTGGCCAGAGGTCACGTGACCAGAAAAGGTCTGAAAGAAGGTATTTAAAGGCATAATTTTTTACAAACATGTGCACAGTGTAGTATAGCTTAGTGGAACAGAGGGGTTGGCAGTAATCTTTCGTTGACTTTACTGCCAGCTACTAATAGTGGCAGAAGTAGGAGAGGAAAGAGATTGCTCACAGCCTTACACACAGGAGCTGACAGGCAGGGTGGGAGGGGTAGAGGTGATTCTATTCCTAGAGTGGTTAGTTTGAAATAGGAAAGCAGGGGACTGGCAATATCACCAGGAATTTTGCATAAAGGAAAAAATACAAAGAGAATAGGATACTTTTTTACACAAGCACAAGGGAAAACACACACATAATCGGGAATATGAAATGGACGGGCAACATACACTTTAACCCTTGATTGTACTCAGGGTCAAATGCTGGTCCAGACCTAATCCAGACCAATAATTAATGGTAGCAATTCTCTTTTATTGAGAATTGGAGAATACAGTGATCATTTTCTCCAACTCTTGGTTGTTACCACTCCGTAAAGGATGTGCAAGTTTGTGGAGATGCCTGGTAACAGCTAACATGGCATTATTATATGCAATTGGACGCTTCCAAGCTGCTATAGTTTGTTGTTAGTAGGAGGTTTGGGTTCACAGACCCTCTGGTAAAATATTTCCTATGGTATGTCCATGGGAAGATGGCAGAACCTTTGGTAAAATGGCACTTCTGGTATGTCAATGGGAAGATGGCTGAGAGCTCTATTCCCCCTCTATTGAGGTGGAGTGGAACAGTCTAAAAAAAAAAAATGGGGATACTCAATGGTAGCGGTCTCCTAAAGATGTCCCACTGGACGAAATGCATCAAGGTGGGGCTTACATGCTTATGTCACACCACTGCATACTCCTGTCTGTAGCAACCGGTGATGTAAAGTGTACAGCTGTATCATTTTGTGGCATTTTATTGTGGATTTTAAGATGGATGGCATTTCAACATAATAAATCTTACTGCACTATGATCATCTTTGGTCTGCTCCTTGTGTGAGCTTTTATTCAACACAGCTTGGGGCAGCAGCCTATTTTGGGCATATATATTACCTAGAAGCAGACACTGGACTGAAGCTCTTGGCAGGTGTTATTCTCTGCATATAGAACCATGCTGTATGGGCTACACTTGCTGTAGCACTGAGTCTGGTGAGTGTCCAATCTGAAGGGTGGTGGTGTGCGTCTATACACTGGTGGATTTGTGGGCAATCAAGATCTGACGGTGGAGCACTGATTTTCTTTGGCACTTTTTTATGGACTTTAATCACAGAGACTTTTCATGATATTTGATTTGATAATTTCTTCTCTTTGTAAGTGCACTTTTTTTTTTACATGGTGATTGCTATTTTTGGATGATTTGTTTTCATTATGGATTTCACTTTGACGCTGCAAAAACTGGCCTTCAGTATATTCCGTACGATTTATATGCCAACTTATTCTTTTGCCAACAGCCTAATAACACCATAGCATAGCATGGACTTATTTAGTTATTTCCCCAATTGTAAAATAGCAGGATATGGCCCACAAACTACTTTCTGGGATGAACCTCAGACCAAGAGGAATATGTCTTCCATGTGCGGTAGTATACCTTTCTGGAAATGGATTTCTTATCAGCCATGCCATTATAGCCCCAGCAAGCATGAAGCAGGGTGGTAAACTGGTCCCTGGGATAGAAAATTCTGAAGATCTGGAAGTGCTTATGGAGCATCTGCCAGGAGTCTGATGAAATAGGAATACCACATTTCCCTGGGTCAGTCCAGAGCTATAAAGATCACTGGATTGCATGCCATCTCAATCCTGCAAAGTAGACGAGGAGGGAGATTCAGGGAAAGTGTAGATTGTACTAATCCTGTGGAGCTACCACAGTATCTACTGCTTCCACCAGAGGATCCTTGCACCTGGTGATAAACCTGTGCAGTTTGTTTGAATCTGCAGGCCAGGAGGTCCACATGTGACACAGGCTCTGGAGCACCTCTGGCTTTGGTTCCCATTCACCCGGATTCAGGTGCTGTCAGCTGAGGAAGTCTGACTGCCAGTTCACATAGGTTGAACTGAATGGACCTGTGTTTTCTTTCAACCTTAAAGGGATTGTAATGTCTCCAGGTTTTCACCTTAATGCATTCTATGCATTCTATGCATTAAGGTGAAAAACCTTCTGTACTGCAGCTGCCCCAGAGCCCCCCCCCCTCTTTTTCTTACCTGAGCCCATCCGTTCTAGTGATGTGCATTAGCTCAGTGTCTCATTCCCCACTGGATAGATTGATAGCAGCAGAAGCCATTGGCTCCCACTGCTGTCATTTAAATACAGTGACACCGGAGCAGGGCTGAGTCCCAATGTCTGTGTCAATGGATGCAGCGACGGGAGACATGGGAGTACGCCCACACGGGTGCCCCCATGGAAAGCGGCTCTCCGTGGGGACACCCGAAGAAGGGGAGGAGCCAGGAGCGCCACCAGGGCACCCCATAAGAGGAAGATCGGGGGGTGCTCTGTGCAAAACCTTTTCACAGAGCAGGTAAGTATAACATGTTTGTTATTTAAAAAATTAAATAAAAATTAGAACCTTTACAATCACTTTAAGACACACAACTATGTAACTGCCTGTGCCTGGAATGTAAATAAAGGACGAGGCTGGATTGTAAAGTTCTGCCAGAGGTAGAATCCCTTCTCTCATGCTGTTGCAAGACTTCTTGTGCCAACCTGATGGTCGATGTACACCACTTTTGTGGCATTCTCTGACTGGATCTTGATCAGATGACTCACCAGTCAGGATGTCAAGTGTTGTAGGAACAACCAAATTGCCCTGAGCACCAGATATTTGTTTAGGAGACACGATTCCTCTGGTGTCTTAAGCCTCGTACACACGATCCGATTGTTGGCAGGGGATTGTGTGATGACAGACTGTTGGCCTAAAATCCAACCTTTAGTACGCTCCTTCAGACAATTGTTGTCCAACTTTCGGCCAACAAATGTTGGATGGTAGGATAATAAATTTTTGGCGAACAATGGTCTGTTGTCAGATTTTCGTATCGTCTGTACACAAGTCCGTCACACAAAATTCCACAGTACAAACACGCATGCTCGGAATCAATGCTCACCAAACACAACGACATTAGCAGAAGGTGCCCAAAGGGTGGCGCTCAAGAGCTGAAATTCCACGTAGTACGTCACTATGTTCGTGTTTGTTGGCCGACAATTGTGTGCCGTTAGTATAGAAGACAAAATCCAGGCACACGCCCTTTTGACAAAAGTCGGACACTCAGTTGGCCAAAAATTGGATCGTGTGTACGAGGCTTAAGTCTCTTGCACCAACAAGGTATCCAAAACTCTGAAATAGATTGAACGGAAGGATATCCCCAGCTCCAGAGTTGTATTCATGAGCCAACAGACAACATACATTCTATTCCTCCATGACAGAGCCTATTCCTTGGTTTGTCCAGAGACTGGACTGATTTTTCCCATGATGGCAGAATTTTAAGTTGTTATGGTCTGAAGTGAAATTTAACAAACTGCCCCCTGTATCGAAGGAGGCTACCATCAGGCACACAACTTGCAAAAATGAAGAGTCACTTGACTTTAGGAAAAAAGTCCAATTGTGGGAGCAGAGAGTTTGAGGGAGTAAAACTTTTGGTTGAGAGTCTAGGATACACTGCAAGCGATGAGTCTGCTCCAACACCGACATCTGACGGTTCGGGATTCAGCCAAACCTTTTTAAAGTTTAAACTGTGTCACACTGTCAGTCAAGACTTGTGCCAAATGCTGCCTCCACATGAGATCATGAAATTATCACACTATCAGGATGCCCTGGGAACATGACAAGACAAGCACAAGGGCTAGAACCTTATTGAACACACAAGGTTCGGAAAAGACTCACTGATGTGCTGGTAAAATAGGAACATGCAAGTAAGAACCCTTAAAGTCGGCAGAGGCCTGAAAGCCTCAATGTAGGGAGGCTATGACAGACCCAGTGGATTCAATTTGGAAATTTTGGGTCCAAATGGAGACATTAAAAGCCTAGAGATCCAAGATTGCTATAAAGGTCTTCTTTTGGTTTAGGAATTGCAGTTGTAATAAAATTGCTGAAAACTTTTCGCCACAAGAAATTGTGCAATCACCACCTGATCAAAATAACCTGCAAGGGCAGCATGGAGGTCTGTCAAACTGTGCAGTTACACACAGTGGCGGCTGGTGCTCAAATTTTTTGGGGGGGCGCAAACAAACTGAAAAAAAAAAAATCATCAATTGCCGCCACTGTGCTCATTAAACGCAGCCACTGTGCCCAAACGCCACTAGTTTGTCCCCAAATGCAGCCAGTTTCCCCCCCATATGCAGCCAGTTTCTCCCCCATAATGCAGCCAGTTTCTCCACCACAATGCAGCCAGTTTCTCCCCCATAATGCAGCCAGTTAATCCCCCATAATGCAGCCAGTTTCTCCCCCATAATGCAGCCAGTTTCTCCCCCATAATGCAGCCAGTTTCTCCCCCATAATGCAGCCAGTTTCCCCCCATAATGCAGCCAGTTTCTCCCCCATAATGCAGCCAGTTTGTCCTCATAATACAGCCAGTTTGTCCCCTATATGCAGCCAGTTTCTCCCCCAAATGCAGCCAGTTTCTCCCCCAAATGCAGCCAGTTTGTCCCCTATATGCAGCCAGTTTCTCCCCCAATATGCAGCCAGTTTCTCCCCTATATGCAGCCAGTTTCTCCCCCAAATGCAGCCAGTTTCTCCCCTATATGCAGCCAGTTTCTCCCCCATAATGCAGCCAGTTTCTCCCCCATAATACAGCCAGTTTCTCCCCCATAATGCAGCCAGTTTCTCCCCCATATGCAGCTAGTTTCTCCCCCATAATGCAGCCAGTTTCTCCCCCATATGCAGCCAGTTTCTCCCCCATAATGCAGCCAGTTTCTCCCCCATAATGCAGCCAGTTTGTCCTCATAATACAGCCAGTTTGTCCCCCCCCCCCCAGCCCTGCACTTACCTTCCTCAAGTCAGCGCCGTCCTTCTTCCGTCCTCGATGTCTTCTCCCGCCCTCGATGTCACTTCAGCCAATCAGGTTACCGGTAACCAGACCCGGTGAACCTGATTGGCCAGGGAACGCACCCCTGTGCGTCCTCTCATTAGGTATTTAGAAGCCGATTACAGCCCTCAGGCTGTAGTCGGGAAGCCTATCAGAGCCTGCTGGCTCTGATAGGCACTTCTAAAGGCCAATCAGACGCTGTGACTCAGATGGCCGGCGCTCAAGGGGCCGGCCATCTGAATAGTGGGCGGCAGCAATACATAGGTTCATGCAATGCATGAACCTATGTATTGTTGTGGTGAGTGACGGCCGGGCGCAGAAGCAAGCGGTAGCGGCGCTTCTGCGCCCACTATGGTCGCGCCGCCATGTGTATTTTTTTGGTGACCACAGGAGGGGGGGGGCGGCGCCCGGGCGCCCCCTATGGACGGGCCGCCACTGGTTACACAGGAAAGTTGGAAGATAAAGTGTGGGGGAGCTGAGAGCAGAACTCTAGTTGTAGCCTTTAGAAAACACCACCTGCACCCTGGCATTTGAGAGCTTGTTTTTCCAGAAGTTCCCAAAGGCCAACAGATGCCCCACCACCATGGAACTTGGGGTTGTTTTTATGTCAAAGAGGACTTGTCTGAAGTTCAGGCTTAGAGGCGCAGGGTTTGCGGAGGAACTGGGCTCCTGGCGCTGTGATTGGGTTGTGCTAGCAAGGAATCAATATATGTAAATTCTTAAAAGATGTGGATGTTTTTATAATAAAAGTTTTACTACTACACCATGAAAGCCTCTCCTTATCCTGCATGTGTGCTACTGAGCAGCATACTGTATAACCATTGAGACAAGGAGGAAACCAAGGGATCACAGTGGGAGTGCTGCCTAGGCTTCAGCTGTGGTGTAATTGGAGCAGGAAGAAATCCATTTAGCCCTGGGATATTTTATGCGCTGTTTACCTCTGCTTTTGAAGTTAAAGCGGAAGTAAATGCATCGATTTACCAGTTTCAAAAAGTAGTTACATTCCCGGCATGCCGGGATTGCTAACTGTCACATTGGTTGTGCTCTCAACCAAACTGTCAAACCATACAATGGCTGGTGTCATAACTGATCATATGTGCAGCATCATTGCAGTTGAAGATTAAACAGAGGCCAAGATGGCAGCATCCTTGCCTGAAAATGATAGGAGGGTTTACTTCCACTTTAAGCGTTTGGTAAGCTTAAACACCTCTGAGTGTTGGGTTCCACAGCTTGCAACTTGCAAGATTTGGATATCACTGTGTTTTGTTTTACTTTCTTTAGTGGAAGATATGCTTCATCTGGATTTATTTACTTTATGAACTGGTTATGGACTTATTTCATGTATGGCATCTTCCTTTTTTTAGTTTATTAGTTTGATATTTGTTATACATTGTTTATTTAATCTTCTTAGCTTGAGGCCTAGGGTTCTTCTGCTGGGGTAGACAGGTACTTAGTGACATCCTTGTACTCTTATGCTCCCTGAGATCATTAAGGAGTGTTTTCAGTGCAGCTCCAAAAAGACAATAACCCTCAAAGTGCTTGAACAGAAAAGGAATTTTTGCATGCCTGCTCCACAGTCAAATTGTTCTCTACCTGTTCACCAATAGGAGACAATCAGGAAATAAGTTGGGAGAGCACCCGCTAACCTGGCTATGCAGTATGACTTATGATGCTTAATGACTGGCGCATCCTCTACAGTAATGGGCAGCCAGTATGAGCGCTAAGCTGTTTACAAATAGTAAATTTTAAAACATTTTGTTGGCTGTTTATTTAGTGCAAACCAATAAATTAACTTAGACTCCTATTATTTGGTCAAGCACTCCTTCAACTGGTATATAGTTTTTCTAGTAACCTGCTGGGTATCTACTAAATAAATGGTAGACCTGTCTGTTGCGAGCAGCCTAACCTGAGCCAGTGAGTTCTCCTTTTCTTTTTTTTTTATAACTACTTTATATAAAGATTAAAATCTATTTATTTGCCTTTTGGATGTTATTTCATTAATCTTACAGCCATGGCAGGCTACCACAAGGTTTTGTCTCAAGGATCCTTAATGACTGGCGCATCCTCTACAGCAGGGGTCGTCAACCCCCGGGCCGCGGCCCACTACCGGGCCATAGCGTCTCTGCAGCCGGGCCCGCCTAGCATCACCACTCTTCTGCCCCCACACAGCGTGCGGAATGTCAGAGGTGCGGCGGGGAGCAAAGAGATGACACCATCTCTCTCTGCCCACCTAGCATCACCGCTCTTCCGCCCTCACAGCATGCGGAATGTCGGAAGTGCGGAGGGGAGCAGAGAGATGACATCTCTCACCGCCTGCCCCACATCTCTGCTCTCCTTCCATTAATCAAGAACGACCACTGAACCAGTGCCACCAATGCAGTGACAATCCACATCTGGTGGCACTGGCAGGTGACATGGCAAGTGGCATTCCTCATCTGGTGGCACTGGTAGGTGGCATGGCAAGTGGCATTCCTCATCTGGTGGCACTGGCAGGTGATGTGGCAAGTGGCATTCCTCATCTGGTGGCACTGGCAGGTGACGTGGCAAGTGGCATTCTTCATCTGGTGGCAGGCAGCGTGGCAAGTGGCATTCCTCATCTGGTGGCAGGCAGCGTGGCATTCCTCATCTGGTGGCAGGCAGCGCGGCAAGTGGCATTTCTCAACTGGTGGCAGGCAACGTGGCAAGTGACATTCTTTATCTGGTGGCACTGTCAGGTGACGTGGCAAGTGGCATTCCTGATCTGGTAGCACTGGCAGGTGACGTGGCAAGTGGCATTCGTCATCTGGTGGCAGGCAGCATGGCAAGTGGCATTCCACATCTGGTGGCAGGCAGCATGGCAAGTGGCATTCCTCATCTGGTGGCAGGCAGAGTGGCATTCCTCATCTGGTGGCAGGCAGTGTGGCAAGTGGCATTTCTCATCTGGTGGCAGGCAGCGTGGCAAGTGGCATTCCTCATCTGGTGGCAGGCAGAGTGGCATTCCTCATCTGGTGGCAGGCAGTGTGGCAAGTGGCATTTCTCATCTGGTGTCAAGCAGCGTGGCAAGTGACATTCCTCATCTGGTGGCAGGTGATGTGGAAAGTGACAAGCTGCATCTGGTGGCAGGCGACATAGCAGGCAATGTGGCAAGTGACACACTCAGGGCTCCCACTGATTCGGCATTATGGTGAGTTGAACTATTTAATTTTATATTAAAATGTAATATAAGAAATAATGCGCTTCAATCATTCTGACACCATACCAACCATAGTGCTGTGATGATTGAAGCGCCAACAGCAGAACACCAGCTATTGCCCCGATAAATTTCCTGCGAAAAATCGCCTACCCCCCGCATGTGCATACATCCCCCCCTCGCCGGGCCTTGGCACAATTTTCTTTCATGCAGCCGGTCCCCGGTGCCAAAATGGTTGGGGACCACTGCTCTACAGTAATGGTCAGGACTTTATCGAGCCAGGATACTGTTGGATCAATGGGAATGGCTCCCTTCTTGATAAGAGACTTCTAAAATACTGGGCTGTAATTTTGAGACTCTTCATCAGATAGAGCAGTAGTTCTCAACCTGGGGGTCGAATTACAATTTGCCAGGGGTCACTAAATCCTGGGCTGTTCCTGAAACCCGCACCTCTCTACCAGCCTTTTTGAAGCCGTCCAGCAGGGCTGTCCCTAGAGCCTGTGGCCACCCACTCAGCCTCTTTGCAGCCGCCCATTCAGCTCACGGCATGGGTGGGGGGCAGAGACTAGAGGTCAGCTAACTGATGAAGAATGTGAAGTGGGAAAGCTGGGGGAGACCCTATCTCCTGATTTCGGCATATGTGTCACTGCTGCGAGACACCACAGAGCTGGAGACACAGTGAGTAACACTACCTGTGATTAGAGTTGCCATTAAAAGTCCCCACTACAGTTCTCAGATCAGCAGATGACCTTGATCAAGAGCACCTAAGTTGGCTGATCAGAACTCCCCCCAGCACTGCCACTGATCCCATTACACCCCCCCCCCCCACCAAGGAGTAAGAGAAGAAATACAAATATAGAATACATGGAAGGGAGAGGAAAAGAGGGGGAAGAACAAAGAATAAGGGAGAGAAAGAATAAGAGAGAACAAGAAAGACGGCTAAAGAGAGGGATGGGGGGGGGAAAAAACAAGAAATTAGGATAGAGAGCGATTAAAGGGAAAGAAAGGAGAACAAAGAGGGAGTGGTACATCCTAAAATGTACCATAAGGGGTTTTAATACTATACGAGTGGAAGGGACTCAGGGAGCGCTAAATGTCCATGGGTTAGGGGCACAAATTACTTGTCTTGCCTTGGGTGCTGACAACCCAAGACAAGGTAATTTTACTGTAAAGCCCTGTAAACACGATTGGATTTCCTATGGATTCTAATCTGATGGATTTTCCCATCAGAAATCCGATGAAGCTGACTTCCATCAGTCTTGCCTACACACCATCAGTCAAAAATCCGACCGCCCCAAACGCCATGACGTAAAACGCTCCGACGAGCCGAGAAAAATGAAGTTCAATGCTTCTGAGCATGCGTCGACTTGATTCTGAGCATGCGTGGGTTTTTTCTCCGATGGAGTTCTACACAGACGATCGGAATTTGCTATCATGTTTTTTTTTCCATCGGATAAATTTAAAACATGTTCTATTTTTTCTCACCGATGGAAAAAAGACTGAAAGTCCATCGGACCAGGGATGCACCATATGACCCCATATGATCACTGGTTCTAATATATATATGCGTGGATTTTTATATATCTAATTTACCCTTTGTCGTTTCTGCTGTTATTAGGACACTTGCACACTTGTATGTTCATTTTATGTATTCATTCAACAGTCCAGATGTTTATGTGGCGCTTGGTGATGCACTGTTGTTTCCTTGTTGCCCCAACTGTACATACACATATTTATGTGTCTGGCAGAATATAGGAAAATACATTCATTACAATGTTTTTCTTTTTTACATAACCAATTTGGCAATGTGATATGTCATGCATTTTCATGATCATTAAATGTGTACTTTTTACCCGCACCATGCCTGCAGCCTCATTTAAAGTCCCAAATTCCCCCCTTCCATATACTGAACCCGGGATGGGGGTGCACCACATATGCACCTCATCTAAAGTCCCAACCTCCCCCCTCTTTTTTCATCGGTAAAACCAATCGTGTACACGGCTTTAGGGGTCCCCACAACTTGGTAAATTTTATGAAGGGGTCACGGCACTAGAAGGGTTGAGAACCACTGAGATAGAGCCTTCACAGCAGATGATTCAGAGGCAACTAAAGCTGCAGACAGGTCAGATAAGGATTCTGGAAGGGAAGCTGTTGAGGTATGTTTACAGCCTCTGTGGCTAGAGTCAGTAGTCAAAGTTGCAATTTAGCTCATGAAATCCTGCATAATTGCAGTGAAATCCTCCTAGGATAAGGCTAAGGAGGGGGCCACACCTGGTAAAGCTTATGAATAGGGATGAGCTTCGAGTTCGAGTCCAACTCACGTTCGACTCGAACATTGCCTGTTCGCACGTTCGACTTATATGCAAGTTATTGTCATAAAAAGTGTTTGGGGACCCGGGTCCTGCCCCAGGGGACATGTATCAATGCAAAAAAAAAAAGTTTTAAAAAAACGGACATTTTTTCGCGAGCAGTGATTTTAATAATGCTTAACCACTTCCATACCGGGTCATTGTAAAATGACGCCAGCAGGAACCTTCTCTCCCTCCGGGTGGACGTCATATGACGTCCTGGGTTTGTGGGGGGATATCTGAATGATGCCTGCAGCTAGAGGCATCATTCGGATATCCTTCTCTTCAGCCGGCGATTCTGCGCACCATAAGAACAATCATAGCGGCGCCGCTTGATCGTTCTTATAGGCAGCGGGAGGGGACATCCCCCCCTCCCGCCGCCATCCGGTGTTTCTCCGGGCTCCCCCGTGCCATCGGGGGCCCGGAGAAAGAATCGTCTGGCACCAGTGGTCACATGACGAGCATAGATCTCTATGACTGTCGGAGGCCCGGGTGCGATGTGATGACGTCACGCCCGGGTTCTCAAAAGTAAACAAAGCCGCCATTGCGGCTAGTAAGCATGAGATCAGTGAATTTTTTTTCACGATCTCATGCTTTCCAGCCTGGAGGAGAGATGTGGGGTCTTATTGACCCTGCATCTCTCCATAAAGAGGACCTGTCACACACCATTCCTATTACAAGGGATGTTTACATTCCTTGTAATAGGAATAAAAGTGATCAAAAAGAAAAAAAAAGAAGTAAAAAAAAAAAGAAGAGGTAAAACGCCCCTGTCCCCAATAGCTTGCGCTCAGAAGCGAACGCACACGTAAGTCCCGCCCACATATGTAAACGCCTTAAACCCCCAAAGCATCCTCCCTATGTTGAAGGCATGTTGAGGGCATGTGGCCTGGTACGGTTCAGGGGGGGGGGGCGCTCTCTCTCCCTCTTTTCCTGCGGCCTGCCAGGTTGCGTGCTCGGATAAAGGGTCTGGTATGGATTTCTGGGGGGAACTCCACGCAATTTTTATTTTAAATTTGGGGTGGAGTTCCCCTTAAAATCCATACCAGAACTGAAGGGTCTAGTATGGATATTTGGGGGGAACCCCACGTCATTTTCTTTTAATTTGACGCAGGGTTCCCCTTAATATCCATACCAGACCTAAAGGGCCTGGTAATTGAATTTGGGGGGATCCTCGCGCATTTTTTTTTTTATCAATGACTTTTCTCTGTATTGCCGGGAGCCGACAATTTATTATAGCCGTGAGTGCTTTTAAATTACTTTTTTTCCTTCAGAAATGACATTTTGTGCTGGGACAGTTCTAAGCACGGGAGAAAAGGGCTGCTTTACAGGCATACTATACACACACCCTAGGTACGAAATTTAAAGGAATATTTCAGTTTTATTGTTTCACTTTAAGCATTATTAAAATCACTGCTCCCGAAAAAACTTCTGTTTTTAAAACTGTTTTTTGCATTGATACATGTCCCCTGGGGCAGGACCCGGGTCCCCAAACCCTTTTTAGGACAATAACTTGCATATTAGCCTTTAAAATTAGCACTTTAGATTTTGAACGTTTGAGTCCATCGTATTTAATAGGGTTCTAAAGTCCGTGCAAACTTTAGGTCTGTTCGCAAGTTCTGGTGCGAACCGAACAGGGGGGTGTTCGGCTCATCCCTACTTAGGAAGACTCATGAGAATGTAGGGAAACAATGTTCCAGGCTGTCAGAGTTAGGCCCTTGAGGGGGAAAAAGCAGGCTGCCTCAGAACAGTTAGTGGATTGTGAGCTGGAAGGACTCGATACAGTGAGACCACTCACGTTGTGTTTGGGATTTAACATATTGCACTGGTTGGCAGGGACAATTTAGCTCAGAATACTTGGCATAACCTTGGAAATTCAAATGGGCAGGGGTAGGGAAACATGGACTAACCAAGTTGGAATTGTATGTCTCTTGTAATTAGGAGCAGTGGCAGTAAGGTGCCAATTCTGCTAGCTCTCTGTGGACAGCTAAGGCGAATAATGAGGTCTGGCTATCAGGTAAGATACAGACCTAGGAATTGATCTACAAAGTGTCCAGGTCCCAGGACCCAAACCCAGAACAGAACACATTAAGATTCTGAGAAACTTAGGTGACAAAAAAATATATATATTTTATATATACACACACACACTGCTCAAAAAAATTAAAGGAACACTTTGAAAACACATCAGACCTCAACGGGGCAAAATCTCATGCTGGATACCTATACTGATGTGGACTGGGTAATGTGTTAGGAATGAAAGGATGGCACATCATTTGATGGAAATGAAAATTATCCACCTACAGAGAGCTGAATTCAAAACACCCCGAAAATCAAAGTGAAAAAATTATGCAGCAAGCTAGTCCATTTTGCTGAAATCTCATTGCAACAACTCAAAATGGTCCTCAGTAGTTTGTATGGCCCCCAAGTGCATGTATGCATGCCTGACAACATCAGGGCATGCTCCTAATGAGACGACGGATGGTGTCCTGGGGTATTTCCCCCCAGATCTGGACCAGAGCATCACTGAGCTCCTGAACAGACTGAGGTGCAACCTGGCGGCACCGGACTGGATGGACCTTAACATAATGTCCCAGAGGTGTTCTTTTGGATTTAGGTCAGGTGAGCGTGGGGGCCATTCAATGGTATCAATTTCTCCATCCTCCAGGACCTGGCTCCATGCTCTCGCCACATGAGGCCGGGAATTGTCGTGCACCAGGAGGAACCCAGGACCCACTGTACCAGCGTAGGGTCTGACAATAGGTCCAAGGATTTCATCCCGATACCCAATGGCAGTCAGGGTGCCATTGTGTAGCCTGTAGAGGTCTGTGCGTCCCTCCATGGATATGCCTCCCCAGACCATCACTGACCCACCACCAAACCGGTCATGCTGAACGATGTTACAGGCAGCATAAAGTTCTCTGCGGCTTCTTCAGACCCTTTCACGTCTGTCACATATGCTCAGGGTGAACCTGCTCTCATCTGTGAAAAGCATGGGGCGCCAGTGGCGGACCTGACAATTCTGGTGTTCAATGGCAAATGCCAATCGAACTCCACAGTGTCCGGCAGTGAGCACAGAGCCCACTAGAGGACGTCGGGCCCTCAGGTCACCCCCATGAAGTCTGTTTCTGATTGTTTGGTCAGAGACATTCACACCAGTGGCCTGCTGGAGGTCATTTTGTAGGGCTCTGGCAGTGCTCATCCTGTTCCTCCTTGCACAAAGGAGCAGATACCGGTCCTGCCGATGGGTTAAGGACCTTCTACGGCTCTGTCCAGCTCTCCCAGAGTAACTACCTGTCTCCTGGAATCTCCTCCATGCTCTTGAGACTGTGCTGGGAGACACGGCAAACCTTCTGGCAATGACACGTATTGATGTGCCATCCTGGAGGAGTTGGACTGCCTGTGCAACCTTTATAGGGTCCAAGTACCGCCTCGTGCTACCAATAGTGACACTGACTATAGCCAAATGCAAAACTAGTGAAAAACAGTCAGAAAAGATGAGTAGGGGGAAAAAATGTCAGACACCTCCACCTGAAAAACCATTCCTGTTTTGGAGGTCGTCTCATTTTTGCCCATCTAGTACACCTGTTAATTTCAATCAACAGCAAAGCAGCTGAAACTGATTAACAACCCCCTCTGTATACACCCCTCCCCCTCTGCTACTTAACTGACCAGATCAATATCCCAGGAGTTCTGATTCAAAAGTGTTCCTTTAATTTTTTTTGAGCAGTATGTATGTATGTATGTATATATATATATATATATATATATATATATATATATACACACACACATATATATATATATATATATATATATATATATATACACACACATATACACACATTTATTATAATCCTTTACCAAGAATTTTTATTTTTTTTCCTGATAGCATTGTTATCTTGACTTGACCAAAACAATTCACATATGCTACAGTTTTATTTTATTATTTTATTCAGATCTTGCAGACAATAGAACCGTGTGATGCAAAAAATGCATAATATAAGTCCCTTTAACTAGCCTGTTCCTTTCCCATGCAAGGAAACTAGGCTTTTAGAGCAGGCATGTCCAAAGTCCGGCCCCGTGGGCCAATTGCGGCCCGTGTTCCGGTTTAATATGGCCCCCCTGGTAATTTGGATTTATATATCTTTTGTGGCCCCCACAGCCACAAAAGATATATACCATATTTATCGGCGCTGCCTCGAAGATGACAGAGAGGGGGGCGGGACGAGTGCCGTCACATTACATACAGGAGAATCTCCTGTTTACTCGGCGGCGTCTGTAATAGGAAGTCCCGTCTCCTGGGCTGGCATTGGACCACTGTTCTGTCTATCATAGGAGGCAGGACTTTGTATTAAAGAGGCCGCTGAGTAAACAGGAGATTCTCCTGTATGTAATCTGTCAGCGCTTGTCCCGCCCCCCCCCCCCCCCGCCCTCCGAGGCTGCAGATGGGCATGGAGAGGCAATGGTGGAGCTGCATTCATGGCAATGGTGAGGCTGCATTCATGGCAATGGTGGGGCTGCAGATGGTCACTGCCCCTTATTTTGCTTCACAGTTCTTTATTTAAAATTTAAGGTTTTTCCTGAAACTTCCCTCTTAAAGTATATCCAAATAACACGTCCAAGCTCATCCTTAGTCCTGAGCGGCGCTTGGGGATTCGTTGGGGGACACAAAAGATATATATATATATCCAAATAACACGGCCAAGCTCATCTCTTCACCACACACAGCCACAAAAGGCAAGAGCATTCTTGTTGGGCAGTGTATTAGTGCTCAGACAAACACACTTAAGCCTCGTACACACGATCGGATTTTCCGACGGGAATTGTGTGATGACAGCCTGTTGGCTGAAAATCGGGCCGTTTCTATACTCCATCGGACAATTGTCGGATTTTCTGCGGACAAATGTTGGATGGCAGGCTTTAAAATTTTCCGCAGACAACGGTTTGTTGTCGGATTTTCCGATCGTGTGTACACAAGTCTGTCAGACAAAAGTCCAAAATAAAAACCCACATGCTCGGAATCAATGCTCACCAAACATGACATTAGCAGAAGGTGCCCAAAGGGTGGCGCTCAAGAGCTGAAATTTTACGTAGTACATAACTACATTCGTGTTTGTTGGCCGACAATTGTGTGCCATTATATGCAAGACAAATACTCCATAGAGAGCTGGTCACAATCTCCTGCTTTTGCGAACTGGATGCGGGGATATCGCATCCAGTTCGCAATAATGTGAACCTGGCCTTAGACCGAATTTTAATGGTTCAAAGAAGGTCAGGCAAAATGGTCGGCCCTCACGCATGTTCACTTCATCAAACCTGGCCCTCTTTGAAAAAAGTTTGGACACCCCTGTTTTAGAGGATAGAAGTAAAAGTAGGTACATGCAGCTGGGAAGGTGGGAACCAATTGCCTTGCCCTAGCAAAGCACACGTTTTACTTTAAAGTGGTTGTAAACCTGTACATATACCGAGTAAAGTGACTGGCCTCTGGTGATACACAGAGATGAAACAAATCCTCTTGCATAAGTTGCACCTGTTTATCTGCTGTCTTCTATTCTCTACATTCGTTCAAAGTGATCTTAAAAAGAGAAAAAAATGCTTCTTCTGCTGTGTGAGCAAGTGAGGAGAGAGAGACCCGTGAGAGCCGCTGCTCTCATGCACATCGCTGGATCGAGATGGGGTTCAGGGAAGTATAAGGGGGCTGAGGAGAAAAATGCACCAGAAGGTTTATTACCTTAATGCACAAAATCCATTAAAATAAAATACCTTAAACCTATAGAAACACTTTAAAGCCTGTCTGAGAGTACACAAATAGGGGGCAGAGAGCTGAAATCACACTCTGCAGAGCTCAGAGAGGAGAGCTCTGAGAGCTAATTTGAGGGAAGGAACACACAGCTCACAAGAGCAGAGCTGAGGCTGTCAGTAAGCTGGAGCTCCCTCCCCATTTTTCTCTTAAGCGTTTTTTTTCATTCAACCCAGCGGCTAAACAAAGAAAAAAAAAACTGAAGAGCTCAGGAGAATCCGCTGTACTAACTATCCAGTACATTGATCTCCCTCGCTGAGCTATTGTTATTCTGATATGGAGAGGGACAGAACACACCGGCCAGTGCTCTCAGCCATTGGCTAAAAGCACTGATCAGATGCCGATCAGTAAACATTTTCAGTCATGCCCCCTCGACAGACGCCGGACGTTCAGCCGCCTTCTGTTAAACCAGCTGCTGTACACACGAGCCAAATGTCGTCCGGTTTCTATTGAACTGGCCGATACCACCTGATATTCAGCCTGTGTGTATGGCCCTTTAGTATCAGGAACACTTGCCAGAAGTGATTCATTTGAGAACAGAGGAATGAATGTCTGAGGTTTACAATCGCTATAAGTCAGGGAATCTCAAGGGTATATGCGCTGTAGAATCTCAAGGGTATATGCTCTGTAACCTGTTTTGGCTTCTTACCTACTACGGTTTAGATCAATCTTGCAGGGATCCAGTTCAACATATTTCTTTTCCTCAAAGATCCGGGTAACAATGGGTCTTAGTACTTCATGAAGGTATGGCATACCCACTATCTGGCAGAAGAATGGCAAACTATAGGTGATTTACTTTAAGATGGAAATAAAGTGTTGCAGTAGATAGAATAAAAAAAAATATTGCAGGAACAAGATTTTACTTTACCTTCATATACTGCTCCATTGATTTTGAAGCAAGTGAATTTGACCGGAAAAGAGTATTTGGGTCACCTGTAAAGAGGAACAGGAAAAAATAACAGAGCAATTTAGGAAAACTGCCATGTTAGACAAAACAGAGACAACTTAAAGCGATTGTAAAGGTAAAAATTTAAATAAATTGAAAATAAGTAAAAAACATGTCTATCCTTACCTGCTCTGGGCAATAGAATTGCAGAGTGGCCGCAAACCTTCTCTTTGCGTGCCCCCTGCCGGCGCTCCTGCCCCCCGCCCCCCTTTCTCTTGGTCAAGTGCCACTTGTGCGTACTCTCTCCCGAACCCCACTGCTGCATCCATTGACACAGACAGCTGGACTCGGCCCCGCTCCCTGGTCACTGGTTTTGATTGACAGCACTGGGTGCCAATGGCTCCCGGTGCCCCAGCAAAGCCAGAAAGACCTGGAAGTGAGGGGAGAAAAGAGCTGCAGACAAGCATGGTGCTGGATCGAATGGGGGCTTAGGTAAGTAAAAGGGGGGCGTTAGGTTTAGGCTTTAGAACCAATTTAACTTAACATGCTAGTCCCATGGCACTGTGTTTACAACCTTCAAACTCGAATTATTACAAAACATGGAGATAACACCCTATTTTCTTATTCTTCCATCAATTCTGCTGAGAAATCAGAGGTGGAGGAATGACCCCTGTGTTTCCTAGGATGCAGAAAACAGGCAAAGTTTTTTAGAAACCTTTGTTAGGAGAAATATGAAGACCGCAAGGCTTCACTTGCTGAATACTCCAGGTCAGGGATTCAAAAAGCAAAGCAAAAAGCACTGAAGTGATTACATCAATATGACATTCAAGCAACTAGCATTTCCATAAATAAGGTCACTAGTAAACCTTCATATTTCTCTCAGTGAAAGATTCTTAGAAAGACCTGGTGGTGAGCACCTCAGGGACTCCATGACTAGACAAGTCTTTGCACCTGGAACAATTTACATTACTTAGAACTTTCAGTAAAGTGCAGAAAGGATCAGTAACCAATGCCTAGACTGACAATATATCTTTAGTCTGTTAGTTTATTGACCCAACTATTCTCATGTTGCATTATCCTGTTGGTACCAATTTGAGCACAGATTATCCTGAACTGAACCTCTCCCCACATTGGGGTTATAGTATAAGCTAAGTTAGGCTGTTTATGTTGTATGTTGTGCCCTGTTGCGGTGTGTTGTCGCAACAGAGGAACTACCCCTGTGTGGGCAAATGTTCGGCCGCTGCGGGGGCTAGATTTGTATGCTAATGTAAACTTCAATAAAAAAGATTTTGCAAAAAAAAAAAAAGTGCAGAAAGGATAAAGGTCTCCATGATTTAGAAGCACGTTTATTGCAGTTCATATTCAAAAAGAAGTATGGCCAAAGATATTTTGGTCATACTTATCTTGTGGGTCACAGAAGTTCCCTTGCGTTTCTACTCCTGTGACCCAGGGTCCGTTCCAGGAGAATGCTCGTAATCCAAAGTACTCGCATATCAAAGCGAGTTTCCCCATTGAAGTCAATGGAAACGAAAATAATTTGTTCCGCATTGACTTCAATGGCATGCAATACTGCCTGCGGCCAGAGGTGGAGGGGGGTGCCGGAGAGCCTCGGACGGAAACGGCCGGAAAGACTTTGTTCCCGAGATTTGCCAAGGTAAGCCGTGCTGTCCTCGGGCCTTTCCGTGCATTTCCGAACGGCGCAGATCGGCTGCGAATGGTGACGTTCGGCTCTGCTGGGCTCCGGCACTCCCCCACCTCAGGCCAAACGCGGTACTGCACACCGCTTTGGCCTGAATCGTGTTAGTTTAGCGAGGCAACATTCGCAAACCGAGTTACGATTTTCAAAAATACAGTGCTCGTATTGCGAAACGCTCTTTAACCGCGTTACTCGCAATCCGAGGTTCCACTGTACAGGTGATACTCGAAAAATTAGAATATCGTGCAAAAGTTCATTTATTTCACGAATGGTGAAACTAATATATGAGATAGACTCATTACATGCAAAGCAAGATAGTTCAAGCCTTGATTTGTCATAATTGTGATGATTATGGCTTACAGCTCATGAAAACCCCAAATCCACAATCTCAGAAAATTTTAATATTACATGCAATCAATAAAACAAGAATTGTACATAGAACAATATCGGACCTCTGAAAAGTAGAAGCATGCATATGTACTCAGAACTTGGTTTGGGCCCATCAATGCGGTGTGGCATGGAAGCGATCAGCCTGTGTCACTGCGGAGGTGTTATGGAAGACCAGGATGCTTCAATAGCGACCTTCAGCTCTTCTGCATTGTTCGGTCTCATGTCTCTCATCTTTCTCTTGGCAATGCCCCATAGATTCTCTATGGGGTTCAGGTCAGGCGAGTTTGCTGGCCAATCAAGCACAGAAATCCCACGGTCATTGAACCAGGTTTTGGTGCTTTTGTCAGTGTGGGCAGGTGCCAAGTCCTGCTGGAAAATGAAGTCAGCATCCCCATAGAGCTCGTCTGCGGAAGATAGCATGACCCCGGACTTAATGAAGCACAGTGGACCAACACCAGCAGATGACATGGCTCCCCAAATCAACACAGACTGTGGAAACTTCACACTGGACTTCAAGCATCTTGCAGTGTGTGCCTCTCCATTCTTCCTCCATACTCCGGCTCCTTGGTTTCCAGATGAGATGCAAAATTTGCTCTCATCAGAAAAGAGGACTTTGGACCACTGATCAACAGACCAGGTGTGTTTTTCTTTAGCCCAGGTAAGACGTTTCTGACGTTGTTTGTTGTTCAGGAGTGGCTTGACAAGAGGAATACGACATTTGAAGCCCATGTCCAGGATCCGTCTGTGTGTGGTGGCTCTTGATGCACTGACTCCAGCCTCAGTCCACTCCTTGTGAAAGTCCCCAACACTTTTGAATGGCCTTTTCCTGACAATCCTCTCCAGGCTGCGGTCATCCCTGCTGCTTGTGCACCTTTTTCTTCCACACTTTTCCCTTCCACATAACTTTCTATTAATGTGCTTTGATACAGCACTTTGGGAACATCCAACTTCTTTTGCAATTACCTTTTGAGGCTTTCCCTCCTTATGGAGGGTGTCAATGATGGTTTTCTGCACAGCTGTCAGGTCAGAAGTCTTTCCCATGATTGTGATTCCTACTGAACCAGACTGAGAGACCATTTAATGGCTCAGGAACCCTTTGCAGGTGTTATGGCTTAATTAGCCGATTAGAGTGGGACACTTTGAGCCTAGAATATTGCACCTTTTCACAATATTGTAATTTCTGAGATTGTGGATTTGGGGTTTTCATAAGCTGTAAGCCATAATCATCACAATTACGACAAATCACGGCTTGAACTATATTGCTTTGCATGTAATGAGTCTATCTCATATATTAGTTTCACCTTTTAAGTTGCATTAATTAAATAAATGAACTTTTGCACGATATTCAAATTTTTCGCGTATCACCTGTATATATAAAAACTTCTTAACATCCCCTTTAATGCTCCAACATGCAAGTGGAGACAGTAATAAAATAATGAGGGATAGGGGCATGAAGAATATAATGACAATACAAAGCATTTGACAAAGATGACCTCACCAGTTCGATTCACCTCTCGCATATTCAGTCTGTCAAGGAAGGTTACTGCCAGACCCTGTCCTAGAAAGATTTTCACCAGCTTAACTGCCACTTCTTGTCGGCTCTCAGCAGAACACATGTCTTCTAGTATAGCCAGCAGACTGCAGTCATCCTGGATAAAAGCACAGAAATGTTACATACGACCCACTAGCTACCAGTGGTGAGACAACTATCTGTGCATCCCACCTGGTCAGGTGATTGAACAGACTCTACCAGGAGCTGAATGAGGTTCTGATAATACACAGAGGGCAGGATACGTTCCTCAGACAGGCTGATTTTGACACGCAGTGATCCAAGCTTCCCTCTAGAAAATAAATAATAATGAGAAACAAATCCAGATAGGATGCACAGTGGTATACAAACAATAGAGGTTTTTTACAAACCCCAGAAAACACAAACATGCAACTGATTTTAATGTGTTATACCATTCTCTTTGATAATAAGTTGGGCAGAGCCACATGGCTGAATGACCACATATGGGAAAATGCACATTAATATCCCATTATCAACACAAGTTATGTAAATTATGGTAACAGCAACAGGAAACAAATCAAAATTTTAGCTTTCAACAGTTAACTATAGTCAGAACAATAAAATGCTGCGTGAATGGTCATTATAGGCTGCTGCACTGCATTGAAAATTGCTATTTGTCTTAATATGGCTGAAAGAGCTTTAATTAATAACAAAGTGCAAAGAATATAGATGTGAATTAAATACTGGCTCTTATTGTTTAATTTCTGTAAAGGTGTTAACTACAATCAGCCCCAGTTCATAAACTGTCAGAGGCATTAAAGGTTGGAGTTTGCCAACTAGCAGCATCAGATGCACTAAGCCATGCAGTTATGGTATACCTAAATCATCGCATAATACATCATAAATAAGCTGCATATAAGCTTCAGATATACCGGTACCTTTTTCCAGTTTGAAAATTACCTTCAAATGATAAAATGAAAATTATGTTCACAACACTATCTGGTAATGCATGTAATGGCTTTATTTTATACTACTAGCATATCTGAATCCTAGATACAAATGCCTTCATACAGTATATGATAAAGATACAATATTATTAATTATTTTTAAATTTTAACATCAGTACAGGATAAAGTATGGGATAATGTGAACAAAGATTGTGGAGCCTTAAGTTCAAAAAGGAACAACAAAAAAGGTACACTTTTTAGGCTTATGCTAAAGCTTACTGGCTTGACTTTAAGAGTAAAGGGAAAGGGAGACTGAGTTTGGTTTGGATGGGGGTGTAGAAACTCCTCAATGTCTGTGAAAGTTCTCATTTATCGAGGTATCATTTATCATATCATATACCATATCATTTATCCATCATGAATGCTGCTGCAAGGCTCATCCACCACACAAACCGCTCAGCGTCTGCTATACCCCTCTGCCAATCCATCCATTGGCTGCCACTCAACCAATGAATTAAATTCAAGATACTTAGAATAACTTACAAAGCCATCCACAACCTGGCCCCCAGCTACATCACTAACCCAGTCTCAAAATACCAACCTAATCGTTCTCTTCGCTCCTCCCAAGACCTCCTGCTCTCTAACTTCCTTGTCACCTCATCCCATGCTAGTCTTCAGGACTTCTCCAGAGCCTCTCCCATCCTCTGGAATGCTCTACCCCATTCCGTACAACTTTCTCCTACTTTGTCCACTTTGAGACAATACAAAAACAAATGTCACTGCCCTCATCTATGACTGGTCTTCACAGCAAGGAGCATTTTATGGGCGAATCGCATGTAAACAAAAACACAAAAAGACAAACAAAACCCAAGCTCAACTTACCAACCAATCAGCAACCAACCGAAATCACCTGTCTGGTGATTTCGGTTGGTTGCTGATTAGTAAGTTGAGCTTGGGTTTTGTTTGTCTTTTTGTGTTTTTGTTTACACTTTGAGACAATCCCTGAAAACTTATCTCTTCAGAGAAGCCTATCTGGGCCCCCACCTAACAACTGTACATTTACTTTCTCCATCAGCACATCCGCCACAGTTATTACCTCTTGTATCTCTTGACCTTCCCTCTTAGATTGTAAGCTCCAAGGAGCAGAGCCCTCTTACTCCTTCTGTATTAAAGTGTATTGTATTTGTATTGTCTACCCTCAAGTTGTAAAGCGCTGCTTAAACTGTTGGAGCTATATAAATCCTGTATAATAATAATCTAGGTCATGGTATAGAATTATGACAGTAGTCACATTCATCTTGACTTGTTCAGTAACAATGAAGACATTTTACCACTCATTCCAGTAGCATTATCAGTTCAAATGAGTGTTGGGAACAGAGGAAGCCACATGGGTGAGTGGTGGAACCTCTTCAACATTACTATACAAGTCCTGACCATGTTTCTAATGTCTACTATCTGCTCCTTGTTTATTGGGTTACTAAACCCAGGACCCTGCATTCACTATATCTGGTCTCCCACAGTACAAAGAGCATGGAAATGCAATAGTTTTAGTAAATATAATCTGCTAAATACCTTTTTTCCATCAGAAGTTAGAGCAGTCTTGTGACTTTTATTAGTGTCTGGTTAAAGCTTGTAGGAGGAGTTTTCATTCTGTTCTGACTGTCCTTTAGGGCTGACCCTCTGTCTGCACAGTGCTGATTGGCCCTGTGCTGATCACATGCACTCTCCCAAGGTAAAAAAAAAATCTCTAGCAATAAAACCAAACTGCGCATGTGCAGCTTGTTCCCTAGCCTCTGTTCTATCAGGACAGTAGAAGATTTGGGGACTGTGGAAGAAGGGGAGGAACAGAAAAGACAGGATCAAACAGCCCTTTTACACAATGCAGCAGATTAACCCCTTAGGTTCCACAGTGAGTATAACAAGCTTGCTTTACTGCATATACACATTGATTTTTCTGTTGCGGGTTTAGTCTCACTTTAAAATAA
This sequence comes from Rana muscosa, assembly GCA_029206835.1. Taxonomy (NCBI): domain Eukaryota; kingdom Metazoa; phylum Chordata; class Amphibia; order Anura; family Ranidae; genus Rana; species Rana muscosa. Next base: position 839,425,245 of record CM055116.1, read on the forward strand.
AGTATGTCATGGCACTTTACTTTTTGTTTGATGCATATTAATTTTTCTTTGTTACTGTCAGTATCAGGTAAGAACAAATTTTATATAAATTATGTTTTATTTAAATGTGCTAATTATTTCATTATGGAAATAAGTGGCTATGCACAGTCTGGACATGTCAAAGTGATGAGAAAAATAGAAGGTTCACTGTCCCATTGCTCCACTGCTCTCCTTTTGGAAACAATGTAATGGTATGATAATATATTTAAGCGATATTCTACCCATTCTCCTCATCCGTGTTTCCAAAAGGCAGGAGACGAAACCAGCCAGTCACCGCAGGATTTCTGTGAAGGGGCTCCAAGGGAAAGCACACCTGGAGGGGGGTGTTGACAGGGTGAGTGATGAAACACACTTTTCAAACATATGTGGTGTCACAGAAGAAAGGAAGGTCATTCATACAATAGGTAAAGTAATCTAATGAAACAGTAGGAAAGAGACAAAATTCGGACAGATAAAAAGGGAATAAGAAGGACAGACACTTACACGTCCAAGAAAATCATTCTTTCCAACCATATCCCAGTCCCAAACTTCAATACTGATCATTTGATCCCCAGGATCCAGTTCTTCAATTCCTCGTAAATCAAATTCTAAGACCTCATTCCAGCGAGGAAAACGTGTTCTTTTAATTACCTGGCAACAAAGTGCTTAGTAGCATAGCATAACTGAACCACAGCAGATGCTGTACAGGTAAATCAAGCACTTTAGGGTGTTAACACAAACAAGTAAAAGCTAAACCTGGTACTTGCATAGACACAGTATAGGCAGCCATCATAAACCCTGTGAGCTCTCAGTTTAAAAAAAAAAAAGTGTAATTTAAAGAAAATCCCATGAAAATGCTCCTAATTGCTAATATCTGCCTAGCAACAAGCACATGACATTAATTGCAAAATGACAGGACATTTCATAAATGGACAAGATTACCAATGTTCTGTGACATTCAATGACTGGGCCAAGAGGCTAGGTCTGCTGGAATTTAGATCAATAAATAACAAATAGTCTAAACAAAGTAACTGCTCTATATCAGTGAGAATACAGCCTTATTGTGAACTACTGAACCTGTATTTCCATGAGTATTACATCACCTCACATTATGCAAGACTGTATAAGAATGTAAGACAGAACAAAAAGTATTGGTGATGTGCAAAGTGTAATCCATTGCAAGCAAACATGTTTAAGGTATGGTTAGATGAGCAGACGCATCATGCTTTCAGGTGCATCAAACTTGTACACTGTGTGCACAATTAGACAAGTTGTATTTTTGAGGATTAATTTCATTATTCAGCAACTACAGTGCTCTTGGTCAATCCAAAATGTTAATAAACCTCAAACCTGAATATTTAGGAAAGTAAAAGTGGGGTTTTGGCTACATGTGCACAATTATTCAGCAACTATTAGCCCTCCGTTCATATTGGAGTGACTTGTCATGCGATTTGACAGGTCAAGCCACATGACAAGTGCACCCTATTGCCAGCAATTGCACTTTTCAAAGCGGTGCAATGCCAACTTTGCAGTGCCACACCGATTTGAAAACGTAGCTCCTGCACTACTTTTGGCAATTTTGGGTGCGACTTGCATTGACATCTGTGCATGAAGCTGCACAGATGTCTTCAAAGTCGCACCCAAAGTTGCACTTACATGCGGCTTTGAAATGATGAGATTTCAGATGAAGTCGCACGATTTCAAAGCCGCAGGCAATGTGAACGTAGGCTTAGTGTGCAGTGTTACAATGCTTATTGTTTATTTTCATCTGTTAAAATGAGAATAATAAACAAACATCTCAAAATGTACAAATAAACATTTCTGACATTTAAAAAAATAAAACAGTGACCAATATTACCACCCTTTTTTTCAATAACAGTCATAAGCCTTCCATTAATGTAGTCTGTCCATTTATTGATCTGTTGACGATCAACTTATTGTGCAGCAGCAACCGCAGCCTCCCGGATACTGTTAAGAGAGGTGTACGGTTTTCCTTCACCGTAAATCTCCCATTTAAGAAGGGCCCACAAGTTCTCAACAGGATTTAGGTCAGGTTAGGAAGGAGGCAATGTCATTATTTTTTCATCTTTAAGGACTTTACTGGCTAGCCACGCAGTGGAGTACTTCGATGTATGCGATGGAGCATTGTCCTCCATAAATATCATAGTCTTCTTTAAAGATGTAGACTTTCTGCTGTACCACTGCTTGAAGAAAGAGTTTCTAAAAACTGGCAGTATGTTTAAGAGTTGATTGAGTCAATCTTCAACCTGAAAAGGTCCAACTAACTCATCTTTAATAATACCAGTACCCCACCTTCACCTTGCTGGTGTCTGAGTCAAAATGGAGATCTGTGCCCGTTACTGATCCAGCCACCACAGGCCCATCCATCTGGTCCACCAAGAGTCACTCTCATCTCATCAGTTCATAAAACCTGTCTTCAGATATTTCTTGGCCCAGTCTTGATGTTTCAACTTATGTGTCTTGTTTAGTGGTGGTCGGGTTTCAGCCTTCCTTACATTGGCCATGTCTCTAAGCACCGAACACCTTATACTTCTGGGCACTCCAGGTAGGTTGCAGTTCTGAAATATGACAGCACTGAAGGATAATGGGTTCCCGGTAGCTTCACGTTAGATTTGTCTCAGATCTTTGGCAGTTAATTTGCATCTTTTTTTTCTCAGCATGTTTCTTGCGATCCTGTTGACTAAATGTTTGATAGTTCCGTGATCACACCCCAATATCTTAGCAATTTCAAGAGTCTGCATCCCTCTGAAAGACCTTTTAGAATTTTTGACTGTTCAGAGTCAGTTAAATCTTTTTTTTGGCCCACTTTTCCTGAGGAAAAGAAGCTGCCTAATAATTATGCACACCTTGATATGGGGAAGGGGGCTGTTGATCTCCTTAGGCCACAACCTCCCTCATTACACAAATACAAAATCACCTGATATGAATAAATACAATAAGCATTCAAGTTTATACAGCTTGGAGTTGGACAATATGCATAAAAATTATGATTTGGGTAAAGTACTCACTTGCCTAATAATTGTGCACACAGTGTATTTGGAATACATCTGAGATCATTCTTCGTTTCTTTAACCACTTCAATACAGGGTTTTTTATACCACTTCCTAACCGGGCCTATTCTAACACTTCTCTCCTACATGTACAAATCATCATTCTTTTGCTAGAAAATTACTCAGAACCCCAAAACATTATATATGTTTTTTTAGCAAACACCCTAGGGAATAAAATGACGATAATTGCAACTTTTTTTCTTGCACGGTATTTGTGCAATCATTTTTCAAATGCCTTTAAAAAAAAAAAATGGTTTCACGAATTAAAAAATAACAAAACTGTAAAGTTAGCCCAATTTTTGGGGAAAATATGAAAGATGATGTTACGCCGAGTAAATAGATACCTAACATGTCACGCTTTAAAATTGCGCACACTCATGGAATGGCGCCAAACTTCGGTACTTAAAAATCTCCATAGGCGACGCTTTAATTTTTTTTACAGATTACCAGGTTAGAATTACAGAGAAGCTCTAGTGCTAGAATTGTTGCACGCGCTCTAACGCACGTGGCGATACCTCACATATGTGGTTTGAACGGAGTTTACATATGTGGGCGACTTACGTGTGCATTCGCTTCTGATCGCGAGCTACCGGGGACAGGGGCGTTTAATTTTTTTTTTTACTTATTTTTTTTTTTTTTAACACTTATTTTACTTTTTTTTTTTTTTGATCACTTTTATTCCTATTACAAGGAATGTAAACATCCCTTGTAATAGGAATGTGTGTGACAGGTCCTCTTTATTGAGAGATGCGGGGTCAATAAGACCCCACATCTCTCCTCCAGGCTGGAAAGCATGAGATCGTGATTTTTTTTTTCACTGATCTCATACTTACTAGCTGCAATGGCGGCTTTGTTTACATTTGAGGACCCGGGCGTGACGTCATCACATCGCGCCCAGGCCTCCGACGATCATAGAGATGACTGGTGACCATCTGGCGGCGCGATCTCAAGACGATTTGAGACGCCCGCCGAGGCGATTTGCATAATGACTTCTGTATAGAAGTCAATGCAAGTCGCCCTGCGTCGCCCCCAAAACTAGTACAGGAACCTTTTTCTAAATCGGAGCGACCTGAGTCGCTCCTATTAGAACGGTTCCATAGCACAGAGCGGGACGCGACTCGGCAGGCGACCGAGCCGCCTGACGAGTCACCCCTGTGTGAACCGGGCCTTAGACAGAAAAAACAGGTTTGTGACCTCACTGTATTTAAAGCGTATCTAAACCCCCCCAAAAAAAATGTATTGCATTTTACAAATCCTTAGCTGTGGAGACTGTTAATCCTGCCAGAAATGCAGTGTCCTTGTCACTTTCTGTATGCTAAAAAGAAAGCAGAAACAATTATATTGTTCTTGCATAAAATACCAATCCTAAAAATGACCATATAATGGAGATAAGCAAAGGCATGTTTCTGGTCCAGCTTGTGTGACAATCATGGCTGCCTCAATAGATACATTACAGTAAGGGAATGTAACTATGAAGGGACAGAAAACATGTTATTCACAGAGTTACCCAGTGAAATTAAAGGGGAAAAATCCTGAAAAAAAACAAAAAACGAATGCAGCTACTACAGTAGCTAATAAACTGAAATAGAATATTTTTGTTTGCGTTTAGATACGTTTTAAACAAGATGATCCTCTTCGGTACAAACCACATCCTGGACCAATGAAAGAAGAAGGAACACAGTGAGATTATCACTCTGTTTTTTTCCGGTTAGCATTCCCCTGGTGTTAGACTAAAAACATTGAGTAAATCACTAGAGCCTGACTGGTTTATTCATCCACTGCAGTAGAGGGTATAAAAGTTAACAAATATTTGAAGTAAAATGTATGCTAGTGCTGTGTAATAGCACATTGATTACTTTTTTTTTTTTAAATGAATAGATGATTGAAGTTCAGTTTTAAATGTTTTTTTTTTTTTTTTTACCATTTACCACAGTTCGCAAGACGTATTTATGATGATTTAAAGTTAAAATTAAAATGATACTAATCAATATCCTTATTCTCCAAAAATAGTTCATACGCATCCACCACTACTTAATGGCTCTGTAATCTATTTTTCATTAAATGGTTTCTTACTGTGTTTTTCTCTGTCTTTTTATAACATCCCTCATGAGCTGCCAAACCTCTCCTTTTTCCTCTTGCTTCTATTTGTTGGGACAAGCAGTGTACATTAGTCGTGGTAATGTGCACTGCTCTATGAATACTATAAATCCCACAGTCCTTAGTCCATCTTGGAGCAAGCAAGAGGGGGTGGCCAAGTACTTACATGCAGTGGGGGACCATAAAGAAAGAACGTAGCATAGAACAAAAAAAAAAAAAAAGATATTTGGAGTTTTGCCATAGGTTGAAAGCAACAGAAGGGAAATAAATACATACTTAAATCTTTTTTATACTAGAGTTTAGTGTCACTTTAAACGAATTCCAACACATGTTTAGTAAACACTACTACACAGTTTGGATTTCATTAAAACTTGGTTTACACAACAAATGAAAGAAGCCTTGAGCAAAAAGGAGATTAAAACCTTGTACACACTAGTAGTTTTCTTTCGTTCAACCCAGTAGAGCTGAACAAAAAAAGGGGGAGCCGCTGTACTAACAATCCGATGTTAGTTTAGCGATCTCCCCTTCTGTGAATTGAGTTTTGATAGGGGGACAGGCTCCTTTTAGGTCACGCCCCTTTGACAAAAGGCCGGTGATCTGCCGACAAACGTCCCCCCGGCGGATTCTGCCCCCAACTGTACTGCGCAGGCGCGGCGCTTGCGCAGTACGAACGTCAATGAGCTTCCGAAAATAGCCGAACGTGTAGAGCTGAGTCAGCTCTACACGGCGCCTGCGTGGACCTAGATGTAAGTGGCCAGTGGGCCTCACGTCCTCGCTACGCTCGCTCGGCCTCCTGGCTCTTTTTTTAACATCCTCCATGTCCACGGGGATGGTAAAGAAAGAGCCTGGATGTCAGCAGTGTAGCACAATTTGGTGTGCGTAGGCGCCATCTAGAGCTGACTCTCAGCTCTACATGTTCGGCTATTTTCGGAAAAAGCGCCGCGCCTGCGCAGTACAGAGCGGGCAGAATCCGCTGGGGGGAAATGCTCGGCAATACACCGGCTTCTGTCGGGCCGACTCCAGAAAACATAGGTAGAATACCGGCCAGTTTCTATTCAAACCGGCCAATGCCACCCGACATTCGGCCCATGTGTACTAGGCGCAAGTGATTGTGTATGTGGAGCAGTCACAAATGAAAAAAGTGTCATTGTACAGTAGGCAATTATCTAATTCATAGAGGAGTATTGTACTTACTGAGGTCTCCAAGGTCTGATTGTTGCAGAAGATACGTACAAAGGGGTCTGATGTTCCAGAGATATCCCGAGGCGCCAAATCTCTGGGGAGGCGAATGATGAAATCTTACACAACAAGGAACGTCATATTTTAAATCAGCCTTAAACTGAAATCACTAGCAAAGGTGCATACCAGTCTGACAACTTTCATTACAAGGAAGGAAAAAAGACAAGTATTCCTGTTCTCCAAAGAGTTTAATGCAACAATAAGATAATAAAAACAAAAATAAAAAGATAATACAAATTTTGCAGTGATGGTAAATATGGTTAGCCCTGTCCTCATTTAATCAGCTGACATTCGTTCTAAAGTGCTATATTTTTCCTTATCTAAATCAGGGGAAAAGACTGCAGTATGTCCCACCCGGGTGGATTTCTAACTTTTCCTGTGAGGGGTTCCAAAGAAGAGATACTCAAATTTCTTCCTAACAATGCCCTCAAAATCTTGTAATTTTAATTTCATTACAGGTAATTCAAGGTAAGTGGAACTGAAATAACATTTTCCATAACTAAGCTCACTCCACTGAGGAACTTTTCAAAGGTATGACAAACAAGTTCATCAAGCTATACGGTACAAAAGCATATCATTCTTCTAAAAACACAGGTTCAGCCTTAAAGTGGTTTTAACTGCTTCCTGACCGCCGCACGAACTTATACGTTGACAGAATGGCACGGCTGCACAAATGGGCGTATATATACACTACCCCTTTAATTTGCGAGCCGTGTGGTCGCGCACGCGACCCTGCCACGAGCTCCGTGACCTTGCCCGCGGGAACCACGGACTCTATGTCCGCCAGTGTCCCGCGATCGGGTCACAGAGCTGAAGAACGGGGAGATGTTAGTGTAAACACAACATCTCCCCGTTCTGCCTAGTGACATGTCACTGATCGTCTGTTCCCTGTCATCGGGAACAGCAATCGGTGACGTGTCTCGAAAAGCCACGCCCCTAACAGTTAGAAGCACTCCCTAGGTCACACTTCACCCCTTCAGCGCCCCCTACAGGTTAACCCCTTCACTGCCAGTGTAATTTTTACAGTAATTAGTGCATTTTTATAGCACTGATCGCTGTAAAAATTATAATGGTCCCAAAATGGTGTCAAAAGTGTCCGATGTGTCCGCCATAATGTCGCAGTCAGCATAAAAATCGCTGATCGCCGCCATTACTAGTAATAAAAATGCCATAAAACTACCCCCTATTTTGTAGATGCTATAACTTTTGCATACACCAATCAATAAACGCTTACTGCAATTTTTTTACCAAAAATATGTAGAAGAATACGTATCGGCCTAAACTGAGGAAAAAAATATGTTTTTTTATATATTTTTGGGGGATATTTATTATAGCAAAAAGTAAAAAATATTGCATTTTTTTCAAAATTGTCGCTCTATTTTTGTTTATAGCGCAAAAAATAAAAACTGCAGAGGTGATCAATACCACCAAAAGAAAGCTCTATTTGTGATAAAAAAAAAGGACGTCAATTTTGTTTGAGAGCCATGTCGCACGACCGCGCAATTGTCAGTTAAAGCGACGCAGTGCCGAATCGCAAAAAGTGGCCTGGTCTTTGGCCAGCAAAATGGTCCGGGGCTTAAGTGGTTAAAGCCTAAATATTTTTTACCTTAAACATTTTTTACCTTAATGCAAGGAATGCATTAAGTGTCAGCATCCCCCCCCCTACTTTTACTTACCTGAGCACTCATTCCATTCAGCGCTGTGCACGTCTGGAGCTCTTCTCTCCCCTCACTTCTGGATCTCGCTGGCTTTGCTGGGGCACAAGGAGCCATTGGCTCCCAGTGCTTTCAATCAAAGCCAGTGACGGGGGAGCGGGGCACGCAGGAGTGCCCCCATGGGAAGTGGCTTCCCATGGGGGCACTGGACAGGGGGGAGGGGCCAGGAGCCAGTGAGGGACCCGAAAAGAGAAGGTTTGCAGCCCCTCTGTGCAATTCTATTGCACAGAGCAGGTAAGTATAATTATGTTTTTTATTTTTTAACCACTTAACGACCGCCCACCGCCGATTTACATCGGCAGAATGGCACGGACAGGCAGAATCACGTAGATCTACGTGATCGCCTTTGTGCAGTTGGGGGGTCCATCCGGACCCCCCTTCACTGCAGTGAGCGGCCGTTAAGTGTTCGGGAGCGATCAGGCATGAGGGGGGGGGCGCTCGATTCCGCCCCCCCCCTCGCGATCGCTCCCGGCCAATGAAAATGCTTCCTCCGCCATGTGATGTAAACAAGGCTGGAGGAAGTGATGTCATCTCCCTCGCCGCGGTCTTTCCGTTCCCGGCGCCGAGCAGAGAGGAAGCAGGTTAGTGCACTAACAGTCCACTGACACGTAGGTACACATAGGCACACAAATCACCCCCCAGTCACCCCCAGATCACCCCCCAGGTCACCCCAAAGCCCCCAATCACAGTGTCACTGATTGCAGTGATCATTTATTTTACTGATCACTGCATTTAGTGTCATCTGTGATTGTAAAAAGTTGCAGGGCAGTTAGGATTAGGCCCCTTTAGGTCCAGGGTAGCCCCCTAACCTCCCCTAATAAAGGTTTAACCCCTTGATCACCCCCCAGGTAACCCTTTCACCCCCTAACTTCAGCGTCACTAAGCGATTGTTTTTCCGATCACTGTATTCGTGTCGCTGGTGTTTTAGATAGGCAGTTATTTTTTTTTAGGTTCGCCGCAGGTTTTTATTAGTGTCAGGTACCCCCATATATTATTTTAACCCCCTGATTGCCCCTAGAGTTAACCCTTTCACCAGTGATCGCCGTATAAGCGTCACTGGTGTCACTGGTTAGCCAGTAAGTTATTTAGTTATTTAGGTTACCCGTCAGGTTTTTATATAGTGTCAGGTACCCCCATATTTAACCTAATAAAGATTTTAACCCCCTGATTGCCCCTAGTTAACCCTTTCACCAGTGATCACCATATAAAGGTTACGGGTGACGCTGGTTGATTAGTTTGCTTTTTATAGCATCAGGGCACCCGCCGTATATAACCCAATAAAGGTTTAACCCCCCTGATCGCCCGGCGGGTGAGATCAATTAGGTTTTAGCGCCAGAGAGGGTCTGCGTCGCCCCAGGCAGTGTTAGGTTAGTGACAGTAACGCTAACACCCACGCGCAAAGCATACACCCCCCTTAGTGGTATAGTATCTGATCAGATCTGATCAGATCTATACTAGCATCCCCAGCGGTTTAGGGTTCCCAAAAACGCAGTGTTAGCGGGATCAGCCCAGATACCTGCTAGCGCCTGCGTTTAGCCCCTCCGCCCAGCCCAGCCCAGCCCAGCCCACCCAAGTGCAGTATCGATCGATCACTGTCACTTACCAAACACAACACACATAACTGCAGCGTTCGCAGTGCTTGGTTTTTGGGGCCCTGTACGCGGCTAGGCTCCCAAAAAGTCCCACACATGTGGTATCCCCGTACTCAGGAAAAGCAGCAGAATGTATTTTGGGGTGCAATTCCACATATAACCATGGCATGTGTGAGCAATATATCATTTAGTGACAACTTTTTGTACATTTTTTTTTTCTTTTTGTCATTATTCAATCATTTGGGACAAAAAAAAAAATATTCAATGGGGTCAACATGCCTCTCAGCAAATAGCTTGGGGTGTCTACTTTCCAAAATGGGGTCATTTGGGGGGGTTTTGTGCCATCTTGGCATTTTATGGCCTTCAAAACTGTGATAGGTAGTGAGGAGTGAAATCAAAAATTTATGCCCTTAGAAACCTTGAAGGCGGTGCTTGGTTTTTGGGGTCCCGTACGCGGCTAGGCTCCCAATAAGTCCCACACATGTGGTATCCCCGTACTCAGGAGAAGCAGCAGAATGTATTTTGGGGTGTAATTTCACATATGCCCATGGCATGTGTGAGCAATATATCATTTAGTGACAACTTTGTGCAAAAAAAAAAAAGTTTGTCATATTCCCGCAACTTGTGGCAAAATATAAAATATTCCATGGACTGAACATGCCTCTCAGTAAATAGTTTGGGGTGTCTACTTTCCAAAATGGGGTCATTTGGGGGGGTTTTGTGCTATTTTGGCATTTTATGGCCTTCGAAACTGTGATAGGTAGTGAGGAGTGAAATCAAAAATTTGCGCCCTTAGAAATCCTGAAGGCGGTGCTTGGTTTCCGGGGTCCCGTACGTGGCTAGGCTCCTAAAAAGTCCCACACATGTGGTATCCCCGTACTCAGGAGAAGCAGCAGAATGTATTTTGGGGTGCAATTCCACATATAACCATGGCATGTGTGAGCAATATATCATTTAGTGACAACTTTTTGTAATTTTTTTTTTTTTTTGTCATTATTCAATCACTTGGGACAAAAAAAAAAAATATTCAATGGGCTCAACATGCCTCTCAGCAATTTCCTTGGGGTGTCTACTTTCCAAAATGGGGTCATTTGGGGGGGTTTTGTACTGCCCTGCCATTTTAGCACCTCAAGAAATGAGATAGGCAGTCATAAATTTAAAGCTGTGTAAATTTCAGAAAATGTACCCTAGTTTGTAAACGCTATAACTTTTGCGCAAACCAATAAATATACGCTTATTGACATTTTTTTTACTAAAGACATGTGGCTGAATACATTTTGGCCTAAATGTATGACTAAAATTGAGTTTATTCGATTTTTCTTATAACAAAAAGTAGAAAATATCTTTTTTTTTCAAAATTTTCGTTATTTTTCCATTTATATCGCAAAAAATAAAAATCGCAGAGGCAATCAAATACCATTAAAAGAAAGCTCTATTTGTGGGAAGAAAAGGACGCAAATTTCATTTGGGTACAACATTGCATGTCCGCACAATTTACAGTTAAAGCAGCGCAGTGCCGAATCCCAAAAACAGGCTTGGTCCTAATGGCCCGAAATGGTCCGGGGCTTAAGTGGTTAAAAGAAACTGGGAGGTCGCCGTGCTAACTATACAATGTTAGTTTGGCGATCTCCCCCGCTGAGCTATTGTGTTCTGACGGGGGAATGCCCCTCCCTCCCCACCAGAACACAGTGATCAGCTGATCAGATGCTGGTTTTCTAGAATGCTCGTTTGACAGAAACCAGTCGTGGGACTGATAAGAGCAACGGGGGGGAGGGTCCAGAGATAGAGATAGTCAGCGTGGAAAATATTCCAGAGGGTAGTATTAGGGACATTAGTGGTAGGGTAACCAAAGCACATAAACCCAAGGTAAGTATAGTAGCAAGTCCCTGCAATCTCGGAACACCCAAGAGGATAGTATGTGACCGGTTAAAATATATTAATGCATTAAAGTGTTTGTTCACCAATGCCAGAAGTCTGCCAAGCAAAATAGGTGAGTTGGAAGCTCTGGTGCATCAGGAGAGCTATGATGTAATCGGTATTGCTGAAACTTGGCTTCATTCCTCAGATGACTGGGCTATTAATATTCCTGGCTATGCACTCTTTCAGACAGTAAAAAGGAAAGGTGGAGGGGTCTGTCTCTATGTGAGAAGTGATCTCAAAGCAAGTGTGAAAGAGGACCTTGTGGATGGAGAGTGTGAGGAGTCTGAAGCATTATGGGTGGAACTGCATACAGATGTGCGTAGTTCAAAGTTAATCATTGTAGTTTTTTTTAGACCACCCAATGTTATTGAGGAGGTAGAGACTCAGCTCCTTGCACAGATGGAAAGGGCTGCAAGGGCTGGGACGGTGATAATAATGGAGGATTTTAACTACCCAGAAATTGACTAGCAATGGCACTGCTGGGACAGTTAAAGGGCAAAAATTTATAAACCTATTACAGGACAATTTTAGGGTGCAGTTTATTGAGGCCACAACTAGGAATGATGCTCTGTTGGACCTGGTAATCTGAAACCATGCAGAGCATATTACTAAGGTTCAGATAAAGGAACACCTGGGTAGCAGTGACCATACCATGATTTCATTTGATGTTGGCTGTAAGCAAAAATCACATACGGGAAAGATAAAAACACTTAATTTCAAGAGAGCAAATTTTCCAAGGATGAGGGCTGCTCTCCAGGACTTAGACTGGGAGGGAATATTGGCATCAATGGGCACAGAACAGAAATGGGAATTCTTCAAAAAGACTGGTTTGTGAACTTATTGCAAAGTATATTCCCATGGGCAATAAGTTTAAAAGGCTAAAAATAAAACCTATGTGGCTCACGGCCAAAGTTAAAAAAAGCTATAAACTATAAGAAAAGAGCTTTTAAAAAATATAAAAATGAAGGAACACTAGTGTCGTTTAAATGTTACAAAGAATATAACAGGATATGTAAAAAGGAAATCAAGGATGCAAAAATTCAAAATGAACGACAGATTGCAAAAGATAGTAGGACAAACCCCAAAAGATTCTTCAAATATATTAATAGTAAAAAGGTCAAGTCTGAGCATGTAGGCCCTTTACAAAATAATCTAGAGTGGGTGACTGGGGACAAAAAGAAGGCTAATTTATTAAATACTTTCTTCATCTCTGTGTATACAAAGGAGCATGGGGGAGCTCATGTCCAAAATGGGGGTGGTAGTGACAAATCCACAATGGCTCAAAAGTGATATGGTCCAGAAATATTTAGACAGAATAAAGGTGGATAAAGCACCTGGACCAGATGGCATACACCCACGGATCCTAAAAGAATCGCACTCTGTAATTTCAAAGCCATTGTATCTCATTTTTAGGGACTCATTAATGACAGGAATAGTACCACTGGATTGGCGCAGGGCCAATGTGGTGACTATATATAAAAAGGAAACAAAGACTTTACCAAGTAACTATAGACCTGTTAGTTTAACCACTTGCCGACCCCTTCACGGAGATATACGTCGGCAGAATGGCTCGTACAGGCACAATCACGTACCTGTACGTGGCCCTTTAACTGCCGACGTCGGGGTTGTGCGCGCGCCGCCGGTGGCGCGCTCGCGACCCCCCTGCCTTCAACGTGAGGGGGACCACGGGTCCCGCGGACTCGATCGCCGCGGGGATCCCCGCGATCGTCTCACAGAGGCTCGGAGCGGAGAGATGTGTGTGTAAACACATCATCTCCCCGCTCCTCTACTGACAATGTCAGCGATCTCCGCTCTGTGTAATCAGAGCGGAGATCGGTGACGTGTCATTCATAGCCACGACCCCTCCTCAGTTAGTAACACGCCCCTAGGCACACTTAACCCCTCCAGCGTCCCTAGTGGTTAACCCCTTCACTGCCAGTGTCATTTTCATAGTAACCAGTGCATTTTTATAGCACTGATCGCTGTGAAAATGGCCCCAAAAATTTGTCAAAAGTGTCCGATGTGTCCGCCATAATGTCGCAGTCACGAAAAAAATCGCTGATCGCCGCCATAACTAGTAAAAAAAAAAAATTATAAAAATGCCTTAAAACTATCCCCTATTTTGTAAACACTATAATTTTTGCGCAAACCAATCAATAAACGGCGATTGCGATTTTTTTTTACCAAAAATATGTAGAAGAATACGTATCGGCCGAAACTGAGGAAAAAAATGTTTTTTTATATATTTTTTGGGGATATTTATTATAGCAAAAAGTAAAAAATATGTAATTTTTTTCTAAATTTTCGCTCTATTTTTGTTTATAGCGCAAAAAATAAAAACCGCAGAGGTGATCAAATACCACCAAAAGAAAGCTCTATTTGTGGGAAAAAAAGGACGCCAATTTTGTTTGGGAGCCACGTCGCACGACCGCGCAATTGTCAGTTAAAGCGATGCAGTGCCGAATCGCAAAAAGGGGCCTGGTCATAATGGCCCGTATTGGTCCGGGGCTTAAGTGGTTACCTTCTATAGTTGGGAAGATACTGGAGAGATTAATAAGAGACCACATACAGTGGGTACGGAAAGTATTCAGACACCCTTTAAAATTTTCACTCTTTGTTATATTGCAGCCATTTGCTAAAATCATTTAGGTTAATTTTTTTCCCTCATTAATGTACACACAGCACCCCATATTGACAGGAAAACACAGAATTGTTGACATTTTTGCAGATTTATTAAAAAAGAAAAACTGAAATATAACATGGTCCTAAGTATTCAGACCCTTTGCTGTGACGCTCATATATTTAACTCAGGTGCTGCCCATTTCTTCTGATCATCCTTGAGATGGTTCTACACCTTCATTTGAGTCCAGCTGTGTTTGATTATACTGATTGGACTTGATTAGGAAAGCCACACACCTGTCTATATATGACCTTACAGCTCACAGTGCATGTCAGAGCAAATGAGTATCATGAGGTCAAAGGAACTGCCTGAAGAGCTCAGAGACCGAATTGTGGCAAGGCACAGATCTGGCCAAGGTTACAAAAAAATATTTCTGCTGCACTTAAGGTTCCTAAGAGCACAGTGGCCTCCATAATCCTTAAATGGAAGACGTTTGAGACGACCAGAACTCTTCCTAGAGCTGGCCGTCCGGCCAAACTGAGCTATCGGGGGAGAAGAGCCTTGGTGAGAGAGGTAAAGAAGAACCCAAAGATTACTGTGGCTGAGCTCCAGAGATGCAGTCGGGAGATGGGAGAAAGTTGTAGAAAGTCAACCATCACTGCAGCCCTCCACCAGTCAGGGCTTTATAGCAGAGTGGCCCGACAGAAGCCTCTCCTCAGTGCAAGACACATGAAAGCCCGCATGGAGTTTGCTAAAAAACACCCGAAGGACTCCAAGATGGTGAGAAATAGGATTATCTGGTCTGATGAGACCAAGATAGAACTTTTTGGCCTTAATTCTAAGCGGTTTGTGTGGAGAAAACCAGGCACTGCTCATCACCTGTCCAATACAGTCCCAACAGTGAAGCATGGTGGTGGCAGCATCATGCTGTGGGGGTGTTTTTCAGCTGCAGGGACAGGGCGACTGGTTGCAATCGAGGGAAAGATGAATGCGGCCAAGTACAGGGATATCCTGGAGGAAAACCTTCTCCAGAGTGCTCAGGACCTCAGACTGGGCCGAAGGTTTACATTCCAACAAGACAATGACCCTAAGCACACAGCTAAAATAATGAAGGAGTGGCTTCACAACAACTTTGTGACTGTTCTTGAATGGCCCAGCCAGAGCCCTGACTTAAACCCAATTGAGCATCTCTGGAGAGACCTAAAAATGGCTGTCCAACAACGTTTACCATCCAACCTGACAGAACTGGAGGGGATCTGCAAGGATGAATGGCAGAGGATCCCCAAATCCAGGTGTGAAAAACTTGTTGCATCTTTCCCAAAAAGACTCATGGCTATATTAGATCAAAAGGGTGCTTCTACTAAATACTGAGCAAAGGGTCTGAATACTTAGGACCATGTGATATTTCAGTTTTTCTTTTTTAATAAATCTGCAAAATTGTCAACATTTCTGTGTTTTTCTGTCAATATGGTGTGCTGTGTGTACATTAATGAGGAAAAAAATGAACTTAAATGATTTTAGCAAATCACTGCAATATAACAAAGAGTGAAAAATTTAAGGGGGTCTGAATACTTTCTGTACCCACTGTAGATGAGTTCTTGCTGGAAAAAACATATTTTAAGCAACAGACAGCATGGATTCATGAAAGACAGAAGTTGTCAGACAAACCTGATTTCTTTTTATGAAGAGGTAAGTAAAACCTTGGACAGAGTGGTAACGGTGGACGTGGTATACTTGGATTTTGCAAAAGCGTTCCATACAGTTCCGCACACACGGCTCATGTGTAAGGTAAAGTCTACAGGCTTGGAAATATCAGTTTGTAAATGGATAGAAAACTGGCTAAAAGACAGAATTCAGAGAGTCGTGGTTAATGATTCTTACTCTGAATGGTCTAAGGTTCTCAGTGGTGTACCCCAAGGTTCAGTGTTGGGACCCTTACTTTTCAATATCTTTATAAATGAAATTGGGTCTGGGATCAAAAGTAACATTTCTGTCTTTGCAGATGACACCAAGCTATGCAGTGGAGTAAGTTCTATATTACCACAGCCAAATCCTATAAGGTTTTTGTCTCACATCAGAGCTACCTCATGGAGGTAGGCATCTGTGGTCACCTGTGCCATGTTCCGGGACCCATGGCGAAAACAACACCTTTAGTTAAAGCGGAGGTCCACACAAAAATGGAACCTCCGCTTTTCGGAACCCTCCCCCCCTCCGGTGTCACATTTGGCACCTTTCAGGGGGGTGCAGATACCTGTATAATAAAGGTGTTTGCACCCACTTCCGGGTAAAGACTCCCGCTGGAGTTACACTACTTTCCCCCCCGCTGTCTTCTGGGAGACACACGGGTCCCAGAAGACAGGAGGGACCATTTCGATTGCGCAGTGAGACTCACGCATGCGCAGTAGGGAACCGGGAATTGAAGCCGCAAGGCTTAATTTCCTGATCCCCTTACCGAAGATGGCGGTGGCAGCATCCGAGGACCGAGGCACGGGACCTCCGCTTTAAGTATTTTTAATATTTTCTTTATCTGTATCTGTCATTGCTTTTAATAAATGTTATACTTTTCAGTATTTGTGTGATCTCTCTTTGCACATATCGAATAAAAACCCTAAAAGAACTTAAAATATCAAGTGACCATAATAAAACATTGGATCATTTATTTTCATTCAACTTCACCATCACTCCTACTGAGCGGTTATATTCTGACATCCTTCCCCACTGTCAGAACACATTGATCAGCGCTGCTAGCTATAGCTGGCGGCGCTGATCGAGCGGGAAAAAGCGACAGGGTGGTTGTATAGAAATCAATCGGTAGATTGGCTTCTATACAATCTCCTTGCCCATACATGGATCAAACTTCAGCTGGTTCAACAGAAGCCGGCTGAATTTCATTCCATGGCTGGCTTTAGAGTGGCATACCTCCAAGGTAGAAATTGGATGCTCCTGCACATAGCTGTAGGTGGCAAGAACGCATATAAATCCTGCAAATGTCCCTATTTTACAAAGTGTTCACAAACCCTAATGAACTTCTCGAATTTGCTCCATATTTCTTTGTCAAATAAATCATTGCAAGAGGTTAGTGATATATGTTTGATAAGTGCAAAAAAAAATAAAAAAATGGTTGATCTTGTCAGAAATTCTGAGCTGTCATGTATACACCATCCTGTGTTATCTCAACAGCCCTCCTAGTTTTAATCTTAAACTACAAAATGAAGAGCCTTTATGTTTATTGGATCCGAGAGTAGCAGTGGCCAAGTACTTTAGCAAGACAACTGGGGTGCCTGACAACACTTGGTCTACAAAAGCTCAGTGTTGTCATCTTACAAACAGGAAATAGGAGCTGAGTACATTTCCTTGACATCCACTTCAAATAGACTCTATACAACTATTACAAAAAACGTACCTTTTCTGCCGCCCATGCCTCAGATCTTTGCTCTTTTGAAAAATATACAACCTGAAGAACCATTTGCATCTGACACATACCTAGGGGTGCTGGATATCTTGTCACCCACTACATGCTGTGGTTCAATCCTCCTGTCCCCACATTATTACAGGACACAATATTGACATAGGGGCTGATGGACGAAAAAGCACGCAGTCAGGTAACTGGCATCCAACACACCCAAAAGTATGTCAGGTACAGAAGATTCTTCGATCAACATAGCTCTATTTAACAGAGATCTGAGGAACAGATGGTGGGACAGAATAGTTAATAGATTTTTTTATTTTATTTACTGCTAATCTCTGACCCAAACACTTACTTAACACAAACCCTAAAGTAAGTCCTTGCTCTGTATACAATCCTTGTTCTGTGTTAGGCACAGCCACTCCTCGTGGCTCTGTGCTGAAAGATGACATGCACTAGGATCCTTTATTTTATAAATAGAGGAGGAAAAGGGAGATTTTGTTCTGATCAAACAAGCAAATGACTAACGGCCACGACTAGCGGCCACACTTCCACATTTATAAATTTTGCCCTGTAAATTTCGCTGAGCATGAGCCATTCATAGTGCCAACTCCTTTACCCTCATCTATGATAATGCATGTGTAGCGGGGTGTTCCCCCTTAATGCAGAGAGACAAGAAGTTCCAGGTGAGAGGTGAGTCGGGAGGAAGTAGAGAAGAGACATTACTGGAAGTGAAAGCAGAGGAGAGAGACTACATCTCCCAGTACATCTTGCAGCACCCAGGGTACATTGCTCCGGAACAGAGACTGCTGGGGCTGACTTTATAAAGGGGAGGTGGAGTTTGTTCTGCCTCTTTTGGACACCCCTTCTCCTAGCAAGAGGATCTCTGTGTTGAACTGCTGTATGCACAAGGCCTGAAGCCTGGGCCTTGTGCTCTTTTCCAAAGAGCCCCTCTGCCAGCCTAGCAGAGCCTTAGAGACATCTTCTCCTCCTTGCTGCAGTACACCAGAAGGATTGAAGACTTGGATGTCGGTGGATTCCTGTTCCCAGACGAATCGGCGGAGGAATCGGACTTGGACTTGTCCGGGTGGTGAGAGCTGTTTAAAGACAGACACTTTATCTTTACTATTCGTTGGGATTACAAAGTTGTTCTTCAAGTGCACCACCGAAAGATTGCTAGCGAATATTGTTTCACTGAACTTCCATTTAGATCAGTCAGGCCTGACTGCATAGGAAGACATTAGTGGGTGTTAGTCTTCCCATGAGGGGAAGTAGCTGTAAAAGGGCAGCGCTAGAGTTGCATAGCAATACTTTATTATTCTGATTACTCGGTTTATCTTTATTACTGTTTATTGCAGGGATCTGCAACTTGTTATACTGTTGTTTATTACTTGCCCATTAGCCTCAGTAAAATATCTGGGTCAAGTACATTGGTGTCAGTTTCACTTACTTTAATAGAAGTTTTAAAGTATATCACTGTGTGTGTTTGCCATAGGACTGCGTCACCTAGAGTTGCGGTCACGCGGTCCTATCTCCCCTTACTAGCTGTGCCACGGGAGGTTAGAGCTGATTGCCAGGGGTTGACAGCGGTGCACTACAGGGCCCAAAACAAAACCAGCGGCTCTCTTAACTGGGGGTAGCGCTACACATGTAAATGAATATCATTCTTTTTAACATACTACACTGCATTTCCATGCGTTGTTTGGAAACCATGTGCTAGCTAACTAAACACAATACACCCACTATGCTGTTTGGTGCCACAGAGTGCCAGTTATTAATTCCACCCTCCACACTGTTATTTTTCTCCATGTGAAAGCCCTTCACATACTCCTCAGGCCTTTATTGGCTCCAGCGATCCCCACACTTCAAACGATTCTTCGGTTGCTAAGCACATAAACCTGTTGCTAGGAAACTACAGTCTTTTCTGCTTCACGCGGAAAGCTGGCAAATTGTCATTAAATCTCTAGATCTGAGGTTGCATTTCCCAAGCACATATATTTGTGAATAAAACCATTGGGAAGAACCTTTATGGAGATAAGCAAAGTTTGAAAAGTACAGAATAATAGGGTTCCCTAACACAACTATTGTCTTGGGTACGGAGAGACTGTTTTTTGGCAGTAGTTACTGACCTCATAGATATGCAAATAAGGATTACTGGCAAAGAGCTGACATGTATGAAGAACTCTTGATATTTTTGGCACTGCCTTTTGCAGTAACACAAAAGAGCCATTTAAATATGTTGTCTTTGACAGCTGCTGAGGCAGAAAGAAAAGATGGTGTGTGAAAATCGAAGTTGCAATTTCTCAAGTACAAATAATTATCGCTATCTTAGGAAACAGCATGCATTCAAAAGGCAATGCTGGAATACAGTCAGGCTTAAACAACAGCAAAAGGACACAGGTGGGCTTTTAATGAGGCAGTAATAAATAATGTGTGGCGTTCACCCATAGCAATCATTCAGGTTCTATACATTATTGTCAGGCAAAAAAAAAAAAAGGTACGTTTTAATTCTTCTTCTGATTTTATTTGTTACTAGTTAATCTTTGCAAAGTTAAATTAAAAACGTACCGTATATCACATTTGAGAGAGAAACTGACAGTTTTGTCAGCAGTTGGGAAGGGCAGGGCCAACCTTGACTTACAGAGGAAAAAATAAATTGCGATTTACATATTTTTAAAAAGAATCCCTGGAATTCATAATTTAAGACACTCTTTAGAATTTCAGTGCGTCTCCACATGACAAATGTCAGTGTGGGTGACAGATTGTTGTGCACAGGTACACCACTCCTCCTTCCTGTGGGTGCCCCAAACAAGCCCTGTGCTATGGGAGCACCCATGCAGGCCCACTCCCAACCCAAGCTCCCAAGCTGTATGTGTCCAGAGACACACAAAGTGCAGCTCGGCCCAGGCCAGGAAGTGGAGGAGCGGTGCTTCTGATGGGAAAGCACTGGATCAGTAAGGGGAGCCTGGTAAATTATAAGAGACTCGGGGGGGGGGGGGTGTTACAGTTAGTGGGGTGTTTCCTTAAGGCAGCATTAGGATAAAAAATAGTTAGCCGATAGAACCACTTTAATATGCAGTTTTCATTGAAAGAAATCTCTGCATCTTTTCACTCCATGTTCAATTTGAAGTGCCCAGGTTTGTGCGGTTATATGTATGCTCAGGAAAAAATGGAAATGTTAACATATTAAATCTAGATCACAGCTGCAACCTGCCAAACACTGAAAATCTGCCACAAAAAAATTATCAGTTTGCTCTGAACAAGTTTACATTCTACAAGTTGGTGCATTCTTTCTGGTTGGTGCCTTCAAGGAACAATCAATGTAATACCAGGCTTCTGAAGGTGTTCATTCTAGCTGTAAACATATCCTAATCCTTTTGTCAGGAAAAAAACTTTATTCATTTAATGGCCTCTTCTTTGCCTCTATACCTGGGGTTTCTTTGCTCTGGTTTCAAACCATAAGTCATTAGGTTACCTTATTCTTCCTTCTTGTGTAGATTACCCTTATTTATTTCATATATGGCTAGCAAAAGCGTGCTTGTTCGTTGAACAGGGCAAATACAGCCAGTGACAATATATGTCAAAGCGTACTTTGTTGTATTGGTGAAGAGCGCTAAAGGCATGTCAGTGCCAGTGTCTTAATGAACATCAGTGTATTGATGAAGAGTGTCAAATTGCACCAGTGAAGTAGCAGAAAGTGCCAAAGTATGCATTGATGTAGTGACAGCAAGTGCCAAAGTGTGCTCCAGTGCAGTGGCTGCGAGTGGTGAGGTGAAATTCGGTGTAGTGGAGGCAAGTGTCGAAGTACTTGTTGATTTAGAGGGGGTGAGTGCTGAGGTGCCGTGCGTGTTAGTGTACTTGTAGTGAAGAATGAGGAAGTGTATGCCAAACAGCCTCTTCAGGATCAAATGCTGTCTATAAACAGGTAGATACTGTTTGTCCCTGTCTGCCTATCCTGAATACGTGTCTGGAGCCCTAGGACTTGCCACTTTGCTTGGCCAATGGTGGTAGCAGCATGCATGCAGTAAATTTGATCCTTTCTACTCCATAGAATAGTGTAGAAGTTTGAGTCCCTGCTCAACTTGTTGGAAAACATCTTCACACAAATTATAAGACCCTTTGATGGCCAGAGGTGCTTGTTATAGACCCTTATGGAGGAAATAGCCATATCAATGCAAGTAATTCTTAATTTGAAAGAAACACTTGTGATTATTGGGGTTTTACCAAATATCCTTAGGGGGGCACAACAAGGACATGACCCAAATGACAACTACTTAATCTTTGTTCCAATATCTTCAATGGTTCTTTTTTCAAAAACTTATTGTCTACTACATCACAATACATCTACAGGGAATTACCAGGACAAAATAGTTAGCAGCATTTACCTGGCCTCTAAGACATGGCAGTGCAGGTTACATTTGTGTTGATCTTGCATTATATGTAACTCAAGGTAGATCTCTCCTTGGACTTCTTCATCAGGATTTACACAGCTCAAGTTAATCCAGCTGTCAATACCTGAAGAACAAAACAGAATAATTTACTTTCTCTACATAGTAAAAGTGATGACCCTCCTCGAAAAGTGACATTTTAGTTACAGGTAGAACTTGATGGGATGAGTGAGCCACCAACTTCCTATATGTCATGGATGCTCCAAGAGCAAGATTCCCCAGCCATAAATCCTTACCGTGATCCTGTCAATTAGGATGTTTCCATTCACCTGCATTCCAGCAACTCCTGTTGCATTTCCAATGATAGGAGTTAAAACCCAAACAATGATGGGAATCTCATCATAATGTCTACAGCAGGTGTGCAAACTCTGAGGCATAAGAGCAGAGAGCTCACCAAAAGAGTCCCTGGAATATACAGTGCATCCAGAAAGTATTCACAGCGTTTCACTTTTTCCACATTTTGTTATGTTACAGTCTTATTTCAAAATGGATTAAACTCATTATTTTCCTCAAAATTCTACAAACAATACCCCATAATGACAACGTGAAAGAAGTTTATTTGAAATCTTTGCAAATTTATTAAAAATAAATGAAAAATTATATGTACATAAAGTATTAACAGCCTTTGCCATGATGCTCAAAATTTATCTCAGGTGCAACCTGTTTCCACTGATCATCCTTGAGACATTTCTACAACTTGACTGGAGTCCACATGTGGTAAATTCAGTTCTATGGACGTGATTTGGAAAGGCACACACCTGTCTATATAAGGTCCCACAGTTAACCGTGCATGTCAGAGCACAAACCAAGCCATGAAGTCCAAGGAATTGTCTGTAGACCTCCAAGATAAGATTGTGTCAAGGCACAGATCTGAGGAAGGGTACAGAAAAAATTCTGCAGCATTGAAGGACCCAATGAGCACAGTGGCATCCATCATCCATAAATGGAAGACTTTTGGAACCACCAGGACTCTTCCTAGAGTGGGCCACCCAGCCAAACTGAGAGATCAGGGGAGAAGGGCTGTAGTCAGGGAGGTGACTGAGAACTAAAGCAGATAAACCCAATGTAAGTATAGTAATAAGTCGTAGTTGCAATCTCGGAACACCCAATAAGAGGATAGTATGCGACCGGTCTGAACTATGTGGCATGTTCACCAATGCCAGGAGCCTGGTGGACAAGATGGGTGAACTAGAGATACTGTTGTACGAAGAGGGTTAGGATTTGGATTTTGTGGAAATTTCAGAGACCTGGTTCAACAGCTCTCATGATTGGCTGGCAACCATTCAAGGGTATACTCTATCGCAGGGATAGAGAGGGTAAAAAAGGGGGAGGGGTATGCCTATATATCAAGAATAATGTACAAGTGAATGTGAGAGATTACATCACTAAGGGAGCTAGGAAGGAGGTGGAATCCTTATGGGTAGAGCTCCAAAAGGTATTAAGCCAAGGGGAAAATAATACTGGGAGTAAGCTGTAGGCCCACTAACCTGAGGGAGGAGGGGGAGACGGACCTCCTATCACAATTTGGATAAGCAGCAAGGATGGGAAGTGTTATCATAATGGGGGATTTTAAATATCCAGACAGACTGGGAAGAGGGAACCAAGTATTCGTCTAGGGCTCGCCAGTTCCTAAATGTCTTGCGTGACAATTTCATGGGTCAGATGGTAGACGCGCCAACTAGAAATAAAGCGTTACTGGATCTACTGATTACCAACAATACAGACCTGATCACGGATGCGGAAATACGGGGCAATTTAGGAAACAGCGATCACAGGTCAATTGGCTATCACACAAATAGGTAACATAAAGGGAATATAAAGACACTGAATTTCAAAAGAGCCAACTTCCCTAAACTACAAAACTTGCTAAGGCATAAATTAAAATAAAATCTTAGGAACAAAGAACACGGAGGAGAGATGGGTTTGCTTTAAGAGCATATTAAATAAGGGCATTAGCCAATGCATCCCATTGGGTAATAAATTTAAAAGAGCGAACAAAAGTCCTGGATGGCTTAAAGGGGTTGTAAACCCTTGTGCTTTTTCACCTTAATGCATCCTATGCATTAAGGTGAAAAAACACCTGGCAGTGACCGGCCCCCCAACCCTCCCGTTTTATTTACCTGAGCCCCGTATTTACCTCGGCGGGGACGCGCTGTCCCTCTCCCCACGGGGTCCCGGCTCTTGATTGGATAGATTGATAGCAGCGCAGCCATTGGCTCCCGCTGCTGCCAATCAAACAATGATGCGGGTGCCGGGGGGGACCGGGCCGAGTCCGGCATTCGTGTCTATGGACGCAAATGCTGGACTCGGGAGCGTGCCCGCAAGGTAACCCCCCAGGAGAGCGCTTCTCCTAGTGGGGTTATCTGATGCGGCGAGGAGCCGCGAGAGCCGCAGAGGGACCCCAAAAGAGGATGTTCAGGGCCACACTGTGCAAAATGAGCTGCACAGTGGAGGCATGTATGATATGTTTGTTTATATAAAAAAAAAAAAAAAAACGACCCGTTGCAATCACTTTAACTACAATGTAAAAATGCATATAAAAGCAAAGGAGAAGGCCTTCAAAAAATACAAGGTTGAGGGATCATCATCAGCATTCAGACTTAATCGAGGGAAAGATGAATGCAGCAATGTACAGAGAAGCAGCTCACGCTCATTGGTGGGCGAAACATGTCAGCGTGACATCACCGTGGTCGGAGAGCCGCTTATACAGACACCCATGCTGATAATATAGCCGTTGGATAAGGAACTACACTAGCCAGGAAACAACAAACTGTTGATTTGGCTGGACTATCTGCATCAACAGGGGACTGATAGACACAGTGAAAGCAAAGGTGTCATCTCACCGACAGTGAGTAAAGATATTACCTTCCAAGGTTTGGCAATGATGATTGTCTTATACCTCCTCCTGTCTTCATTGAGTGGCCTTACTGACCCCGGGTCTGCTCATACATTCCCTGTTCCAAGAGACAGTTGAGTGTTTTTGCGGAGGATTTCATTGTTTGTATTGTCTACCTTAGTGCAGTTTCAGCCTTTTCTTTGCACAGTTACATCACTGATCCTGCAGCAGTGATCCATCCAGGCTTCAACTTTCTGTGACACCCACCTTGAATTATGGGCACTTTCTGTCCTTGTGGTGACCATTCAATGACAGATCCATGAACAGCAACCTATACACGGCTTCTTAGCAATGATTACCCATTAGCAATCTTTATTGTGCAATTTGTGCTTTACACTGTTCAGCTCCATTGAAATTCAACCCCCCCCCCATGTCCTGTTGGTGTGAATGAAAGACATGCATGATTGGGGTGTGCTGTATGAATCCATATTGACAATGTTATCTTTTTCATCTTTTGCACTGGTGGTAGTGTGGTATTTTTATTAGGGTTGAGCGGACCCGAACTGTAAAGTTCGGGTCCGTACCGAACTTTTGGGTTTTGGGGTCCCGGACCCGAACCCGAACAATTGACTGTATGTTCGGGTTCAGGTCCGGTGTTCGGCAATATGCATGTAAAGTCGCGCTTGTTTCCCGTGCTTAGAACTGTCCCTGCACAAAGTGTCATTTCTGAAGGAAAAAAAGTCATTTAAAACTCACTCGTGGCTATAATGAATTGTCGGCTCCCGGCAATACATAGAAAAGTCATTGATTAAAAAAAAAAAAAAAGCGTGGGGGTTCCCCAAATTCAATTACCAGGCCCTTCAGGTCTGCTATGGATATTAAGGGGAACCCTGCCGCAAATTTAAAAAAAACAATGCGTGCAGTTCCCCCCAAATATCCATACCAGGCCCTTCAGGTCTGGAAAGGATTTTAAGGGGAACTCCACCCCAAATAAAAAAAAAATGGTGTGGAGTACCCCCAAAAATCCAGACCAGACCCTTTATCCGAGCACGCAACCTGGCAGGCCACAGGAAAAGAGGGGGGGGTGAGAGAGCGCCCCCCCTCCTGAACCGTACCAGGCCAAATGCCCTCAACATGGGGAGGATGTCCCCATGTTGATGGGGACAAGGGCCTCATCCCCACAACCCTTGCCGGTGGTTGTGGGGGTCTGCGGGCAGGGGGCTTATCGGAATCTGAAGACCCCTTTAACAAAGGGGACCCCCAGATCCCACCCCCCCTGTGTGAAATGGTAATGGGGTACAAATGTACCCCTACCATTTCACAAAGAAAGTGTCAAAAATTAAAAAAATGACAAATAGCCGGTTTTTGACAATTCCTTTATTAATGTCTTCTCCTTTCTTCCATCTTCTTCTTTTCTCCATTCGGGTTTCTTCCTCCAACTTGTTCTTCCTCTTCATCTTCCTCTTCCTCTTCCTTCTGTGTTCTCGTCCGCATCTTGCTCCGGCTTCTTGTTCCCCTTCTTCTTTCTCCGGCCGCTCCGCTTGAATTGGAGGTTCCCACTTTGTGACGCTTCAGTTCTTCAGTTCTCCTCTTGGTCCGCTGCCACCCGGTGACCCCGCCCCCCTCTGACGCACATGGATTTCACAGGGACTTTCCCTGTGGTGTCAGAGGGGGGCGGGGCCACCGGGTGCCAGCGGACCCAGAGGAGAACTGAAGAACTGAAGCGTCACACAGTGGGAACCTCCAATTCAAGCGGAGTGGCCGGAGAAAGAAGGGAAGAAGAAGCCGGAGCAAGATGTGGACGAGAACACCGAAGGAAGAAGGAAGATGAAGATGAAGAGGAAGATGAAGAGGAAGAGGAAGAGGAAGATGAACAAGATGGAGGAAGAAACCCTGAATGGAGAAAAGAAGAGGATGGAAGAAGAAGATGGAAGAAGAAGATGGAAGAAAGGAGAAGACATTAATAAAGGAATTGTCAAAAACCGTCTATTGTCATTTTTAACATTTTTGACATTTTCTTTGTGAAATAGTAGGGGTACATTTGTACCCCATTACCATTTCACATAGGGGGGGCCAGGATCTGGGGGTCCCCTTTGTTAAAGGGGGCTTCCAGATTCCGATAAGCCCACCGCCCGCAGACCCCCACAACCACCGGGCAAGGGTTGTGGGGATGAGGCCCTTGTCCCCATCAACATGGGGACATCCTCCCCATGATGAGAGCATGTGGCCTGGTACCGTTCAGGAGGGGGGGCACTCTCTCGTCCCCCCTCTTTTCCTGCGGCCTGCCAGGTTGCGTGCTCGGATAAAGGGTCTGGTCTGGATTTTTGGGGGTACTCCACGCCATTTTTTTTTACATTTGGGGTGGAGTTCCCCTTAAAATCCTTTCCAGACCTGAAGGGCCTGGTATGAATATTTGGGGGGAACCGCACTTATTTTTTTTTTAAATTTGCGGCAGAGTTCCCCTTAATATCCATAGCAGACCTGAAGGGCCTGGTAATTAAATTTGGGGGAACCCCACGCTTTTTTTTTTTTTTTTTTATCAATGACTTTTCTATGTATTGCCGGGAGCCGACAATTCATTATAGCTGCGAGTGAGTTTTAAATGACTTTTTTTCCTTCAGAAATGACACTTTGTGCAGGGACAGTTCTAAGCATGGGAAACAAGCGCTAATAGTCCTCAGAAGTTCGGGTCCCCATTGACTTCAATGGGGTTCGGGTTCGGGGTCAAGTTCGGTCCCGAACTCGAACTTTTTACCGAAGTTCGGCCGAACCCGTCAAACCCGAACATCCAGGTGTCTGCTCAACTCTAATTTTTATCTTAATGTTACTTTTTTCTACATTGTTTTCAATAAAGTATATGCTTTCTTTGGCTTCATGTACACTGCTGTTGGCAAAAATAGGATTTTTTACTCACCGTAAAATCCTTTTCTCTGAGTTCATGGACCGACACAGCTTCCTGTTGACATAGTGGGTATTATCCGTTATTTAGGAGTGACTAGGCAGAAAAACTTGTAAAAAGTGTTGCATCACACCTTCTACAGTCCCGCCCCGGGGGACGGACCCTCAGGGTATAATCCCTCTCTCTGCATTCAGCAGATCAGTTTGTCAAAAGCAGTACAAACTTAAAACGAGGGGTGGGTGCTGTGTCGGTCCATGAGCTCAGAGAAAAGGATTTTACGGTGAGTAAAAAATCCTATTTATTCTTTCGTTCATGGACCGACACAGCTTCCTGTTGACATAGTGGGACGTCCCAAAGCAGTGTCAAAAAACGAGGGGTGGGAACAGCATTAAAACTTCACCCCAAACAAAACAGAGCTCCTCCATGGAGGAGTTGCAACTCTAAACGGCTGCCTGCAATATCTTGCGGCCGAAAGAAGCATCTGAAGATGCACACACATCAACTTGTAAGTTTAGTGAAAATGTGAACGGACGAGCATGTCGTTGCCTTAAACACCTGGTGAAAACAGACGCTTGATGCTCTCAGAGCTCGGACAGTGTCCAAAAAAGAAAAATACAACATCGTTTCCTTAGGATTCGACGGATGAAGACACAAGGATGGCAGTACAATGTCTTCCTAGATGGAAGGTTGAAAGACCCTTGGAAGAAGAAAGGCTGCGACGCAGCACCACCTATCATTGTGGAAGATCAGATAAGGAGCCTTGCATGATAAGCTGCCGGCTCAGAAAATCGTCTAACTGACGTAAACCAAGAGGCATCTCTTGCCCTGGTCGAATGCGCCGGGAAAGGGAGGCGCCTGATCCTTCATGGCGTAAGCCTGACCACAATCTGTCGGATCCACCTAGAGATGGTGGCCGACGGGACCACTGGGCCCTACTAGGGACCGGCCACTGAAACAAACAGTGAGCCTGGACTCCGGAACGGAGCAGTGCCAGACAAGCATTCTCTTAGAGTTTGGACAACGTCCAAGGAATGTAACGTCGTCTCCTTAGGATTCGACGGATGAGGATACAAGGATGGCAGTACAATGTCTTCCTTGATGGAAGGTCGAAACACGACCCTAGGAAGAAGAAGGCTGCGGACGCAGTGCCACCTTATCCTTGTGGAAGATCAGATAAGGAGCCTAGCCCTTATCCTAGTGTAAGATCAGATAGGGAGGCTTGTATGACAAGGCTGCCCGCTTAGAAACCCGTCTTAACTGGCATAACAGCCACCAGAAGGACCACTTCCTAAGAAGGTGTCAACAAGGGAATCTCCCTGAAGTTCTCAAACGGTGTTTTCTGAGACACTTAGAGGCCATGTCGTTGAAGCCATCGACTGCAGGCAGGATGGCATATGGGACCCTGCGACAGCAGGTCCTCTCGTAGTGGTAGACGCCAAAAGGACGTCTGCTACACAAGCCCCACGGAGGTAGTGGAGGGTGGCCCGGAGGGGCCGCCTGCCGAACCCACTGTACAACGTTCTCACTACAGTCCCTGACAAAAGTCTTGTCGCTTGTGTACAAATTGACCTGAAGTGCTGCTAAAATATATTTCTAATCAAGATTTTGTTACAAGAAATGGGTCATTTTAATCCCAACAGCTTTTGTAATAATGTTTCAGTGCAAAACGAAACTGACAAAAAGTATTCTAATATTCACAGCTTGGTAAAGCCCATTGAGTCAATTTTTGCCAAGACATAAGTGTTGTCGCCTTGTCATATGAGCTTCACCTGTGACTAATAATGGATCAATTAGGTCTCTGGTGTGTATAAAAAGAACACCAGTACACTAGACCTTCTCAACTGCAACTAGACCTCTGCAAACATGCCTAAGATTCACCCGGAGACTAAAGTGTTGATTATCAAGAGGCTGAAGACCAGATCCACTGCTGATGTGGCAGACACCTTCAATGTGTCTCAGCGTCAAGTTCAGAGGATAAAAAAAAGAATTGAAGAGACTGGAGACGTTTTGGACAAGGCCAGGTCAGGCCGACCCCGCAAGACAACTGCTCGAGAGGACCGTTTGTTGGCTCGAAAATCCAAGGCCAGCCCATTTTCCACTGCAGCAGAGCTCCACGAGAACTGGTCACCTGAAGTCCCTGTGTCAACCAGAACAGTTTGTCGGATTCTGTCTCAAAATGGCCTCCATGGTCGAATCAGTGCCCATAAGCCAGCACTAAACAAAAGACAATTGAAAAACCGTGTGGCATTTGCCAAGGGCCACAGCCTGCTAAAAGGATGGACTCTGGAAAAGTGGCAGAAGGTGGATTTTTCAGATGAATCTTCTGTTGAATTACACCACAGTCGCCACAAATATTGCAGGAAACCAACTGGAACCCGCATGGAGCCGAGATTTACCCAGAAAACAGTGAAGTTTGGTGGAGGCAAAATCATGGTCTGGGGTTACATCCAGTATGGGGGAGTGCGAGGGATCTGCAGGGTGGAAGGCAACATCAATAGTCTAAAATATCAAGAAATCTTAGCTACCTCTTATATTCCCAACCATAAAAAAGGCCAAATTTTGCAGCAGGATGGTGTTCCATCGCATACTTCCATCTCCACATCAAAGTTCCTTAAGGCAAAGAAGATCAAGATGCTCCAGGATTGGCTAGCCCAGTCACCAAACATGAACATCATTGAGCATATGTGGTGTAGGATGAAAGATGAAGCATGGAAGACGAAACCAAAGAATATTGATGAACTCTGGGAGGCATGCAAGACTGTTTTCTTTGCTATTCCTGATGACTTCATCAATAAATTGTATGAATCCTTGCCAAACCGCATGGATGCTGTCCTTCAAGCTCATGGAATTAATACAAGATATTAAATTTGGATCTCACAGCACCACTACTTAATTTGCTGACATATTTTTGGATTTTCAGTAAAGTTGTTAAATTTCTGTATAGGAGACAGAGAAAATTAAGTACTGTCCGTGATACTTTTTTTATTTGCACTAACATAGAATTTTTCAGGACAAGCTTTCGGGGTATGTCCCCTTCTTCAAGGTCCAAGCAGTACTGATTCACAATTTTTTTAGCAGAATGTTAAAACAAAGCAAGAAAAAAATCTCAGAGGGAAAGGAAAAAAAAACCAAAAAAAACACATACAAATCAATGGTAATAAAGATAGCAGCAGAGTAAGTGAGATAAGACAGAGTCAGTGAGATAAGACAGAGGGAGAGCTATAGACCTGAGGGGGGAGATGCTAGTCACAGAGGGGGTCATAAAACCTTAGTATAATGGGTAAGGAAACCAATGTCTAAATTTAGGCCATTCGTTTTTGTGTCAAAAAGAATTATCATTCTTAGTTCAAATGTTTTCCTTTCCTGGATAGTTCTGAAATTCCCTTTAAGAACTAAAACATTGAGGTCTTCTATAGTGTGGTCCGGTTGTGAGAAGTGATGTCCCACAGGTGTGCAGAAACTGTCTTCTTTATGTTCTTTGATGGTATGTCTGTGAAAATTCATCCTCGCTTGCAGCTTCTGTCCTGTTTCACCAACATAAGATCCTTTGCCACACCTGTTGCATTGGATGAGGTACACAACATTACTGGAGGTACAGTTGTAAGATCCCATGATCCCATGATAGTGAAGGTCCCATTTGTGTGTACACAAATGGGACCTTCACTATCATGGGATCTTACAACTGTACCTCCAGTAATGTTGTGTACCTCATCCAATGCAACAGGTGTGGCAAAGGATCTTATGTTGGTGAAACAGGACAGAAGCTGCAAGCGAGGATGAATTTTCACAGACATACCATCAAAGAACATAAAGAAGACAGTTTCTGCACACCTGTGGGACATCACTTCTCACAACCGGACCACACTATAGAAGACCTCAATGTTTTAGTTCTTAAAGGGAATTTCAGAACTATCCAGGAAAGGAAAACATTTGAACTAAGAATGATAATTCTTTTTGACACAAAAACGAATGGCCTAAATTTAGACATTGGTTTCCTTACCCATTATACTAAGGTTTTATGACCCCCTCTGTGACTAGCATCTCCCCCCTCAGGTCTATAGCTCTCCCTCTGTCTTATCTCACTGACTCTGTCTTATCTCACTAACTCTGCTGCTATCTTTATTACCATTGATTTGTATGTGTTTTTTTTTTTTTTTTTTTCCTTTCCCTCTGAGATTTTTTTCTTGCTTTGTTTTAACATTCTGCTAAAAAAATTATGAATCAGTACTGCTTGGACCTTGAAGAAGGGGACATACCCCGAAAGCTTGTCCTGAAAAATTCTATGTTAGTGCAAATAAAAAAAGTGTCACGGACAGTACTTAATTTTCTCTGTCACAATTGCACTAATACGGCTACAATTACGTCAAGTATGTATAGGAGACAAAACTTTTGTCTTGCCAAAATTTGACCTGTCTGTCTTGATTAAATGATAAATCTTTTTTCAGTGAAACTAATTTATTTCAGTGCAATAAACATCATTTGGGAGGGCTTTAGCTTTTCATAGGAGCTATTTCTAACACCAATTGATTAATTAAAAGTCAGGTTAATAGCAGGAGTTTCTACAAAATAGGGAAGCGACAAGACTTTTGTCAGGGACTGTAGAGAGTGAGCCACCAGGGGTAGTTGAAAAGACAGCCAGGGCAGATACCTGTCCCCTATTCGTACCTAGAGTAAAAATCTTTTGGCCCGTTCCCTGCTGAGAGCAGCAGGATTTTGGAACCAAATAAGTACGCGGCTGTCACCTCATTTCCCCACCGATGGATATGTAGGTCTTACAAGTGCAACGGTAATCTTCCTAGGGGATGCTTTCCAAGCACTCCTCATGGTAGAGATCACCGAGTCTGACAGGTCCTGGTCTCTTAGCACCTGGCTCTCAAGCCATGCCCTCAAGCCAGTGACTGTAAAAACAGAATGGCGTATGGGACCTTGCGACAGCAGGTCCTTCCTTAGCGGTAGATGCCAAAAGGCGTCTGCTACCAGACGCATTAGATTGGCGTACCAAGGACGCCAAGGCCAATTCAGAGCAATTGGGACCATTGTAATCCTCTCTGCCACCAGTCGGCGAAGCAGATGAGGAAGGAGCTTCTGAGGAGGAAAGGCATAGATTAGTCGGTACTGACTCTACAATGCCATCAACGCATCTGTCGTGTTTGCCCATGGGTCTCTTGACCTGGCCACATACCTCATACTTTATGAATAAGTCGAGAAGTAAGGAGATTTACGACTGGCGTGCTTCCCCTCTGGTAAGGGAGCCCCCCTTAGGAGGTGCGCGACCTCCGATGCTGCAGCAGAGCTGCTTGTTCCTCCTTGATGATTGACATACGCCACCACTGTGGTGTTTGTCCGACTGGATTCTGACTGGATGCCCTAGTAGCCTCTGAGACCATGTGGAGAGGCAAAGCCAGATCGCCCAGATTTCCGGCTAATGATCTGCAATGGGCCTCCGGAGTCCATCGACTCAGGTTGACTGAGCTCTTCAGACTCCTCTGCAACTGGGAAGCCAGGCGTCCGCCGTGACCACCCCCCAGTAAACAGGAAGGAACAACTTCCCAGACAGAAATGCCGGTGATGTCGGCCACCAACTAGGGAGGTCCTGATTAGGTGGCTCACCTGGATCTTGATAATCCAGGGATGAAGGGCACTTGACCCTTCAGGACAGAGTTACCTTCTGTAACACTCACGTGTGAAATAGTGCCTATGGCACCGCCTCAAAGGAGGCTACCCTGAGGCCCAGGACTCGCCTGAAAAAAGTGGCGTGACAACCCATCTTTGGGATGTCCACTGCCGCACCGCAGCCCGAAGGGTCTGCAACTTTCCCCTAGGGGGAAACTTTCACAAAGCAGTTGAGGGTCTGAGATCCAAGATTGGACGAACCCCTCCAGTACTACGAACAGATTTGAGTAGAACCCCTGAACCCGTTCCTGTACTAAGACAGGAAAGTCTACCCTGCGTCTCAGCAGGTCCTAGACCGCCCCCTGTAGGGCTTTCCGACAAGTCGGCTGAAGCTGGCGGTTAAGAGGGAAAAAAATCTGTTCGGTAGGCAAGCAAGATTGGGCTTGCAAACCCAGGGACGCTTCCGTCCCTCAGCAGGCGCTTTATCGGCCTGGGGTAGGACAGATCCAACAGGACCTTCTTGGAAGATTGGTCCGCAGACCAGCACCTTAGCCAGATCAGGTGGCGTAGTGCCACCGCATAACCCGAGGTCCAAGACAGCAAGGGGAGAGTATCCAAGTCTGACTCGCAGACAGACTCAAGGCCCTGTACCAACTGGTCGGCCAGAGCTACCTCATACGGAGGAGCCTCCCGTGCTTCTAACCCTTGGAGTAGCATCTTTGCCTACTCAGTAAGTGTCTGAGGAATCAGACAAACTCCAGCCAATGTTGGACGTACCTCTGAGCCCCCCACTGTGTATAGGTAGTGAGCGTCTCTGAAGACAGGAGCCCATTCCACTGGAATCGTGGTAACTTGTTAAGTCTGGACACAGGGGGGTCTACTATCGGAGGAGAGGTCCCTCTTAGGAACTCTCCTCCAGGGGTACTGGACTGCCCCAAAAAAGATAAATAAAACCCTTTTTGGGGCTGCCAAAGGAAAAACCTTCAGTGGGTTTTTCCATTTCTTGTACAAGGGCTTATCAAAATAAGACACACAAGGAAACACCTGAGCAGTGCGGGCTGGCTTTAGGGAACCCAAAAGGGGACCGCTGTCTCTGCTGCTTCTGCAGCATTCTGTATTCTTAGCGTGTTCCGCACTGCAGTAGTCAGATACCAAAGCATCTTTGCGTGCTGACCTGGACCATTCTCATTGTCCAACCGGTCACGGTCTGCAGTCTCTGATGCATCAGAATCTGGGCCATGAGCATAGCTGGGCCTGTTTCTGCATCAGAATTATCCCCGGAGGATAGCAGGGGACGGGGGCGTTTACTACCTCCCGTGTGCCGCTTCCCCCCTGGCAACAGACATAGCGTCCACAGATACCTCAGGGACACCAGCTGCCAAATCAGGTGTTTCAGGGGAAAAAGCGCCTGCTTCAGACGCCATGCTGACCCACGCGCTGACACCCACAGGGCTCCAGGCAAGGTATCAATAGGCCACCCTCCTAGCTGATACACAGATGCAGGGTCTCCCAGAGGACTCACCACCCTTGGAACGGTACCGCTGTGCTTCCGTGTGCTCCGCCTGTGATGCTATCCCACCGCTGCCTGTGTCTGTCTGATATTTATCAGCCTTTCCTGTGTAAATTCGCGCCAGTGCAAATGCACCCTAGAGGCCGGAGACTATCGCAAAATGGCCGCTAAGCGGCTCTATGGAAACATGTGGGCTCCAAGAAAATGGCCGCCGTGCCGATATAGAGGCCAAAGCGGCCGCGGACCACAAAAGAATGGCCACCGAGCGGCGGTCTATTCATACAACAAAAATCCTAGGAAACATGGCCGCCGAACATTCGATAGAGCCAAAGTGGGTGCGGACCACAAGAAAATGCCCGCCGAGCGGTGATATTTACATATGGGCGCGAAACCACAAGAAAATGGCCGCCGAACAGTCACTAGAGGCCGAAACAGGCATGGACCACCGCAAGATGGCCGCCGACAGCATGGAGGGGGAAAGCACACACAGGTAAGCAAAATTACATCTTTTAAATGATAGCTACAACCAGCCCCACTCTAGGTGGAACCCCTTAGGTGACCCCCAGCACCCAGCAAAATTACCTCTTTTAAATGATAGCTACAACCAGCCCCACTCCAGATGGAACCCCTTAGGTGACCCCCAGCACCCAGCTCAGAGCCCAGGGAGGAGGGAAGGCAGGGAGAGAGGAAAGAAAGAAGCCATAACCACTTACTTGATCTCTCTATGAATGTCCAGCCCAGTCACCCTGCCGAAGCAGGGGAGCTACTTACCTATCCTGCGTGTCTCATGCTGGAAGACATTCCGGACAGATCATCATCCGCGCAAGGAAGGTGACTGTCAGCCAGGCATGCTGTGATTGAACCCTAGGGAATGATCATATGCATGCCCTGGAGCGCTAGCTCACCGGCCACGCTACTGCGACTCGGCCGTAAGGTCAAGCGAATCTGAGTGGTCCGATGCAAGCCCTGGAGCGTAAGCTCACCGGCCACCCATAAAGCGACGGGCATGTCGTGGAAAACCCAGCGCGTAGCTAGGGTCGGCACACGCTCGATGGCTGAAACAGGGGGGACTACAAGGATCGAGGACCCAGCCTGTCACCCAGTCGGCAGTTGATCGAAGATCGCAGGGAACAAAAAATAAAATAATTTTTTTTCCCCCGGACCAATGGGCCCGAAGGGAGCCATGTCCTACTCCTTGCTAGACAGAAAAAAAATGATCTGCTGAATGCAGAGAGAGGGATTATACCCAGAAGGTCCGCCCCCTGGGCGGGACTCTAGAAGGTGTGATGCAACACTTTTTACAAGTTTTTCTGCCTAGTCACTCCTAATATAAATAAAAGTATTCAGCGCTGAAAAAATTGTAGAACCTCCTAAAAGTTGCAAGCCAGCACTCAAGGTATATTCATAAAAATCCCTCAGATGTGATCATAAGATAAAAATAGTGCAGCGCAACAAAAATTTATTAATAAATAAAATACATGTCATAAAAGCATATCCAAGTCCATAAATCAGTAAGACAGAGTCCATAGGTGCTTGTGAACCAGCAGTAATATTAGCATGCAATGTGGTTGAACAGAAAAGTGTCCAGAAATCCCTCCACCACAGTAAGGTTGGCCTCTCACCTCACAGCTTCGACCTAGCTAGAGGTCACACAGCTTATACTCAAAAGAGTAAGTGGAAATCAAATGGGAAACATCCGGTCCATCAGTAATCATTTCCACATATAGCAGGATAACATACCAGGCTGGAAGCTCCGTCATACAGCTTATGAACAGTGAACAGTTTAATGATGAAAAAGCAATAAGAAAGCTACTCACAAATAAAGCACTCAGACGCGAGTGCCAGCGTTCTAAGCATAAGTATAGAGCAGCGTGGTAGCACAGACTGAAGCGATGACCGCGAGTGACGTCTAATGTGGCTCCTCCCCCCCGTACGCGTTACGTCCAGTGGGCGGGACTTCCTCAGCGTGGGGTTGGATGGCACGCAGACGTCTCGCAACATAGCAGCTAATATAGTGTCATGGCAACCTATATATTATTGAAGGGAGACCCTATGGTGCCATTTAAGAATGAGTTACATTCTTTAGTAGAGGTAGGCAAAAGTGAGGGTATTCTTAATGCTAAGGAAGCTTCTTATTTGGATCCCTTCTATTGCCGTACACCTATTATCTATTTCCTGCCAAAGCTTCATAAAAACACTGAACGCCCTCCGGGTCGTCCCATTGTCAATGGTATTGACTCCGTGTCTTCACGGCTGGGTCAATATCTTGAATATTATTTGCAGCCTTTAGTTTGTAAAGCACCAGCGTATCTTCGTGATACTAAGCAGATTCTACAGATCCTGGACACTCTCTCTTGTACATCTAGAACCATTTTGGTCACCGCAGATGTGGGATCCTTATATACGATTATTGACCATGATGCAGCTTTAGCCTCTGTTGCATTGGCATTGGCGGATTCAGACCTCAGTACCCAACATGTTAAATTTTTATTGGATGGTCTGAGGTTCTGTCTTTTAAACAATTACTTTTGGTTCAATAGGGATTTTTTTCTGCAACGACGTGGTGTCGCAATGGGCGCTCGGTTTGCTCCCAGTGTGGCCAACCTCTTTATGGCCCACTGGGAGGCTGAGGTGGTTTTCCGTGATCGCCCACCACAATTGCGGTGTTATAAAAGGTATATTGATGACCTTATAATGATCTGGGAGGGTGATATGCTAAGTCTTCAACTTTTTATGAACAAACTTAATAACAATGATAGAAATATCATGCTTACCTGGACGCTCGATCATAATCAAATTACCTTTCTTGATCTGGAAATTTTCAAAAAGGATAACTATTTTCACACTAGGAATCATTTTAAGGCTACGGGTAGGAATGGCTATATACCTCTGACGAGTTGTCATCATAAACTGTGGCTGTGCAATATTCCTAGAGGGCAATTTGTTAGACTCCGCCGGAATTGCACCTCTGAAGAAGACTTCCTTTTACAATCTCAGATCTTAGCCTCTCGGTTTAGGCAAAAAGGGTATACTCACTCTATGATTACTACCGAAATAGAGAGAGTAAGAGGTATGGATCGAAGTGCCATTGTTGCAGATAGGCCTATTAGTCCTTCTACTGATGTGAATGTTAATAATTTTAAGATGGTGATGGATTTTAGCATTCAATTTAAAAAATTTGAAAAAATAGTTGTTAAACACTGGCCAATTTTAAAATCTGACCGTATTTTAGGCCCAGTACTCCCTGATTGTCCCCAATTTGTTTACCGTAAGGCGCCCTCCCTCCGTGATAGCCTTGCTCCTGGTGTGATAGATCCACCCATTTTAGCTGGCACTAAGCTTTTCAGCTTCTTGTCAGGTTTTTATGCTTGTGGTCGCTGCGCGACTTGCAGGCATGCCAAAAATAACCTGAAAAAACGGAAAGATTTCACTTCATCTGTTACGCACACTCAATATCAGATCAAGCAGTTGATCACATGTACAACGGAAGGAGTAGTATACATGCTTGAGTGTGATTGTGGCTTACAGTATGTAGGACGTACCTCGCAAGCACTACATGTCAGAGTGGGTGAACACATTAGTAATATAAAAAGAGGAGTCAAAACACATAGTGTATCTAGGCACTTTAGAAATTTCCATCAACGTGATCCCAAATGTTTGAAGTTTTGGGGGGTGGAAAAAGTACAGAGGCATTGGAGAGGGGGACATTACATTCGACAACTTAGTCACAGGGAATCTTTTTGGATATTTGAAACCAAAGTAATGTCGCCTGCAGGTTTAAATGTGGACTTCGATCTTAATTGTTTTATTTCTAACAGATAATGGTTTTATGGTATTTTTCATTTTTTCTGTTTATTTGTATTTTATATTTAATTTATTTGTATAGAGTTTTGATTATTTAATAGTGTATGTGGCTGTTGCAGATTTCCGTGATGACCGTGTATGACATCTGTATTTATCAATATTTTGGATTCCAATTATTAGGTAATACTGTCATGTACCTGGGTGTATTTGAACCGGGATCTTCCTGGTCGCAAAGCTGCAGCCTTACCTGTTGCGCTACTGAGCAGATCTAGACTTTTGGAAATGTACTCTCAGTATTAAACATTACCTTGGACTCACTAGCCCCACCTACTGCCAGCTGTGGACAATTTTCAATCAAAGCAGCCCTTAAAAAGGAAGTGATGTTATCTCTCAGCGCCCGTTTGTGTGGAATAGTTCCCTGGGTGTTGTGACTGCTTTTTGATCCTGATTTTCGTGTTGAACTTCTGCCTGAATTCCTGACTACTCTCCAGCCTGCTGATTTTGTACTTCACTGCCAGCTCGTGTATGACCTTTGCCTGCCTGACCACTCTCTGGATTTCGATCCTGTACCATTTTGCCTGATCTGTTGCCAACCTAATCTGCCTGACTACGTTTTCGCCTGAATCCTCAGCACACAAGTTCCACTTCGGACACTACCTATCACAGGTACCTTACATTACAAACGGGCCACAATGACAGTGGACCCTGCTGAGATTGTTAAGGCGATTTCACGTCAGGGACAATTGATTGGAGCTCATGAACAGCATCTTTCTTCCCTGGACGCCAAGTTAGATGAACTTTGTACTATGCTTAAATCTTGTTTGCCTGCTTCCTCTGCAACGGTCCAGACTCTGGATCCTACTCCTGCTACGATCCAACCCACCTCTTCTGTACCACCCAAACTTCCTATGCCTGACAAATTTGGTGGTGATACTGAGGACTGCAGAGGCTTTTTAAATGTTTGCCGTTTGCATTTCCGCAACAACCCTGGGACCTTTAGCACTTCTTCTGCCAAAGTGACTTTTGTAATTTCCTTGTTAAAGGGGAAGGCCCTGGCCTGGGTCTCTCCTTATCTGGAACGCAATGATCCTGTGCTGCAAGACGCTGACAAATTTCTGGCTTCTCTCCAGACTGTATTTGACAAGCCAGATAGAGCTTCTGCAGCTGAGTACTCACTCTTGGACATGCAACAAGGCACCAGGTCTGTGGCACAATATGCTATTGAGTTTCGTACCCTTGCTGCTGAGACTACTTGGGACTCAAGGGCATTACGTGCAGCCTTCCGAAAAGGTCTTGCAGATCGCATCAAAGACTAATTAGTCTATAAGGATTCCCCAGAAGACCTAGAGAAATTCATAGAGCTCTGTGTTCGTCTGGATGTCGGTATCATGAAAGGTGCCAAGAGAGACTTAGAACTCGCAAGTTTCCTCGGCCAGTCTACCGTTTGGCCCCTAACTTCCAAGCACCACCTCAGCCAGAACCTGAAATCTCAGTTGAACCCCAGACACCTGTGGAACCCATGGATGTAAGCCGTCTCCACCTAACTGAGTCTGAGAAACAAAGGAGGCGTGCATTGGGCCTATGCCTATACTGTGGACTTAAAGGACATTTATTATCTGTCTGCCCTTCCCGTGCAGTAAAAGGCAGGGTCTAACCAGTGTTGGAGGAGCTGGCTTAGACCTTACAGGTATATCCTCCAAGACCAAGATTACCATTCCTGCAATTATCCATTTACCCTCTAAACTTGTCTCCTGTGAGGCTTTTGTGGATTCTGGAGCTGCTGGCATATTCTTGGACTACACTTTTGCTAAAAAAAATAATATCCCATTTGTTCCAAAATCTAGACCCCTGAACATTACCACCGTGAATGGACAACCCTTGGGAGATGGCATTGTAAAATTTGAGACTATGACAATCACCCTTCAGGTAGGCGTACTCCACAAAGAGGAAGTTGTCTTGTCTCTTATTGATTCTCCACTTCTGCCCGTTATCCTTGGTTACCCATGGTTACAACAACATAACCCTTCTTTTGATTGGGAAAATGGAGAACTAACCTCTTGGGGGTCGTTCTGTCATTCAAACTGTTTGTCTCAACCCAAAAGACTTCCTGCTTGTATGTTGGCTTCCGTGGCCGTCCCACCTACCTTGCCTCATGAATACCATGCGTTTGCAGACGTATTTTGCAAGCAAAAGGCAGAGGTTTTACCTCCACATCGTTCTTTTGACTGTGCAATTAAATTGATTCCTGGAGCACCTCTTCCCAAAGGAAGGACCTATCCCCTGTCTTTGCCTGAACAAAAATCCATGGAGGAATACGTAAAAGACAACTTGGAAAGAGGTTTTATCCGACCCTCTTCTTCTCCAGTAGGGGCAGGTTTTTTCTTTGTTGAAAAAAAAGATGGGGGTCTTCGACCATGCATAGACTATCGAGGGTTAAATCAAATCACTGTAAAAGACTCCTACCCTTTGCCTCTCATTCTTGAACTGTTTGATGTACTTAAAGGGGCTGTTATCTTCTCCAAGCTAGACCTACGAGGGGCTTATAATCTAATTCGAATTAAAGAAGGGGACGAGTGGAAGACAGCATTCAACACTCGTAATGGACATTTTGAATATCTGGTTATGCCATTTGGGTTGTGTAACGCCCCTGCTGTCTTCCAACGTTTCATGAATGAAATTTTTCATGATTTCAGCAACAGTTTTGTGATCATCTACTTGGACGACATTTTAATCTTTTCCAAGACTCATCTAGAGCACATCTCGCATGTAAAGCAGGTATTGCAACGACTGAGAGAAAACCATCTTTACGCGAAGATTGAGAAATGCAGTTTCCATCAAAGCCGTATTCCTTTCCTTGGATACATTATAAGTGCTGCCGGTTTCCAAATGGACCCTCAAAAACTTTCCGCTGTCTTGCAATGGCCCCAACCGACCACTTTAAGAGGGCTCCAAAGCTTTCTAGGGTTCGCAAATTACTACAGACGCTTCATCAAAGGTTTTGCCTCCATTGCGGCCTCCCTTACTGCTATGACTAAGAAAGGTACAAATTGCAAGGTATGGTCCTCAGAAGCAGAATCGGCTTTCCAGCAATTAAAAGACATGTTCAGCAAAGCTCCAATTCTTCAGCATCCAAATCCCGATCTCCAGTACATAGTTGAGGTTGATGCCTCTGAGGTAGGAGCAGGTGCCGTGCTCTCCCAGAGACAGCCTAAGTCTGGTAGAATCCATCCAGTAGCATTTTTTTCTAGAAAGTTTTCTCCAGCGGAGATGAATTACGATGTTGGGAATCGAGAACTACTGGCCATCAAATTGGCATTGTCTGAATGGCGACATCTTCTGGAAGGGGCTCCCAAACCTTTTTCTATCCTCACTGACCATAAAAACCTACTGTACCTTCAGACTGCAAGACGTTTGAACTCACGTCAGGCTCGATGGGCTCTGTTTTTCTCCCGTTTTAATTTTGTTCTTTCTTATGTTCCTGGGCATAAAAACAAGAAAGCCGATGCTCTTTCCAGACAGTTTGCTACCTCTGAAGAAGACCAACCTACCGAGCAGTATATAATCCCACCTCACAAAATTGTCGCACAGATCTCTACGGCTCTTTCCCAACAGTTACAAGAAACCCAGAATTGTGTTCCACAAGGCTTGAAGATACCACCAGGTCGCCTGTTCGTAGCCCCTAGCCTCAGAAAACCTGTACTCCTCTGGGCACATGATGGTGTTTTATCTGGTCATCCTGGTGTCACCATCACTCTTAAGACCTTGCAGCGTCATGTCTGGTGGCCTCATATGAAAAGGGATGTTACTGACTATGTGGCTGCCTGTCCAACTTGTGCTGCTAATAAAGTACCCAGTACATTGCCTACTGGACTGTTACAACCACTTTCAGCACCTCGTCAGCCTTGGACCCATTTGACTATGGACTTCATTACAGACTTACCCAAGTCCGAGGGCATGACTGCTATATGGGTCATAGTGGATCGCTTTTCAAAAATGTCTCATTTTGTGCCGCTCCCGGGATTACCTACAGCGGAAGCACTGTCTACTCTCTTCCTTTCCCATATTGTGAGATATCATGGCATACCTACCAATGTCGTCTCAGACCGCGGATCCCAGTTTGTTTCCCGATTCTGGAGAGCGTTCTGCAAGAAACTGGGAGTAACGCTTTCACTCTCTACCTCACATCACCCTCAAACAGATGGTCAAACTGAACGCATGAACCAGACCCTAGAAACCTATCTTCGACATTATGTCAATGCCTTACGCTCCAACTGGTCTGAGTATTTGCCTTTAGCTGAGTTCGCCATTAATTCCCGTTGGCACAGTGCTCTTCATACCACACCATTCTACGCAGCCCTAGGCTATCACCCTCAGACTTTTCCCCTACTTCAGCCTTCTTCTGGTGTACCAGCAGCAGATCAGCGGGTTAAAAATATTCTGCTACATTGGAAAAAGATTTGCTTATTACTACGGAAGTCAGCAGGCAAGTATGCACTTTTTTCCAACAAACGAAGACGCCATATACCTCCATATGTGGTGGGGGACAGAGTTTGGCTATCAACCAAATATGTGAGACTG
This sequence comes from Rana muscosa, assembly GCA_029206835.1. Classification (NCBI taxonomy): domain Eukaryota; kingdom Metazoa; phylum Chordata; class Amphibia; order Anura; family Ranidae; genus Rana; species Rana muscosa. The sequence continues at coordinate 839,468,611 of CM055116.1, forward strand.
AAACAACCTTCTACCAAATTGGGCCCTCGATTCATTGGTCCTTACAGAATTATTGCTCGAGTCGGGCCAGTCTCCTATCGGTTGAAATTACCCTCCTCTCTCCGGATTCATCCTGTGTTCCACGTTTCCCTCCTCAAAAAAGCAATTTTCAATCGCTACTCCAGAACGCAACAGCTACCTCCTCCTGTTCTTGTTGATGGACAAAATGAGTTTGAAGTCTCCAAGATTCTTGATTCTAGAAGACAGGGTTGTGGCCTTCGGTATCTGGTTTATTGGAAGGGATATCCTGTCACAGACCGTTCCTGGGTTCCAGCCAAAGATCTGCATGCCCCTTCTCTTATTCGAGACTTCCATGCCTCCTTTCCCACTAAGCCCCGCTAGGCCCCCGGAGGGGTCCACTGGGGAGGGGGCCCTGTCATGTACCTGGGTGTATTTGAACCGGGATCTTCCTGGTCCCAAAGCTGCAGCCTTACCTGTTGCGCTACTGAGCAGATCTAGACTTTTGGAAATGTCCTCTCAGTATTAAACATTACCTTGGACTCACTAGCCCCACCTACTGCCAGCTGTGGACAATTTTCAATCAAAGCAGCCCTTAAAAAGGAAGTGATGCTATCTCTCAGCGCCCGTTTGTGTGGAATAGCTCCCTGGGTGTTTTGACTGCTTTTTGATCCTGATTTTCGTGTTGAACTTCTGCCTGAATTCCTGACTACTCTCCAGCCTGCTGATTTTGTACTTCACTGCCAGCTCGTGTATGACCTTTGCCTGCCTGACCACTCTCTGGATTTCGATCGTGTACCATTTTGCCTGATCTGTTGCCAACCTAATCTGCCTGACTACGTTTTCGCCTGAATCCTCAGCACACAAGTTCCACTTCGGACACTACCTATCACAGGTACCTTACAGATACCACCTTCATTTGGAGTTCCACTGATTGCGGGTGTATTTCCCTTTAAGAGCATTTGTTGTGCAATTAGGGTTGGCTATGTTAGGACATGGATAATTTTTATGTCCTTTCTCCCTTTTTATTTGCACTTGGATTTATGGTATTTTTAAATATTATAATCTTTTAAACTTTTGTCTTTGTCTTTCTGACAATTTTATTTTTTATTCTGGCTGTCCCTGCTGCGGTGAACGGCTCCCCTGGCTAGCCAAGTTTTTTGGCATAAGAGATGGGCCTGGATTGGCTGATTCTTACTGGGAGGTTGATTTGCTGCAGGAGGATTGCCATGACACTATATTAGCTGCTATGTTGCGAGACGTCTGCGTGCCATCCAACCCCACGCTGAGGAAGTCCCGCCCACTGGACGTAACTCGTACGGGGGGAGGAGCCACGTTAGACGTCACTCGCGGTCATCGCTTCAGTCTGCGCTACCACGCTGCTCTATACTTATGCTTAGAACGCTGGCACTCGCATCTGAGTGCTTTATTTGTGAGAAGCTTTCTTATTGCTTTTTCATCATTAAACTGTTCATACAGAGAGCATTAGATCGTTCCTTTTTTTGTCTTTTCGTATGACGGAGCTTCCAGCCTGGTATGTTATCCTGCTATATGTGGAAATGATTACTGATGGACCGGATGTTTCCCATTTGATTTCCACTTACTCTTTTGAGTATAAGCTGTGTGACCTCTAGCTAGGTCGAAGCTGTGAGGTGAGAGGCCAACCTTACTGTGGTGGAGGGATTTCTGGACACTTTTCTGTTCATCCACATTGCATGCTAATATTACTGCTGGTTCACAAGCACCTATGGACTCTGTCTTACTGATTTATGGACTTGGATATGCTTTTATGACATGTATTTTATTTATTAATTAATTTTGTTGCGCTGCACTATTTTTATCTTATAGTCACTCCTAAATAACGGATAATACCCACTATGTCAACAGGAAGCTGTGTCGGTCCATGAACGAAAGAGAAACGGACGTTTAGGAGCAGTTGCCCCTGAACTCTCCTCTAGGTTAACTTATCAGTACATGTACACAGGGTTGTTTATAGGCAGTTGAGTTTAGAAGCATTTTTTGGAAAGCAAAAAAATTAGTTCAGGATGGATGTTTAGAGGCATTTGAAACGCCAAACGCTTGTAACAGCTTGTAAACACGGTAAGCTTAGCCGCGTTTAGTTTACAAAAAAAAAAGCTTCCAAAAGCAAACACGGCTAAATGCGGCATGTAAACCCGGGCCAAACGGACATTTTTAAACGTCGGTTACTAACTGTCAAGGTAAATGTAAAATGTCCCATCTACATTAAGCCTTAACCCTGGTGTCTCTACAGAAGGTCATTGTGAGGATCTGTCATCCTCACATTTTTTTCAGCACACAGCCAAGATAACAAAGGAGTGGCTACGGGACAACACTGTGAATGTCCTTGAGTGGCCCAGCCAGAGCCCAGACTTGAACTCGATTCAACATCTTTAGAGAGATCTGAAAATGGCTGTGCATCGTCGCTCCTCATCCAACCTGATGGAGCTTGAGAGGTCCTGCAAAGAAGAATGGGACAAACTGTCCAAAAATAGGTGTGCCAAGCTTGTAGCAGCATATTTAAAAAGACTTGAGGCTGTAATTGAAGAAAATGGTGCTTCAACAAAGCATTGAGCAAAGGCTGTGAAAACTTATGTACATGTGATTTTTTTCGTTTTTTATTTTTAATAAATGCTCAAAGATTTCAAACAAACTTCTTTTACGTTGTCATTATGGGGTATTGTTTGTAGAACTTTTTTTATTTATTCCATTTTGGAATAAGGCTGTAACATAACAAAATGTGGAAAAAGTGAAGCGCTGTGAATACTTTCCGGATGCACTGTATAGGAAATTGTCTGGTTGTTTAACTTCCCATGGTCTGTAAAAAACTATATTATTATCTGTTTAGTATTTAATATCTGTTTTAGGTGGACTAACCCCATAAGCAATATTTTTTCACAATATTAGGGTCATTTGTAAAGCCAGTTTGTAAAGCCAATTTGTAAAGCCAGAAAAATAAAGTATATTTAAACTAGTTTGGGTTTTTTGCCATTTTGTAGTTATAAACACCAAGCAAGTGCTTTATTTTGGTGCTATAGTATACTCTGTTTTTTTTCTGTGATGTGTAATGTGCATAGTACAAAACACAAAGGTCAAAATCCATTAGTCTCAGTACACAAACCTGCCTAGAGCTGGCATCTGACTAGATTCCATGATTGCACATCACTACTCTTTGTCATGTTTTTTGAATGTTGCATTTTACGCATTGCGGTTTATAAGACAATTTCCTAAATCTCAAGCATATATATGCGTGGAAGGTTTACCTCTTGGTTGTGATGCAATGTATTCCTTAGTGAGTGATATCTTGCCTATAACGTCATCATGCCTGTCAGACAGAAAAAAAAAACACTGACTTCGTGTGACTGTGACGGGACAGGACACACAAAGATATATAGACAGACATGTCACTGCTACGCACATGACAATGTGTAAACACTAAACACACAGTGACCCTGGATCTAGTGTGGAAGGTCAACATGCCTCCACTTGACTGCTTTAGAACCTTAGTAGACAGACAAGGAGGAAGGCATTAAGGCAGAACTAATGTAAATTTAGACATTACATCTATCTGATCAGCCTTTTTGGGATGAATAAACAAGGATCATCAAAGACTGACATATTTACCTTTGAGAAAATGCAGCTTCAGTCTCCCTTTGGTGCTAAAAAACTAGGCACTTGGTCATGTGATTTCTGCTGAAGGGTTTACACTGGCTCAATGTCTCTTTCAGCATAGTTCACATAACCCAGCATCCAGGCTTTCAGACATGCAATCAGCACTTAGTGGACCCTGGCACAGCATTTATCTGGGAATAGTAAACATTTTAGCAGTTCTATTACTTAGTTTTTTTTTAACCATTCAAGGAAAACGGTAAAAACAGATAGAATGCCATTTAATAAATCACTATGACAAAGGTTTTCAGTTCCAAACCTAAAAGTATCCCCTAACGGTTTTTAGGTTATTCTTGTTACACAGCGAAATACCGGTAGTCTGTGCCACAGAAACTGAGTAGCACTGATCTTTGACTCATGCAAATGACTAAAAAAAAATAATAATAAAAAAAAAAAAATAGCACGGTTCCCTCCTGTGGGGCCATTGTGTTCTCCCGATGGGGGGCGGGAGAAGCCATACTCTGTCGGGAGAACACAGTGATTGTTGCTAGCGGTAATCGAATGTAAAATCTGGCAGGCTGGTTGCACCCAAGTTGATCAACTTGGGTACATTCGGTCTACCCAGTCGTGGTTTGAATCTCGGCCGGTTCCTCTGCCGAAATTTAAATCGTCGGTGGCCGACGTAACTGATGATTACATGCCATTGTAAATAACTCCCATAATGGGACGAATATGTGTATTCCCTATAATCAACAGCTATATCTAGTGGCCATACAGTAGTATTCCTTTATCATTCATGGCAGTGTTTCATTTGCCCTCAAACACCACATAAAAGGTACCTTTCACAGCATCAGAGGTGAAATTACAGAAGAGCATTTCAAAGGTGTAAGGTCCACTCCAAACAGCTTGAAGCTCCTTTGAATACAGCTGACATATCTAAGAAGTTTAGGGTTAATGAGAGTGTGCCAACGTTTCTGGACATGGCTACAAATGGAAAACATCGACCCCAGATTGAACAGAAAGGCAGTGTGCCAAGGAGCCAAAGAAAGCTTCGAAAGAGATACAAGCTGAACTCCAAGGTCAAGGTACATAAGTATTTGATGGCATCATCCGTAATTTTTTAAGCTACAGTGAGCTCAAAGGAAGAATAACCAGGAGGACTCCATTATTGACAGAAAAACTTAAAACCAGACTGGAATTTGCTAAAATTCATATTGGCAAGCTCTTCTGGTGGATATCCTTTGGACAAATGAGACAAAAAAGGAGTTTTTTGGCAAGTCACATCAGCTCTATGTTCCCAGCTGATACACACAGCCAAAAGCACCCAAGAATGGCTTATGTAGCACATGGACCTTTTTCTCACCTGGCTCACTTGTAAGATAAGGCACACCGTGCTATAAGCCCGTACCCTCCTGTTTGAGGAGGTTAAGCGGTGTTCACAATTGTTGGGTTCCGCAGCGAGTTACCTTCCCTGGGCTGGTTCCTTTCTCTAGGGTGTAGAGAAAAGTCTGTTGTTCGTGTATCAATAAGGCCAATGTCCAGACAAGGTTAAACCTCAATGACTGAAGGTTTATTTTCTTTATGCTTGAAACCAGAAGGAAAGTTGAAAGTGAAGAATAGAATAACAGGGAGGCAGGTTCAGGCACTTAATATCACCACTCAATCCCAAGTGGACTCTGCTCACCCGGATAGTTCCCTCTCACGGTCCTAGCAGCCGGAGTGATGCACGAACTTTACTTTCCTAGGGATATGATTGGAACCCATTTGCCTAGTTCCAAACCTCCCGGCACTTGTAGCATAAGGACCTAGGTGCAAGTTGAAGCACGCTACAACGCCTGTGGCGGACTTGTGGAATCCCTCTGTAGGTGACCAGGCCTCATCCGAGGCGGTGACTTCCTTCAACGGTAACCCTGGCTCCCTCTCCAGAACGGGCCACCCTCGAGTGCCCTGGAATTCCTCTTTAGACGGTAGGCCAGCTAAAGGTGCTGGGCCTACATGAAGAGTTGCAGCCCCAGGCTAAAACTGCCTGAGACTGATCCACCCATGCGCTCTCCTATGGCCTGGATGGACACGAGACGCAGACGGACTGCTCCTCGGTACTGCTCCTCAGTACCCCTCCATCTCATCCCCTAAAATGGCGTCTGCCCCTTATGTATCCTCTCCCAGCATGCACAGCAGGCCGACCACGCCCCCGTACAGCTGCCTAGAGAGGACACCCAAAGGTACAGTAATGTCACTAGCGGTTCAACCCTGACCTGTTATGGCAGCGCCATCCACAGGCCACAGGGAACTGTACACCAGCAACACCACTTGGCAAAAGCAAAAGAACAAAACCTAACAATTGAAGCGATCTGGGTCTGGCTACTAACCCAGATCAACCCCTAAATTTAGGTACCTAGCTCCCCTAAAAGTAAAGGGGCGCTATACTTAGAACAAAACAGACTATTCTGAAGTGGCCTTCTGCAAGCCCTGATTTGAATCCTAGTAAACCCACTTTAGAAAGCTGAAACATGCAGTCTGGAGAAGGCACTCTTCAAACCTGAGACAACTGGAGCAGTTTGCTCTATAAGAGTGGGCCAGTCTGCCTGTTGACAGGTGAAGAGGTCTCACCAGAGCTACAGAGATGCTGGTTTGCAGGTAATAACTTCTCAGTGTTCACATTAAAGTGGTATTAAATCCAAAATGTAATTTATTGCAGCTTACCAATCATTAGATGTGGTGGCTGCATTAGGTTTCTTCTTTTTTTTTAGGGGGGGGTGCTTTTTTCCTTCCCAATTCCAGCTTGTAATTTATCTAGTAACACACCTCCTGTATTAACCGCTTGTCATCCGGCCGCAGTCAGGAAGACACTGTTATTCTGGGCGGACATCATATGACGTTGCGCCTTTAAAAGCCACTAGGGGGCGCGCACGTGCCCGCCACGTCACTGGGGACCCGATGCGCGTGCCCGGCGGCTGCGATGGCCGCCGGGCATCCGCGATTGCCCAGTAACCGAGCAGGACCGTGGATCTGTGTGTGTAAACACAGAGATCCACATCCTGTCAGGGAGAGGAGACTGATGGTGTGTCCCTTGTACATAGGGACAACCATCAGTCACCTCCCCCAGTCAGTCCCCTCCCCCCACAGTAAGAATCACTAATAGGGAACACATTTAACCCCTTCCTCGCCCCCTAGTGTTAACCCCTTCCCTGCCAGTCATGTTTATACAGTAATCAATGCATTTTTATAGCACAGATCGCTGTATAAATGTGAATGGTCCCAAAAATATGTCAAAAGTGTCCGCCGAAATATCGCAGTCACGATAAAAATTGCTGATTGCCGCCATTACTAGTAAAAAAAAAAAGAACAATAATAAAAATGCTATAAATCTATCCCCTATTTTGTGGACGCTATAACTTTTGCGCAAACCGATCAATATACGCTTATTGTGATTTATTTTACCAAAAATATGTAGAAGAATACATATTGGCCTAAACTGAGGAAAAAAAAAATGGATATTTATTATAGCAAAAAGTAAAAAATATTGTGTTTTTTTTCAAACTTGTCGCTCCTTTTTTGTTTATAGCGCAAAAAAAAAAAACGCAGAGGTGATCAAATACCACCAAAAGAAAGCTCTATTTGTGGGAAAAGAAGGACGCAAATTTCGTTTGGGTACAGCGTCGCACGACCGCGCAATTGTCATTCAAAGTGTGACAGCGCTGAAAGCTGAAAAATGGCCTGGGTAGGAAGGGGGTGAAAGTGCCCAGTAGGCAAGTGGTTAAAGGAGTTGTAAACCCTCATGGTTTTTCAGCTTAATGCTTTCTTTGCATTAAGCTGAAAAACCATTCTTAGTGCTGCAGCCCCCCAGCCCCCCCATTTTACTTACCTGGATGCTTTTATCTTCAGTTCGGGAATGAGCACACCATCTGTAGCTGGTGTCTCGTGTCCCGATTCGATAGATTCGTAGCAGCGCAGCCATTGGCTCCCGCTGCTGTCAATCAAATCCAATGACGCGGGCGCTGGGGGGGCGGGGCCGAGTCCGGCATTCATGTCTATAGATGCAGAATGCTGGACTCGGGAGCGTGCCCATAAGGTAACCCCCCGGGACAGTGCTTCTCCTAGGGGATTATCAAAAGTGAGGAGGAGCCACGAGAGCCACCGGGGGACCCCAGAAGTCAGTGTATTTTTTTTTTAAAACGGTCCTTTACAATCACTTTAAGATGCCCACACTCTGAATGAAGGTGCAACAGAGACACTTTTGGACAGCAGCATTATCAGTCTGTGAGGAGGGGAGTGTAAAGCTCTGTACACACGGTCGGATTTCCGATGGAATAAAATCCGATGGAATTTTCTGTCGGAATTCCGAAGAAGCTGACTTCCATCAGTCTTGCATACACACTGTCAGACCAAATTCCGACAGTCCAAAACGCGGTGACGTAAAACACTACGATGAGCCGAGAAAAATTAAGTTCAATGCTTCCGAGCATGCGTCGACTTGATTCTGAGCATGCATGGATTTTTCTCCGATGGAATTTTACACAGACGATCGGAATTTCCCATCGGAAAAATTTAAAACATGTTCTAATTTTTTACTCCGAGGGAAAAAAGTCAGATGGGGCCCACACACAATCGGAATTTCCAATGAAAACAAGTCCATCGGACTTGTTTCATGGGAAAATCCGATCGTGTGTACAAGTCATTAGATGTACTAGCACATTTTAAACCGTTACAGCAATAGGTTTGCTCCTTTTGAGATAACGGTTTTACATTAATTAAAAAAATCTTCCTAAAATAAAATAAAAAGTCTAAAAAAAGAAAACAAATTAAACTATCACACCTATGGTGAGCTGCAATTCAATAAATGTTTGCTTTTGGGCTTAATATCGCTTTAAGGAGCCCATTATTTCTGCCAACAAATTTGTCCACGTTTGTATATACAAAAAGACACATGAAAGTAGAGTTTTCAAAGTCCTACAAAAAAGGTCCAGAGGAAAAGCAAGCCCTCTTACCCAATTGTGTCTTCATCCATCACATAGAATGAGAGTGTGTGGAAGCCAAGTGGGAGGTGTAGAGTGAACTCTTCCCCCCAAAATGGGTTCAGATCCTTCCAGACAGTGGCTGTGCTATAAAGGAATACAACAGAAAAATGTGAGACCTACAACATTGAGACATTTTCTTTTAGTTTCCAATCATTTTTATTATCATTCAAAGAGAAATGCAAACTTTAGTATAATCAAATTCGTATAATATAAAAAAAATAATAATAATAAAAATAAATAGTATTCATGTATATCAAAATTTGGGCATTACGCACAGGAATTCATAGGTGTCCCCACATCATGTATATCCTCTCCAGCTTTTGTCATGGATGGGATCATACAACACAGAATAGTTCATCTCCACCACGCAGTAAGTGAAGTACCTCCCTCACAATTCAAAAATAGCCTAGACAGATTAGGGTAGAACTTAAATACCATATAACTATGGATGTATCCCCCATATGGGATACTATGCAGTTTTGCTCATACCCCCTAGGGCCTTAAAAAAAAAAAAAGTGTGGAATCTGAAAAAAACAAACATTTATACTCACCTAGATGGCTGAGCACCAATCTCAGCGGCAGCTGTCACCCCACGCCTCTCCACCACGAACTGAGTGATCAAAGACTGCTGATCACGCAGTTCTTAGTCTTCAGTGAGCAGAGAGCCAGTGCTACTGCCAGTCACTGACTCACTGCTCTGCCCTGTCAGTGGAACACCAGGCTGTGGAGGGGGCGGGAGCGACTGGCTCAAGCTCTGTGTGTCGTGCTGAGAGGCAGAGTGAGTTGCCGGTCAGTCATATGGGCAGATCCTGACATTATTGCCAGCATCCCTGCAGAGCTCGGACTGGTTCTTTGAAGCCAGCTGATAGAAGACTTTAGCTAGGTTGCAGGAGTGCAGAACTAAGTGCACTACTGTGACCCACAGTACGGCCAAAAGAGCTTTTAGCCATGCTTCTCCTTTATTAAAATGCCCTGCTTTCCATACAAGTAAGGTCAACCAATTCTCTTTAATTATTTTGATACCAATATTATATTGATGGGTCTAAAATAGTCAAATGATTAAACAGACAGCAGAGACAGTTGTACAAAAATGTTATTATAAGTACAACTTTTGCAAAAAAGTAACATTTTGAAAGATAAAATATAGGCGGATACAGTGGGTCAAAAAAGTATTTAGTCAGCCACCAATTGTGCAAGTTCTCCCACTTAAAAAGATGAGAGAGGCATGTAATTGTCATCACAGGTATAGCTCAACTATGAGAGACAAAATGTGGAAACAAATCCAGACAATCACATTGTCTGATTGGAAAGGAATTTATTTGCAAATTATGGTGGAAAATAAGTATTTGGTCACCTACAAACAAGCAAGATTTCTGGCTCTCACAGACCTGAATCTTCTTATTTAAGAGGCTCCTCTGTCCTCCACTCATTACCGGTATTAATGGCACCTGTTTGAACTTCTTATCAGTATAAAAGACACCTGTCCACAACCTTAAACAGTCACACTCCAAACTCCACTATGGTGAAGACCAAAGAGCTGTCGAAGGACACCAGAAACAAAGTTGTAGACCTGCACCAGGCTGGGTAGACTGAATCTGCAATAGGCAAGCAGCTTGGTGTGAAGAAATCAACTGTGGGAGCAATAATTAGAAAATGGAAGACATACAAGACCACTGATAATCTCCCTCGATCTGGGGCTCCACGCAAGATCTCACCCTGTGGGGTCAAAATAATCACAAGAACGGTGAGCAAAAATCATAGAACCACACGGGGGGACCTAGTGAATAACCTGCAGAGAGCTGGGACCAACGTAACAAAGGCTACCATCAGTAACACACTACGCCGCCAGGGACTCAGATCCTTCACATTGTCTGATTTGGAAAAAATGTATTTGCAAATTATAGTAGAAAATAAGTATTTGGTCAATATCAAAAGTTCATCTCAATACTTTGTTATATATCCTTTGTTGGCAATGACAGAGGTCAAACGTTTTCTGTAAGTCTTCACAAAGTTGTTACACACTGTTGCTGGTATGTTGGCCCATCCCTCCATGCAGATCTCCTCTAGAGCAGTGATGTTTTGGGGCTGTTGCTGGGCAACACGGACTTTCAACTCCCTCCAAAGGTTTTCTATGGGGTTGAGATCTGGAGACTGGCTAGGCCACTCCAGGACCTTGAAATGCTTCTTACGAAGCCACTCCTTCGTTTCCTGGGTGGTGTGTTTGGAATCATTATGCTGAAAGACCCAGCCATGTTTCATCTTCAATGCCCTTGCTGATGGGAGGAGGCTTTCACTCAAAATCTCACGATACATGGCCCCATTCATTCTTTCATGTACACGGATCAGTCTTCCTGTTCCCTTGGCAGAGTAACAGCCCCAAAGCATGATGTTGCCACCCCCATGCTTCACAGTAGGTATGGTGTTCTTTGGTTGCAACTCAGCATTCTCTCTCCTCCAAACACGACGAGTTGTGTTTCTACCAAACAGTTCTACTTTGGTTTCATCTGACCATATGATATTCTCCCAATCCTCTTCTGGATCATCCAAATGCTCTCTAGCAAACCTCAGACGGGCCCGGACATGTACAGGCTTAAGCAGGGGGACACGTCTGGTGCTGAAGGATCTGAGTCCCTGGCGGCGTAGTGTGTTACTGATGGTAGCCTTTGTTACGTTGGTCCCAGCTCTCTGCAGGTCATTCACTAGGTCCCCCCGTGTGGTTCTATGATTTTTGCTCACCGTTCTTGTGATCATTTTGACCCCACAGGGTGAGATCTTGCGTGGAGCCCCAGATCGAGGGAGATTATCAGTGGTCTTGTATGTCTTCCATTTTCTAATTATTGCTCCCACAGTTGATTTCTTCACACCAAGCTGCTTGCCTATTGCAGATTCAGTCTACCCAGCCTGGTGCAGGTCTACAACTTTGTTTCTGGTGTCCTTCGACAGCTCTTTGGTCTTCACCATAGTGGAGTTTGGAGTGTGACTGTTTGAGGTTGTGGACAGGTGTCTTTTATACTGATAAGAAGTTCAAACAGGTGCCATTAATACAGGTAATGAGTGGAGGACAGAGGAGCCTCTTAAATAAGAAGATTCAGGTCTGTGAGAGCCAGAAATCTTGCTTGTTTGTAGGTGACCAAATACTTATTTTCCACCATAATTTGCAAATAAATTCCTTTCCAATCAGACAATGTGATTGTCTGGATTTGTTTCCACATTTCGTCTCTCATAGTTGAGCTATACCTGTGATGACAATTACAGGCCTCTCTCATCTTTTTAAGTGGGAGAACTTGCACAATTGGTGGCTGACTAAATACTTTTTTGCCCCACTGTATATCGCCTGTGCAGATGCATGGAGCTTCTGAATTCCTGGCAACGAGTGAAAGCATTTAATACATTAAGAACTATATCCAGTAAAGACAGTCAACTGTGTTAAATCATCCTTAAAGTATAACGCAGGGCCCTTTCACATTGGCAGACTGATTGGATCTGCCTGACAGTTTTTCAGGTGGACCTGATCTGACCCTCCAGTCTCCATTATGGATCATTCTGTGCATTAAGGTGAAAAACCTTCCGTGCTGCAGAATCAAAAAACCCCACAATTTCTGACAAACTCTGAGCAATGATTATGCAAGAATGGGCTGCCATCAGTCAGGATGTGGCCCAGAAATTGATTGACAGCATGCCAGGGCAAATTGCAGAGGTCTTGAAAAAGAAGGGTTGACCCTGCAAATATTGACTTGATGTAATTTCTTGTAATTAAACTTCAGTGTACCATAATAACATCTGACAAAAAGATCTAAAAACACTGAAACAGCAGACTTTGTGAAAATATATATTTGTGTCATTTTTAAAACTTTTGGCTACGGCTGTATAGGTTACCATTGAGTGGACTTTACCATTGAGTGACCCAATGGTGGGTCATTTTTTTATCCAATTTGTAATTGAATTTATGAATTAAAATTTTTTACTTTAAGTGCAACATGGTTTAATGGATGGGCAGCCCCTGATTTAAAACGTGTTTCCCTGCAAGAACACACAAGAAACAATTGTGTCCCATTAACACTACAATGCAGCCTATGGCTGTGCTGCAATAAAATGCAGTGCACTATGCCAAATCACATGGCAATGTACCGCAGCGCAGCACATTGCGTTGCATTGCTGTATATTGCCATGAACGAAGCGTACGATTTGTACACTTCAAATAAAGTTTGTAAAAAAAGAAGGGGGGGGGCATGTGATGTGCTGAATCGCACACCACACAGTCATGACAGCTTCCCAGCACATATGCCCAACACTGGGGTTTCTCTGTATGCCAACTCAGGATGGTCTTAATTACCACCAGCCTGCGTATCTGGCAAGAATTCTTTTTGGCTGCGACTTAAGGCCCATACACAACGGCCGATTTAAAAAAAAAATGTCCGACGTTCGGCCCTTGTGTATGTCGGTCTGTCGGACAAAAGCCGGCTGAATGACCAGCTTCTGTTGGATGTGCATGCTGGAAAAACAGCGCTCTCAGTCAACTGCATTGGAGTGTCCCCCAGCCAGAACAGCTCAGCGGAGGAGATCGCTGAATTACCTTGCATGGTTAGTACAGCGGCTCCAACCAGAGCTGACAGTTCATTTATTTTTCGTTGAACAAAAAATAGTGTGTACCCAGCTTAAGTCTAAAAGTGACAACAATAAGAACTACCTGAAACTGACACACGTGATAGTACTCGCACAAAGATTTCATAAATTAGGCCCAGGCCATTTTGGGGAACCATACTGCTAGAAAAGGGTTAATGCTTTATTAAACCCCCCCTTCCCCCCTGAAACCTTACAAAAAAAAATACAATTGCAAATTAGGTTGAAAAAATGCCACCGATTGTTAATACATGACGAGCTCTTCAATCTGCTTGGAGTTAATTAAAACTTTTCCAACACAAGCAATCAATGTTTCATAAAATCTCATTGAATTTTTATGAATGTAATTATTCTTTTGTGAGCCCACTTCAACTTTAATATCACTGTACATATTTATCTAAGCCTGTGACCAGATGCTGGCATTGGAATCATTAAAGGTTATAAACATTTCCAAAATAGTATATGTATTATTTGTGAATCATTTTAGCTTTCACTATAGGATTTGGTAAAGTCCCTCTTTCCACTGCAGTAACATCACCATGGCAACCAAATGCTCCAGTTTCTCCTATAGATTAAATCTACTACAATGTACTTTTCAACAGTAATATATATACTTAACTGTACAGTACAAAAATAAACCACAGGGATTTGCACAGTATGGTAACCCATAGCAACCCATTCCATTTCAGTTTATTGAAATCAGATAAGATTTTTTATGGCTGCTATGGGTTACTGCCAGGGCTTTTTTCAACGGGAACAGGGGGGAACGCAGTTCCGGTGATCTGCCGACAAACGTCCCCCTGGCGGATTCTGCCCCCAACTGTACTGCGCAGGCGCGGCGCTTGCGCAGTACGAATGTCAATGAGCTTCCGAAAATAGCCGAACGTGTAGAGCTGAGAGTCAGCTCTACACGGCGCCTGCGTGGACCTAGATGTAAGTGGCCAGTCGGCCTCACGTCCTCGCTTCGCTCGGACGGCTCGCTACGCTCGCTCGGCCTCCTGGCTCTTTTTTTAACATCCTCCATGTCCACGGGGATGGTAAAGAAAGAGCCTGGATGTCAGGAGTGTAGCACAATTTGGTGTGCGCAGGCGCCATCTAGAGCTGACTCTCAGCTGTACATGTTCGGCTATTTTCGGAAAAAGCGCCGCGCCTGCGCAGTACAGAGCGGGCAGAATGCGCTGGGGGGCAATGCTCGGCAGTACACCGGCACCTCCTGGACTGACTGTATGTAATGACAAGGGGTGCTGAGGTGTGCTGCAGGGTATTGATGCTCACTGCTGGGGATCTATTTTTGCAGGGGGGTCTATTGTTGCTGGGGAGGTCTATTGTTGCTGGTGGGGGACCTATTGTTGCTGGGGGGTCAGTTGTTGCTGAAAGAGATCTACTGTTGGGGAGGGATCTATTGTTGATGGCAGCCAGAGAGTCTATTAATGCTGGCTGTGCAGAGATCTGTTGATGCTGCCGGGAGTCTATTGTTGCTGGTGGGGAAATTTTGTTGTGGGTAGTCCATTGTTGTTAGGGGATCTATTGTTGCTGGCTGCAGGGGATCTATTTTACTGCTTTTCTTGATATCATTACCAAATTCCATACAAATTACTTAGCACCACAAAATGATACTTGGTCCTATATTGTCTAAAAGGGAGGGTACTGGGAGGTGGGTAGGGGCGGAGAAAAGGGGTGACTCGGAACGGGGGAGTTCCTGCACCTATTGTCTGAGAAAAAAAGCCCTGGTTACTGCACTTCGCTCATCATCATTTTGCTGGCATATTGCTGCTTTTCCGTTGAGAGCAGCGGTCTGAGAGCAAGTATATTATTGAACAGCCCTTGGATAGTGATATATGGCAAGTATACTGCACTTCTGAGCCAGTGACATTCTGCTGGTGCAGTGAGGCTAGGGAAACAATGGTATTTGCAGGGGCAGATGGTAGTGACATTTCCGGGGATACTAGGCTGCTAAGTCTAATAAAAAAGGAAGTCCAAATATAATCTCTTGACGATAAGGGACATAGGTAACAGGGGCTTCTGAAGTCCTGGTAAGCATTTAAAAAGCAATTTCAGCCCACGATTGAAAATATTAACCACTTAACGACCGCTCACTGTATATATACGTCGGCAGAATGGCACCGACAGGCACAATCACGTAGAGTGTACGTGATTGCCTTTGTATAGTTGGGGGGTCCAATCGGACCCCCCTCCTATACAGTGAGCGGTGGCTAAGTGTCCGGGAGCGTTCCGGGATGAGGGGGCAGCCATTCGTTTCTGGCCACCCCCTCGCGATCGCTCCCGGCGAATGGAAATGCCCCCTCTGTCTGTGTCAGACAGAGGGAGCAGGAGGAAGTGATGTCATCTCTGGTGCGGCGCTCACATATACCGAGCGCCGTATAAGAGAAGACATCAGGTCAGTGCACACAACACTACACTGACACCAGGACACATAGGGACATAAATCGCCCCCCCAGACACCCCAGATCACCCCACAGATCACCCCCCAGATCACCCCCCCAGCCCCCAGTCACAGTGTCACTGATTGCAGTGACCATTTATTTAGTGATCACTGCAATCAGTGACATTTGTGACTGTAAAAGTGTCACCAAAGTTTAGTCTTAGGTCCAGTGTAGCCCCCTAACCCCCCCTAATAAAGGTTTAACCCCCTGATCACCCCCCAGATAACCCTTTCACCGCCTATCACCACTGTCGCTAAGCGATCATTTTTCTGATCGCTGTCTTAGCGTCAGTGATGCCGATCGGCAGCCAGTAATTTTTTTTAGGTTCGCCGCATGTTTTTATAGTGTCAGGTACCCCAATATATTATCTAATAAAGGTTTAACCCCCTTGATCGCCCCCCAGGTAACCCTTTCACCCCCTATCACCACTGTCACTAAGCGATCGTTTTTCTAAACGCTGTCTTAGTGTCTGTGATGCAGATCGGTAGCCGGTAAATTTTTTTAGGTTCGCCGCAGGTTTTTATAGCGTCAGGTACCCCAATATATTATCTAATAAAGGTTTAACCCCCTTGATCGCCCCCCAGGTAACCCTTTCACCCCCTATCACCACTGTCGCTAAGCAATTGTTTTTCTAAACGCTGTCTTAGTGTCGGTGATGCAGATCGGTAGCCAGTAATTTTTTTTAGGTTCGCCACATGTTTTTATAGCGTCAGGTACCCCAATATATTATCTAATAAAGGTTTAACCCCCTTGATCGCCCCCCAGGTAACCCTTTCACCCCCTATCACCACTGTCACTAAGCGATCATTTTTCTAAACGCTGTCTTAGTGTCGGTGATGCAGATCGGTAGCCAGTAATTTTTTTTAGGTTCGCCGCATGTTTTTATAGCGTCAGGTACCCCAATATATTATCTAATAAAGGTTTAACCCCCTTGATCGCCCCCCAGGTAACCCTTTCACCCCCATCACCACTGTCGCTAAGCGATCGTTTTTCTAAACGCTGTCTTAGTGTCGGTGATGCAGGTCGGTAGCTGGTAATTTTTTTTAGGTTCGCCGCAGGTTTTTATAGCGTCAGGTACCCCCATATATTATCTAATAAAGGTTTTAACCCCCTGATTGCCCCTAGTTAACCCTTTCACCAGTAATCACCATATAAGTCTTACGGGTGACGCTGGTTAGTTAGTTTGCTTTTTATAGTGTCAGGGCACCCGCCGTGTATATAACCCAATAAAGGTTTAACCCCCTGATCGCCCGGCGGGTGATATCAATTAGGTTTTAGCGTCAGAGAGGGTCTGCGTCACACCCCAGGCAGCGTCAGGTTAGTGCCAGTAACGCTAACACCCACGCGTGAAGCATACACCCCCCTTAGTGGTATAGTATCTGAACAGATCAATATCTGATCTGATCAGATCTATACTAGCGTCCCCAGCAGTTTAGGGTTCCCAAAAACGCAGTGTTGGCGGGATCAGCCCAGATACCTGCTGGCACCTGCGTTTTGCCCCTCCGTCCAGCCCAGGCCACCCAAGTGCAGTATCGATCGATCACTGTCACTTACAAAACAAAAACACACATAACTGCAGCGTTCGCAGAGACAGGCTTGATCCCTGCGACTCCAGTGCTGTAGGAGGTGATTTCACCACCACAGTTAAAAAAAAAAAAGCAAATATGCCGAAGCATTGGGGCAGCAGGGGCGGAGGAGCGATTTTGCTCCTAAGGCCGCGTACATACGGTCGAAATTCCGACGGAGGCTTGCCCGTGGAAAAGTCCGACCATGTGTGTGCGGCATAACTTTTTTGCGGGAGGATGCCCCCATGCTTCGGCATATATAAATGGTGCGTGTATGCCCATCATTGGAAGTGGGTGGATGAAGGGCGGTATTCTAATGGTGGGCATACCCACCGATCAATCTCTTTTTTCGTTCAGCCAACTGGCTGCATGAAAAAAAAAGATTACAATACATGTCCAACAAGGACCAGCAACGTACTGGTATGTTGCTGGACTTTGAATGTTTATACCAGAATGATGCCTGCGGGTTTAGGTATCATCTTGGTATCATTCTTTTCAGCCTGCGGCCGGCTTTCATGTAAAAGCAATCCTAGCGGCTAATTAGCCTCTGGACTGCTTTTACAAGCAGTGGGAGGGAATGCCCCCCCCCGATATAAAAAGCGCCATTGGGAAATTGGGAAAGCATTTTATCACACCGATCTTGGTGTGGTCAGATGCTTTGAGGGCAGAGGAAAAATCTAGGGTCTAGAAGACCCCAGTTTTTTCAAAAAAAGAGTACCTGTCACTACCTATTGCTATCATAGGGGATATTTACATTCCCTGAGATAACAATAAAAATGATAAAAAAAAAATACTTGGAAGGAACAATTTAAAAATAAAATAAAAAAGCAAAATTAATAATAAAAAAAAAAGCACCCCTGTCCTGCCCTGCTCTTGCCCAATGGCGAACGCAAGCGTCGGTCTGGCGTCATATGTAAACAGCAATTGCACCATGCATGTGAGGTATCACCGCGAAGGTCAGATCGAGGGCAATCATTTTAGCAGTAGACCTCCTCTGTAAATCTACTGGGGTAACCTGTAAAGGCTTTTAAAGGCTTTTAAAAATGTATGTAGTTTGTCGCCAATGCGCGTTTGTGCGAAATTTTAAAGCATGTCGTGTTTGGTATCTATGTACTCGGCCTAAGATCATCTTTTTTATTTCATCAAACATTTGGGCAATATAGTGTGTTTTAGTGCATTAAAATTAAAAAAAGTGTATTTTTTAACCCCAAAAATGCGTTTGAAAAATCGCTGCGCAAATACTGTGTAGAAAAAAAAATGCAACACCCACCATTTTAATCTGTAGGGCCTTTGCTTTAAAAATATATATAATGTTTGGGGGTTCAACATAATTTTCTTGCAAAAAAAAAAATGTTTTCATGTAAACAAAAAGTGTCAAAAAGGGCTTTGTCTTCAAGTGGTTAGAAGAGTGGATGTAAGCTTCCTAATGTTGTGTATAAAATGCCAGAACAGTTCAAAACCCCCCCAAATGACCCCATTTTGGAAAGTAGACACCCCAAGCTATATACTGAGAGGCATATCGAGTCCATGGAATATTTTATATGTTGACACAAGTTGCGGAAAAACGACAATTTTTTTTTTTTTTTTTGCACAAAGTTGTCACTAAATGATATATTGCTCAAACATGCCATGGGCATATGTGGAATTACACCCCAAAATACATTCTGTTGCTTCTCCTGAGTACGGGGATACCACATGTGTGAGACTTTTTGGGAGCCTAGCCACGTACGGGACCCCAAAAACCAAGCACCGCCTTCAGGCTTTCTAAGGGTGTAAATTTTTGATTTCACTTCTCACTGCCTATCACAGTTTCGGAGGCCATGGAATGCCCAGATAGCACAAAACCCCCCCAAATGACCCCATTTTGGAAAGTAGACACCCCAAGCTATTTGCTGAGAGGTATTGTGAGTATTTTGCAGATCTCGCTTTTTGTCACAAAGTTTTGAAAATTGAAAAAAAATATATATATATTTTCTTTCTTCATTTTCAAAAACAAATGAGAGCTGTAAAATACTCGCCATTCCTCTCAGCAAATAGCTTGGGGTGTCTATGGTCCAAAATGGGGTCATTTGGGGGGGTTTTGTGCGATTTTGGCATTTTATGGCCTTCGAAACTGTGATAGGTAGTGAGGAGTGAAATCAAAAATTTGTGCCTAGAAATCCTGAAGGCGGTGCTTGGTTTTCGGGGTCCCGTACGCGGCTAGGCTCCTAAAAAGTCCCACACATGTGGTATCCCCGTACTCAGGAGAAGCAGCAGAATGTATTTTGGGGTGCAATTCCACATATAACCATGGCATGTGTGAGCAATATATCATTTAGTGACAACTTTTTGTAATTTTTTTTTTTTTGTCAATATTTAATCACTTGGGACAAAAAAAATATATTCAATGGGCTCAACAGGCCTCTCAGCAATTTCCTTGGGGTGTCTACTTTCTAAAATGGGGTCATTTGGGGGGGTTTTGTGCTATTTTGGCATTTTATGGCCTTCGAAACTGTGATAGGTAGTGAGGAGTGAAATCAAAAATTTGCGCCCTTAGAAATCCTGAAGGCGGTGCTTGGTTTCCGGGGTCCCGTACGCGGCTAGGCTCCCAAAAAGTCCCACACATGTGGTATCCCCGTACTCAGGAGAAGCAGCAAAATGTATTTTGGGGTGAAATTCCACATATAACCATGGCATGTGTGAGCAATATATCATTTAGTGACAACTTTTTGTAATTTTTTTTTTTTTTTTTTGTCATTATTCAATCACTTGGGACAAAAAAAAAAATTCAATGGGCTCAACATGCCTCTCAGCAATTTCCTTAATTTCCTTGGGATGTCTACTTTCCAAAATGGGGTCATTTTGGGGGGTTTTGTACTGCCCTGTCATTTTAGCACCTCAAGAAATGAGATAGGCAGTCATAAATTTAAAGCTGTGTAAATTTCAGAAAATGTACCCTAGTTTGTAAACTCTATAACTTTTGCGCAAACCAATAAATATACGCTTATTGACATTTTTTTTACTAAAAACATGTGGCTGAATACATTTTGGCCTAAATGTATGACTACAATTGAGTTTATTCGATTTTTCTTATAACAAAAAGTAGAAAATATCATTTTTTTTCAAAATTTTCGGTCTTTTTCCGTTTATATCGCAAAAAATAAAAATCGCAGAGGCAATCAAATACCATTAAAAGAAAGCTCTATTTGTGGGAAGAAAAGGACGCAAATTTCATATGGGAACAACATTGCATGTCCGCACAATTTACAGTTAAAGCAGCGCAGTGCAAAATTCTAAATTCACCTCTGGTCCTTTAGCTACCAAATGGTCCGGGGCTTAAGTGGTTAAAGTGACAATAAACAATGCCCTTATGTTCTAACAATAAACATGAAATTGTTTCTTATGCCTCGTACATACGACCGTTTTTTCTGACGGGAAAACTGCTATGAGAGCTTTTTGTCAGGAATCCCAGCCGTGTGTATGCTCCACGCAGTTTTTCCAACGGGAAAACTGCCGGACAAAAAAAAGAGAGCAGGATCTCTTTTTTCCCCGTCAGGAAAAAATCCTGGCGGGAAAACCGTTCGTCTGTATGGTTTTCTGACGGGCAAAAAAAACGCGCAGGCTCAGAATCAAGTATGAGACGGGAGCGCTCTTTCTGGTAAAACTAGCGTTTGTAATGGAGATAGCACATTCATCACGCTGTAACGGACTGAAAAGCACAAGGCTGAAAAGCGCGAATCGTCTCTCACCAAACTTTTACTAACACGAGGATCAACAAAAGCAGTCCAAAGGGTGGCGCCATTGGAATGGAACTTCCCCTTTATAGTGCCGTCGTACGTGTTTTACGTCACCGCGCTTTAAACGGGCGGACTTTTGTCTGAGCGTGTGTGTAGCGCTACCCCCAGTTAAGAGAGCCGCTGGGTTTTGTTTCGGGCCCTGTATACAGCACTACCAACCCCCGGCAATCTACTCAACCCACACTGGCACAGTTAGTCTAGGGAATGTTACCTCGTAACGGTCTATACCTGATTATACACAATCTGGCAGTATTGATAGATAACTACTATCTGCAAGGATAACACTGATACCAAGGTAATAAAATATAACTGGATTTACTTTGGTATAAAGGTTCAAGGTTCAAGGTTAAACACATCACATAGCATACATGCAGAGCCCTGCAGCGATAAACATATTCATCAGTGATAGTGCAGAGTGGTCACCCGCCACGTGCAACTATCTTCTTTCCTTATGCGCAATATGGCGCAGCAAACAAAGATTTAACCCCCCCCCCGGTCAGGCCTGACTCAGATTAAACTCAGTCCCTTATGAGAACAATTCTTCGCATGCAACTTGAACGATGGTGCACTTTCAGGAAACAATATTTGTAATCCAATGGTAGTAAATAAACAAGGTGGGCCAAGGCAGTCACTAGGCCCAACAAAGTAAAGGTCAATGAAGTGAGCAAGTGCTCGCTCACCACTCCGGACGTGATCCCAGTCCGGACTTCCACCACTGTGTATCCGCACACAGTGTCTCCAACGGCCGGGTCTCCGGTCCAGCTGATGTCAGCAAACTCGAGCAGGAACAGGTGCCACCCAGGCTCTGCAGTGGGGTGGAAGGCTCTTTGGTAGATATGCAAGGCCCAGGCTTCAGGCCTTACACAGCAGCGGATCCGCACAGAGAGACCTATTGCTTGCAGCGCGGTGTCCAAAGAGACCAAGCTTCGCTTCGCCCCCTCCTCTTATAGCCCCGCCCATGAGTCTCTTTGGTGGCCCAATGCACCCTGGGTGCCGAACAGGGTTCTGGGTAACGTAGTCCAGAGGCCTTAAAGGAGACCCCGCTACATGTGTATGCAAGGCAGGCTGAGAGAAATTCTGTCGGGAAAAACGTCGGTCATGTGTACTAGGCATAACTGTGTTTTTCTGCCTCCATATTAAGTCTTCTATGAGCTTGCTAATCTTTCCTTTTCCCCTTCACACCTTTTGGAATGAGCAGTGCATATTAGTTGTAGTCATGTGCACTGCTCTATGCACACTACAGACAGGGCTGCTGTTAGAAATCACGGGGGCCCCTTCCAGCCTGACAGGGCCCTGCCCCAAAAATCATAAAAATGGTATTTTCATTAAAAAAAAACACTAACATCATCATTATTATTATTAGCAGGCAGCAGGGGGGGATCAAATTCTGGACAGGGAAGGGTATCAGTGAGGTGAGGTGTGTGGGGGTGGGTGGGGAGCAATTTCAGGTACCGATCACTCATGTGTCTCTCCCTGCAGCGGCTGAAAGCCGATGGGAGGTAGAGGAGAAGCTAGCTTTTAGCTACTACAGGGGGAGACACCCAGGGCAGAGGCATATCATCCATGGGTGAAGAGTGTTCACTGCACATGGGTCCTGAATGGGGGGGGGGTGGTCCACTGTGCTCTGACCCACACTGCACCCATGGATGATTCGTCCCTGGTTGGTACCTGGTGAAATTTGACAGTCCGGGTGATCATTGCGGCGGTGGGGGCAGTTACAGGCACCGATTTCCCTGTAAGGCTTCCCTGAAAGCCAATTCTCTTCTCTCCTCCTGCAGCTCTCAGTTGCTCTATTGAAAGCTATACAGGGAGATCAGTGCTGCACCGATCACCCCGACTGCCCATCGGATTGCTCTTCCTTTCTGGGTCCCCCTGTGTGCTCTTCTGGTCCCCCCCCTCCCCTGCAGCACTGCCAGCTTCCCTCCTCTTCCGCCGGCTGCTGTGGGAGATTTGTCAGGATGGAGAGCAGAGGAAGGGGCCAGTAAACATGTCAATTATCAAGCCCCTTCCTTTTCTTAATGAACAGATTCAGTGATTGTGGACTGTCTCTGTCCATTCATAACTGAACTGTGTTTACGATGCTCCAGTTTATGAGAGAACAGAGGAGCCTTTGTCAGTCATATAAGCGGCAATGTCAGGGCCCTGTTTAGCCCCTGATATCTCACCAAAGCCTCCCAACAGGGCTGATAAAATAAGAATTGTATAAAATATTTTAAAAAAAAGGAAAATAAAAAAAATATATATTGGTAAAATATAAAATGAAAAACTACTTACTGACACCATCCAGTTTTCAACACCGCCCCCCCCCCCCCCCCCCAAAAAGTGTTGTAAATATTTTTTTTTAAAAACGGTAAAAAAAAACAAAAAACACTGACACCGTCCACTGCTTCCCTTACACAAACATTGAGAAAAAAAAAAGTAAAAAAAAATTAATTGTAACAATAAAAAATAAAAATAAAAATATTTGTAAAAAAAAAAGTTACTGTATATACTCGAGTATAAGCCGCGTTTTTCAGCACATTTTTTTGTGCTGAAAATGCCCCTCTCGGCTTATACTCGAGTCTGTGTCCATCTTCAACTTTGTGCGCCTGATCCCGGCCAGCTGTAGGTCCCCTGGACCCCAAACTTGGCACACCTGTAGCCCCACTCTTTCAAGTGTGCATAGTTTGTTGTCCGGGGGACCTACGGCCGGGGAGCACCGATTTTTCAAAGCCAGGCTTCCCTTCCATAGACTCCAATGTTAAACGGTCATTTCTCCTGTGATTTTGGGGACCGGGTACCGGCCGGCCCTAGGTCCCCTGGACCCCAAACTTGGCACAAATGTAGCCCCACCCCGCTGATGTCAGGAGGGAAGGAGAGAGATTAGAGGAGTCACGTGAGTGCTGGACGCCGCTCTGATATATGGTATAATCAGCATCTTTTTTATACGGCACATGCACACAGCGTTATATAACAGAGGGGGTGGCATGATCATAGTATACATTTGATTGCACCAGGAGGGGAGGATATCGTAGAGTTAACAGAGTTGACAGGCAGGGAGGGGAGAAGAGGACAGAGGAGAGCAGAGAGCAGGGCTGCAGATGACAGAGGCATGTAAACAGACTATGGTCTCAGGGCTCAGCAGCCATGATATATCGTGCCATAGCCAGGCAGGATCAGCCAGATTTTTTAGGTGATATGGGGGGCCAAGTTACACAGCACAAGCACTGTGCTGTATAACATGCTGTATAACATGCTTTAAGTTAACAGGACTCTGCAAGTTTCCACAATATTCAGAAGCATCAGGGCTTATACCTATCAGAACATCCCAGCATTCAGCCGCATTTGTGGGCTTTTTAAAACTGCAGGTTTGTGTAGATTATACACCTCGGGTCAGTAGAAGGGCAACAGAAGTGTACATCATGAATCATGTGCTATTTAACTTTCTCTCTCTCTCTATTTCCTAAATGCTGGATTTTTTTACATCAGGGTTTTATGATTGAAATAAGTCATATGGACTGATGCAGCACAGAAATGCCGGGACAAAAACGGTAAAGTATTCATCACAGTGCTATATTCCCTTGTACTGCATCTACAGTATTTAATTGAGGCCCCTGCTTTGTGAGTAAAACTGTCCGGGTCTGGGCCCCCCGCTCCAAGTCATTCCACCCCTATAGTGCACTCCTAGCTACAACAGCATTGTTCACAGAAATTAAGAGAGAGCGAGAGAGAAATATTACAGGGTTATTGATTTTCTTTTTTTTTTTTCCCCTAATTTATTCATCTAAAATGTACTGGATTCTTTTGTATACATAAATGAATTGACCAGTGGCAGAATGCTATGTTTACTGAAGTATTTTGTATGTCGTGTGTAGGTGGGGTGCAGTGTGTGTGGCAGCAGAAACTCACACAGACAAGCGCAATAGAGAACTTGCATTGAAGTAATACAACTCACAAATCCCAATGATGTGAAGATGACAGCATCTGTTAAAAGAGCAGAATGTGGCCTGGCCATCCAGTGCTCTAAATGGGAAAATGTCATCAGGAACCTTTCCCTATTGCTAGTAATGTCCCTAAAATGCAGGATTTCTGTCCCTACTCTACCAACTTGCCAAAAGTGCGTAAAGCCTGGGAGCCAGGGCATTAAGTAGGCTCTGCCCGATCCAAGATGGGTCCTGGGGCATCAGCATCCATTTGGATTCTTCCCCAAGGACCCAGGTAACCAAAGAGAGAACCGTGTTCCCCTCCTCCTTCCTCTTCAACTGTGATGCCACTGCGGAAGAGCGGCATCTGCAGTGGAGAAATCAGACTTCACTCTCTGCATTACTCTAAACAATGATTTTGCTTTTACAAAATTTAGCAAATTGCCTCCATCATTCTGTTTTTCTCAAGTGCTAGATCTCTTGCTACTGGCATATTATATATTTCAGCACAGTGAGTTTGACTGAAGATTCTCCATGTTTTTTTTTACCTTTGCTGAAAGTTGGCCATACTTTGTTAGAATTTCATCCTACTATCCAATCAGCTGCAGGCACTGCTCAAGTATTCTGACATCTGGTACTAGTGGCTGTCAGAAAACAATAACCAGCGGGTAAGATTCCTCCATCCGTGAGGTTCGTATGGAGGAAGAAATTGGTTAGTTTTCTTTTGCACAGTCAATAGGCCAAACAAAAGAAAACTATTGACATATGGCTAGCTTAAAGCATATTTCCACTTTTGCTGTCAATTTGAGGAAGCCTCACCATATGCTGGGTATGTGTTCCCATTCACACAGCATGCCTAGAAAAACTTACCGTATTTATCGGCGTATAACACGCACTTTTTTCCCCTTAAAATCAGGGGAAAATCGTGGGTGCGTGTTATACGCCGATACCCACTGATCCCGGCGATCTCCGCTGACTGAGCGGAGCGCAGCGATCGCCGCCGAGATACACATAGCCGAGTGTACTCGGCTATACTCGGCTTTGCTCACAGTCACGCCCAGTCCCGCCATTGGACCTGTGTTATGTCCATCATAGGGCGGGACTCGGCGTGACTGTGAGCGGAGCCGAGAAGAGCCGACTAGAGCCGAGTACACTCGGCTATGTGTATCTCGGCTCCGCCCAGTCCCTGCGTTCTCGGCGGCGTTCGCCCCGCTCCGCCCAGTCTCTGCGGCGATCTCGGCGGCGCCAATTTTGAAAACTGGGGCAAGGCTGCACTGGACACTGGGCAAAGGCTGCACTTAGCAAAGGCTGCACTGGACACTGGGCAAAGCTGCACTGGACACTGGGCA
The DNA here is from genome assembly GCA_029206835.1 of Rana muscosa. NCBI lineage: Eukaryota > Metazoa > Chordata > Amphibia > Anura > Ranidae > Rana > Rana muscosa. The sequence continues at coordinate 839,494,909 of CM055116.1, forward strand.
AAGGCTGCACTGGACAAAGCTGCACTGGACACTGGGCAAAGGCTGCACTGGGCAAAGGCTGCACTGGGACACTGGGTAAAGCTGCACTGGACACTGGGCAAAGCTACACTGGGCAAAGGCTGCACTGGGCAAAGGCTGCACTGGACACTGGGTAAAGCTGCACTGGACACTGGACAAAGCTACACTGGGCAAAGGCTGCACTGGACACTTGGTAAAGCTGCACTGGGCAAAGGCTGCACTGGACACTGGGCAAAGGCTGCACTGGACACTGGGCAAAGGCTGCACTGGACACTGGGGCAAGGCTGCAATGGACACTGCTGGCAAGGCTGCACTGACAAGGCTGCAACGGACACTGGTAAGGCTGCATTTAAATGATAGTTTTTTTTTTCCTTAAACTTCCCTCCTAAAAGTTTTTTTCCCTAAAATTCCCTCCTAAACTTGGGGTGCGTGTTATACGCCGATAAATACGGTATGTAACTTATGTCTTACATTTTAGATGTTTCTCAGAAGGAGGTGTCAGGGACGATTGCAATGTGTGTTTTTTTTTTACATTAGAGTGGCATTATATATTTCTCCTCCTTTTTCGGTTGAAATCTTAAATGAGATAATGGAAAAAATTATTCTATATCTTCCAGCAAAACTGATGCTCATTGGAGATTTCAATTCAGTGATGTCCGCTGAAATGGACAGACCGAAACCCTCAAAGAAACACTCAGCCAATTTATATAACTGGGCACAAGCAACGGGGCTAATAGAAATATAGAGATGGAAAAATCCAGAAATAAGAAGATATTCCTGTTATTCTACATCTTATAAAACAGCATCTAGAATAGATCTGGCATTTGCGGACTCTGCAATGTTAACAGATATTATAGATGCTGAGTACTTACCCAGCGGCCTGTCAGACCACGCCCCTCTGCGGGTGTCAATACGCATTCCCACATTTAGAGATATAGCACTGTGGAGGTTGCCCGCACAATGGGTGACATACCCAGAGATAGCAGAAAAAATGACAACCATAATAAAGGAATATTGGGAAGATAATGAGGGATCGTCCTCAGTGGATATAGTATGGGATGCGTTTAAGGCATGTCTACGAGGACAATATATCTCAAATATTGCAGCAGTAAACAAAAAACAGAAGGCTAAGGTACAGGAGCTACAAATACAGGTAGAGAGTGGTAAGGAAAAATATAGTTAAGACCCAAGTAACCTTAACTTTGATTTAATGATGGCCACGCAAAGAGAACTACAATTACATATGGAGGAGATAACAAGACTAGAACTATACAAAAAGAGGCAAAAAAAATTTGAACTAGGGGACAAAAATGGGAGGTTCTTGGCGAGACTGGCACAACAGGAATACCAACCTACAATCATAGCAGAAATAGAAACGTCAGAGGGAATAAAAATAAAAGAACCAGATGAGATTTTGAGGGCCTTTGGTGAGTACTATGCAGGATTATATGCCTCTTCTCTCCCCTCCGGTCTCCGCCCGGAAGCCATGTCGGACTTATTGGACCGGGTGGCTCTCGGGGGGTTATCGGATAGGGAGAGGGAGGCATTGGTGAATCCAATTACAAGTGGAGAAATAGTAAAGGCTATAAATACATTTCCAGGAGAAAAAACACCAGGCCCAGATGGAATTCCTGTTGAATTCTATAAAAAATATAAAGAGTTATTAGCACCAAAATTAGAAAAGGTATATTCAGAGGGATTGCTGCAGGGGATATTGCCAGACTCAATGAGAAAGGCACATATAACCCTAATATATAAAGAAGGTAAAGATACAAAACTGTGCCCCTCATATAGGCCAATAGCATTACTGAATATAGACTTCAAAATATTAACAAAAATCTTAACATCTAGACTTCAGCCTTTATTAAAATCTATTATAGACTCAGATCAGACGGGATTTATGCCACAGAGAACGACAGATGTAAATTTGCGTAGACTATTCACGAATATACACGCACATCATAACTGTGAAGGATCTAGGACGATAGCATCCCTGGATATAGAGAAAGCTTTTGATACTATAGAATGGCCCTTTCTATGGGAAGTACTTAGAAGAATGGGGTTTTCTCTAAAATTTATTAATTGGATTCAAACAATATATAGAGAACCTATGCTAGCGGTTAAACTTGGAGGAAGGCTGTCATCCTTCTTTCAGCTATACAGAGGTACAAGACAGGGCTGCCCTCTCTCTCCAACACTCTTCGCGGTGGCAATAGAGCCGGTGGCAGAGGCTCTGAGGATGTCACAAGAGATTCAGAGACTTCGAATAGGAGGGCTGGAGGAGAGGGTAGCTCTGTATGCAGATGATATGCTGTTGTTTCTGAGGGATGCAGGTCCGTCATTGAATGGGGCATTGGAGTTATTAAATACTTATTCTGGGTATACAGGACTTAAAGTAAATTGGGGTAAATCATTGTTATTTGCTATAGATCAAGGAGCACAGGATACAGCAACCCCAGACTTGCCACTGAAATGGGTAACAGAATTTAAATATTTGGGCATAGTGATATCACGCCAAGTTGAAAGATTTAAAACGTTGAATCTAGATCCAGTACTACAGGAAAATAAGAAAAAGTTAAAAATATGGGAAAGGCTTCCCCTGTCTTTACTAGGACATATAAATCTGATAAAAATTAAGATTCTTCCTCAGCTGCTATATTTGTTTAGAAATTCACCGCAATGTTTACCAAAACGTTTTTTTAAACAGCTACATAGTATGTTTTCTTCATTTATATGGCAAAATAAACTGGCTAGAATAAAATTAGATACACTTATGCGCCCGGTATCACAGGGAGGACTGGCTTTTCCGGATTTATATAGGTATTACCTAGCAGCACAGTTGGTAACAGTAGGAAGGTAGATGAATCCGGATAGATATGATCCCGCTACAATGGTGGAGGCTGCAGTAGTCCAGTCTCTGGAGGCGCTGCAGGCACTACCATTCCGCGGGTTGAAAAATAGTCGAGATTTGACTCCATCAATAATAACGACAGTAAAAGCATGGAAAGCTGGTATGATAAGAGAGAGTAATCCAAAAACAGAGATCTCTCCAAATACCCCACTATGGAGAAATCCAGAGTTTGGACATCTGGCTTCTATACCGGATCCTAGAGCATGGACAAAATTTGAAGTTAAAAAGATATCACAAGTAATATACGAGGGAAAAATATCTTCATTTACAGATATGAGAAGGAACTGGAAAATCCCAGAGAGCTACCTCTTTAGATATATACAGCCAGTCCATGCACTGTCAGCCCAGTTTCCACAGGGCATCCCACAGTTAATAGAAACAGGTTTAAAGAAAATGGTGAGAAAGAGAACAGAAAAGGGGATGATCTCAATTCTATATAATCACTTATTTAAGATAGAACTATCAGATACGAACAAACTGTGGGAATGTTGGTTAAGAGACATTCCAAGATTATCAACAGAAAACTGGGGAAAGATTTATAAATTTCCATTTCAGATTTTAATTTCACTTAGAGATAAACTAATTCAATTTAAGATAACACACAGGAGCTATTTCACACCATATAAACTATCTAAAATATCAATATCTAATTCTCCAAACTGTTGGAGATGTGAAGGTACACCTGGAAATTGTATCCATATCTTCTGGACCTGTCCGAAGATAAGGGTATTCTGGAGAAAGATTCTGAGAATAATTGATAAAGTCACATCAGTTCAACTTAACCCAGAGGCAGAGATCTGCCTAGTGGGACTGGTTGAGGAAAACACACTTTCTATAGAAAGAAGAACACAACTTGGTCTTCTTCTTTTTTATGCACGGAAGACAATAGTGCTGAACTGGAAGAAGGCCGAAACTCCCCTATTGGCACAATGGAAAAATCTAGTAAATAGCAACCTGATACTGTATAAAGAGACATACTGCAATAGAGGAAGGGAGGAGAAATATGGGAAAGTCTGGGCAAACTGGATAGAGAGTACCATGACAGCTGCAGGAGAGGGGGATTGGGAATTGAGATAAAACTACACCAATGGAGGAAAGGGTTATGGAACAAACAAACCTATTATTGTGAATGTTAGGATGGATGGGATAAATTACTGCCGCTTTTTTCTTTTGTTTATTGTTGGATGTGAAATATAAGATGTAAAATGTATAATTTTATAGGATGTATAAGATGTAAAATGTATGATGTAATGTGAGAAAGAAAAGGAAAAATTAATAAAGAGAATGGAAAAAAAAAAAAAAGAGTGAGCCTGTCGAAAGTCTGTCCTCATTAACATACAATGCAAGAATTCCCACTTCTACACATTTTTAGGACAACCTTTGTTAGTGTTCAAATCTTTCAATTGATAATGAACATATGCCTGCACATTGAAGACAGGGTTATTTCGACCTTCCCACTTCCCTCCCCCAAAGAACTACCTAGGATTTTTACTTTGCCCGAGGGCCAAGAATAGAGCATCTAAAAAAGCCAAGTTGCAATGGTTCCCTCGTCCCTTTCCCAAAGCATCCACCTTGGTGGAACAAGACCTGTCCCCCTATGACTTACGGGCTCTACTTTGGGGTTATGGACAGAAACTACACTTACTTTCCTCATCCTCCCCCTCAACAGTCGCTGCCTTACACCTCTGGTACAAAAAGGGCATGTCATCTCTTCTATCCACAGACCCCTTGCCCCTTACCTCGTTGTTTGACCACCCCTGTTTGCCTCAAGGTATGGGGTCTAATACAATAGGCCCTTACTCCCGATCAACCTGGCCTGTAGCGAGCTCATTTGTGGATCCCTCTTTAGGTACCCCCGTTTTACCAGGCACTCAAGGTAATTGGCTCACGGCGCTCCGTATATCCTCCTTCTGTTCTGACTTGTTTTCCTCTTCCCAAATTCACAGACCTCTAATGGGATTCGAACAGCTGTGCTCTCTCTCAGAAACACCTACTCACCTCTTTGTACTCACTACAACATGCACTGCTACACGATTAACCCCCCCCCTCTTACACCAGGAAGTGGTCTACAGACCTGGGCAGGGATCTCTCCTTAGTGGATTGGCAAAAATCATTCCACTTTACGCATAAATCCTCTATATCCTGCTATACCCAGGAAAAAAAACTTTAAACTCCTTTCCCGATGGTACAGGGACCCTCAAACCCTTCATAAAATATTCCCATCCATATCTCCCTTATGCTGGAGATGTGGCGTGACGGAGGGAAGCTACCTACATGTCTGGTGGGACTGTGCAGCAATACAACCCCTGTGGTCGCAGGTTTATGCTATATAACAGCCTATACGCCCACCCCAGAAATAGCCTTATTGTCCATGCTCCCAGGGTCTATAGCCTCTCAAAAGGGCTCCCCGTTACGTTTTTTCCTCTCAGCCGCTAGACAACTTATACCCCTGTTTTGGAAAACCACTACCACTCCACCCCTGGCAGTCTGGGTCTCCATGGTCAACGACATCATGCGCATGGAGGAGATGATAGCCCTGGACAATGACACCTTTGACAAATTTAAGGCCCTTTGGCTTGTTTGGATCGACTACTTTACCTCTGACTCCCTGAAAGTGAGGTTGGTACCTCACAGCCAACTCGGACTTGCCTCCTGACTCCACCACGCGGGGTTGTTGCACCAAGGTCTGACCAACACCCCCCCCTTCCACCCTCCCCTCTCCTGCATCCCCCCCCCCTTGTCCTCTCCCCATTTTCTCCTTCTCTCCTACCCTCTCTTTCTTTCTACTTTATCCTACGTCTGTTTCTCTCTATTTTATACCCGGATATATTTTCACTTGGTTCTAATGTTTAGTTTTGTCATACACTTCGATTTCAGAGTATGACTTGAGTGTTGACTATCTGCTTTCTCATCGGAGATGTCTACTGCTACATGTTAACTATATGATCTCTGTTCTGTACTTTCTGTACTGATCTCCTGTTTCTCGCTCATGTCATGTTATTTTGCTTTATCAAAATATTAATAAAAATATATTCAACTCTAAAAAAATCCAAGTTGCAATTTCTTTTTAAAGTTATGCTATATGAATGGGAACATGTAACAAATATAAGGTTGATGTTCCAATTTGGCTGCAAAAGTGGAAGTACACTCTAATAGATTAGAGTGGAATCAGTAAGCCCCAAGTCAAAATGCTGCAACCTTTCACTTTAATGTCCTAACCACAGTCACAAATATATATACTGTACACAAACTAATATTTATTTAGCCCTTACATAGCCCTTACATATTTTACAGTACTATAAAAAGAGAACAATTTACCATGTACCTTATCCTGTGCACCACAGGAGTTAAATGGTAAAATGAGATTTCCTCTTTTGGTTAACTTGCCTACCTTTATTATACAAATTTATTTCATAGCACTATAATGGGCTAGGAGGCCCCAAATCCTGTTCTGTTGGCAGACAGAAAAAATCTATATTTTTAATGAAAATGGAAATGGGAGCTTGTTGTTCCCTTGCTTATAGGCAAGACAGAAAAATGCAGCTTTAAACAGAATAAAATGGATAAGAGGGAAAAAGGACCAAAACAGCAATATAATAAAAAATAAAAAAAGGGACAAAATATAGTGAAGGAAATTAATCAAAAGTAGAACAGACAGAATATGGAGAAGCTGTGCAGGGTAACAAATAATCTTCTAGCCACAGCTTGTTCATTTAAAGGAGAAATTTGGGGTTATAAAAATAAAATAAAAAAAATACTTACTCAAGGCTCTAAGCCCAAGAACTAAACGATCACATGACTGCTGATCTCTCAGTGGCAGCGAGTGACTGGAGTGAGTTCCATGGCAGTTCTCGCTCAGTGACAGTTATGCTTTATGATCTGCCGCTCCAGCGCTCATTGGAGCAAAAGGCTGGAGAGGGGTGGGTGCAGCTGGCTCCGGCTCTCCACTCAATTGGGCAGCTGGGTGGAGTCCGCCAATATTGTCTAGATCCCTCCAGAGCCTGGCGCGGTTTTAGCCTGCCGTTTGCTGAATCTGGGCCACAGGAGTGCAAAAGTAAGTGCACTCCTGTGACCCACAAGGGAAGTATGGCCAAAAACTTTGAAAATAAAAGAAAGAAGTTGATTGGTTGCTATGCACAACTCCTCCAGAATATCTCTGCTCTGGTTTTGATAAATCCCCCTCATTCTCTGTAAAACATCTGTTAACAATCAAGATCAATCAAGGATTAAACAGCACAAAATCACATTTGTTATTCGATAATATTTTGTGCACTTCTACTGCACCTTACAGTCAACCGCCTAATATTGCCCGATTCCTATAGTTATCCAGTTATCAATATGACATTCTAATAAATTAATTTACTTTTGACAGTAACATTCCTAGCAAATTTTCAGTTGATGTATTCATGGGTTAAGTGGTGTTCAAACATTTCCATCTCCTTTGATGTAGTACAGATATATCAGGGGTGCAATGTGTCCCATGGGTATAACCAAGCTTTACTCCAAGCTAAGTAACAAGCTCAGGGAGAGCAATAACTCTATTCTGTCTCCATGGAAACAGGATGAAGGGATGCTGAGAAACTCGCACTTCAGTAGAGAGGAGGGGTACCTTTTACATTTCTCCCTACTTGAGAAACACAAGAGAAAACACCTTTGTAAGGCCCAAGGCGTAAGTGTTAGATATCCAGGTCAGGAAATGGGGAGGGCAGGTGTAAGCTGTAATACTCGGTGGACATTGGCAATGGGGAATTTGTATATTTATGACAAAACTGCTTTCAGCCTTACGCATGACCTATACAGAGGAACAACTCCTAAATCTCAGCAGTATGTATAGCAATCATTAATAACTCCTCAGTTTATCTGCCTTTTTTGGTATGTGCATGTACCTAATAAAACCTATAACTGCCGAATTAACATAGCAAGGTGACCCTGCTTAGATAAATGTCACTGCCATCTCTCACTGCTTCATTTCACTTAATGGCAGAACATACTTTAATATAGCAGCAGTGTGAAAGCCCTTGTGTCTGGGGCCCAATTAGTATGGTTGTACTCTCTCTTATCCCAACTTTCCGAAAGGTCATTTATGAAATGTTCATTAATTAATTTAACTTTGCTGTCTAAACACAAGACTTTTCCACAAATTTGTCAAATAACACCACTGTGAATAGCGCAAACTGAAGAACTAGGTACCATTATTTGTACGGAACCGCATATGCATCGGTGTCTGAACTGATTAAAAGTGCTAATATGTGGTTGAGCAAACTGACAGCATAAATATTGGAGCAAAGAAAACCAGAGCAAAGTAGGAGCAATTTCATTTACTGGGAAGCAAGGAATATTACCAGAGACAGCATTCAACGGCCATTTCCGGGGCAATCCATGATGGTGGTCATGACCATCTTTTGACCAGGTTGTGTTGGAGGTACAGAAGGGGGGATTTTTTGATTACAAGGGACATCTTCATTGTATGCTTCTCGTGTCATTTGGGGATGTGCCCATGTATTGTTTCAAACGCATTTAAAGTGATGTTTATGTCTGTGATATGTTATTAATATGTTTTCTCTTTTTCTTTATACCTACTAGTTTTTCGTTTCAATGTGCTAAAAACCGTATAAGCGTCTATTCCCTGATGAAGCCTAATAGGCGAAACTGTAGGATATCTATGGACGCTTGACTTCAACTATACATATCTGCATGACTGTTTTAGATTTTGGTATTAGGGCTGGGAAAAAAATCGATTTTAATCTTGAATCGAGTTTTGGGTTCAAATCGATTCAGATTTGAAGAAAATCGATTTTTTTAGATTTAAAAAAAGAAAAAAAAAAAATATTTTTTTTTTTTTATTATTTTTTTTCCTTCAAAGTTTCCATAGCAGGGCTGCAGGGGCGTACCTGGATTGGTACTGGGCGGCGTTACCCCAATTACATCTACTCGCCGCAGCCGCCGCGAGTAGATGTAATGTAACACTAACTAACCGCAAGCCGCCGTCTGCCTATCTGATCAGCGTGTCATGCAGACAGACGGCAGCCATTGCAGTGTTCAAAAGCCGCGCCTCCCGAGTCCTCGTCGTCTGTGATAAGCGGAACACTCAATTTCACAGCAGGCAGTGTTCAGCCTATCACGGACATCCTCTCATCCTCGTCTGTGTTATGATGTCCATGATAGGCGGAACATTGAATGCTGGGAAATTGAGTGTTCCGCCTATCACAGACGAGGAGGAGCAGCGGCTTTTGAATACTGAAATGGCCGCCGGTGTAGCAGTAAAATCCGTATCCCATGAAAATCTTCATCAGGTACGGGCACAGTAATTGAAGCACGGGCACAGTGAAGCACGGGCACAGTGAGGCACGGGCACAATTTAATTCAACTAAGAGTAACCTCAAGATTTTTTGTTGTTTTATTAGCTAAATCCAAATACAGTATTAATAATTTGGATGTTTAACAATCTTTGTTGCACACTGCACACTGACTTTGCAGTTAGAGAAAGGGTTTGCCTTTGCACTTTTGTTTGTTGATGCACTTTAATTAATATAATAAAAAAAAAATCGAATCGAATCGTTAATCAAGTTTTTTATAAAAAAATCGCAGATTTTTTTTTAGGGGAAAATCGCCCAGCCCTATTAGGTATATACCGGTGATGGTCATAGGCATGTATATGTATTAGTTTTTTATATATATATATATATATATATATATATATATGTTAATAAATACTTTTTCTATTTTTATAAAATCCATGTTTGGCAATCTATTTTTCTCATTGTCATAAGCACCCTTAAAGTCCCACATTCTATTCCCCTCTGTTTATTTATCACATAGGGATGGTGGTGCCTTTACTTATATAGTTTTTTATGCTGATATCTGCTCATCATTTATTTTCTACCATACCCCGGGTGGAAAACACACCCACGAGCATTTCTTTTTATGATCAGTTCTCAGCATCTACTAATGTTCTATAAGATTTATATAGATTTTTGTTATAATGAGTTCTCACATTATTTGTATGTTTTGGTTTAGTTATTAATGTATTTTTTGTTATATGTTATTTGGTATTTAGTTTGTGACAACTCTTTGGTGTGACCTCTGACCATCGCCACTTGGGTTCGTCTTCTCCCTCTATCCTGCAGCACAAAAGGTTGGGTGAGTGTGTATAAACATGGCGGCATATTGTGGAGAAGCCTGGGAGGGCTTCATAACAGAAGTGAGACAGGTGCGCTCACAGGGTGACATTACAGAAGCCGATTTAGATCTCTATTTTTCAAGCCTTCAACGCTTGGTTGAGAGGAAAACTCGCCTGTTTTGGCATAAAGAATTCTTTGATAGATATATCACGAATCAAATAGTTCCGTGGGGTTTAAGAATTCAAATCTTTCCGAATATTCGTAAAGTCGAACCCAGTATCAAGAAAGCCTGGGAAGTTAACCTACAGAACTGTTCGCTACAAATGATGCAGATTCTCAGCACCCAATATGGAGTTGATATAACCCAGTTGGATACTGAGATCCTTAAATGGCAAGAAGATCATGCCAAACTAATGACACATAGACTGTTTATAGATAAGGATAAAGCTTTGAAAGAGTTATTAACTAAATATGCGATGGGCCTTATTAAGACCAAAGAAAATAAGTATTTCAGAGATAAGAAAGCATATGATTATGATCAAGCATACAAATGGACAACGTTAAAAATGCCTTTACGACGTAGGGGCCCTTCTAATCAAGAACCCCTAATCACTAATTTAGATATGGCTGAGTCTGATTCATCTTCAATGTCTTCAAAATCTTATGTTCCTATAGTACCTAGATTCAATGACCCCAGTGGAGCTACAAGAAAACGTAAACCCAACAGTGAAAGTAGTTCACTAAGCCAATCGAAATCAGGGAAAACGTTAAATAAAGAGAAGAAACTACGATCTCAAAAAATATCTAACCAAACTACACCTAATGCTCCCTCTTTAGGGGATGCATTAAATCATTCATTGATGACACTGACTACACCTGCATTGAAATTGAATGCAGTTTCTTTACCTGCAGGTCCCATGTTGTACCAGCCCATTGATAGTCATCATGCTGGGGTAGGATCATCCAATGACGTACGTACGGCCCTAATATTTACAAATTCTAATGAAAATAGGAAAAACCCACAGGCAACCCCTATTCCGGCACGAAAATCTAGCCAGCCTTTAAATTAGGAGGTCCCGACTCTATTGTATCCGGTAGTCGGTACCCCTTGGATATTATCAACTTATCTTCTTATCCTCTTTCTATAGACGAAACTGAGCTTTTGAAGTTAGGATTAACATTTTGTCCGGACGAAAACGCGGATAAATTTGCGTTGATTAAAGATCTTCATCTCTTTGCGAGACGACTGATGTATAAAGTATTATTTGACAAAGACAGTAATGTTACTCAAAATAAAGAATCTCTTCACCCCATAATTGAGTCAGTCACGTTCGAAGACCTTAGGGCCTTGCAGGACTTGATGGACCTATGGGATGAAAGCAATCCGAAGGAGGAGGGGTGGGTTTACAGTTCATCTGGAACAGGGGACATGACTTCCATGTCTCAACTCCCTGTTCCCCTCACCCCAGGCTCATCCGCGCCTAATGCCATCTTTGGCGCACCTAAATCTTACAAATCTCGTTCTAGGTCCTTTCCGGTTCTACAGGGTAATTCCAATATCTGGGCCTTTGTGATCCAGGTCACTAAGGAGATAGAGGCTATTAATTGGAAGACTGGACCGCAGAACAATCTGCCCCTAAATCTAAGGAAAGCCCTTGAAACTCTTAGATGTAATAAGTCTTTGGTGATCAAACCATCTGATAAGGGTGGAAACCTGGTGGTGATGGATGTGGGGCAATATGGGGAAATGTGTCACGATATCCTTCGCAATCGCGAATGGTATCGTCCGGTCCCCAGATCCCCCGTCCAGTACTATTCCAGGAAATACAAAGAAATAATCCTAAAAGCACAACATACTGGCATTATAGATCAGAATACCTATAAATATCTGAACATAGAGAATTTCACAGTACCTACTTTTTATGCACTTCCAAAAGTGCATAAGAATTTAATGAAACCTCCTGGGAGACCAATTATCTCAGGATGTGGTTAATTAACAGAACGTGCTAGTGAACTAATAGATTAATATCTATACCCTCATGTTAAGGGCTTGTTCTCCCATGTTGGGGATACAATTGAACTTTTGAAAGTTATTGATGGCTTACAAGTACCCCATGATGCTTGGCTTGTAGCCATAGACATAGAGGCACTTTACAACTCTATACCCCATGATAGGGGTGTTGAAGTGGTAAAGGGCTTTCTCTGCGAACGGGACCTGGATTCTCGTAAATACAATGAATTTGTTATCGAACTTTAGATTTTTGTGTTGACACACAACATTTTTGTCTTTGGAGGCTCCCACTACCTCCAGATACAGGGGGTCGCTATGGGCGCCAAGTGCGCACCATCATAAGCGAACCTGTATCTGGGGGGGTGGGAGCGTGACCTCTTTGCGGACAATTCCAAAATCCACATAAGTAAGATCATGTCATGGCATCGTTATATTGATGACGTTTTCATGGTGTGGGCGGGACTTGAGAGTGAACTGACTGATTTCCTGGAAGGTTTACAATTGAATATGTATAATTTGAAATTTACGTATACATTTAATCGATTTAAAATCACATTCTTGGATGTAGAGATCTTTATAAATGATAAGAGAGAATTATGCTCTACTCTTTATAGGAAACCATCGGCGGGCAATAGTTTATTGCATGCTGATAGCTCCCACCCTGAACCATTAAAGAAAAGTATTCCATACAGTCAATTCTTGAGAATCAAGAGAAACTGCACTTTGGATGCAGACTTTCAACGAGAATCCGATTCCCTTAATATATGCCTTCGGGCTAGAGGATACAGTAAAACTTGTCTTAGAAAGGCATTCAACAGGGTCAAATGCCTCAATAGACAATCACTAATTTATAAATCTAGAGAAACTAGGTCGTGCACATCAACCAGAATTATTACAAAGTTCAATCGACAGCACTCTAAGATCCGCAATGTCTATAAGAAATTCTGGTATTTGCTTGCAGCAGACCAGAGAATATCTCGATTTATTAAACCTTTCCCGGAAATTACGTATAAGAGATCACAATCATTGAAAGACATTTTGGTGTCCAGCCATTTTGCTCAAACAACAACTTTCAAAAAATCATCCCCGGGCACATATCCCTGTGGGAAATGTAATTTTTGCATGTATATTCTGACAGGTAAAAATGTAACTCTTCCCAATGATAACATCTGGACACCCAAACACAGGTGCAACTGTCAAACCATTGGGGCTGTTTACTTCTTGAAATGTTTGTGCGGCGCATTCTATGTAGGCAAAACAAAACAAAACATTCTTTTGTATTTCTTTTATATGTATTAGTTTTTTATATATATATATATATATATATATATATATATATATATATATATATATATATATATATGTTAATAAATACTTTTTCTATTTTTATAAAATCCATGTTTGGCAATCTATTTTTCTCATTGTCATAAGCACCCTTAAAGTCCCACATTCTATTCCTCTCTGTTTATTTAAGGAATATTACCAGTTAGTGTTGGCAGCAGCTCTATATATATTTATTTTTTTCAAATAACGTTTTTTATTTATATAAAGCAGTTCACAGATCGTAAAAAATAACCAGATACCAACGCTCTATATTTTTATTATGAATTGTTCTAGTTTTCATATGCCATAGCAGTGAGTCAGTGCATAACATATGTATGGTTTAACTGTATGCATTTGTGTGGGTTTCCGTCCAAACATAGCCCAAATATGGGATGGAATGAGAAGAGAAAATTAAAACGTTAAATATAAGCGGCATAATCATGTAGTTGGCTTTCCAGTTTTTTTTTTCGTTTTCAAGTGCAGGGTTGAAGTGAATTATGGGGACGGACTGGATACCTTTGCTGCCATTGGGCTTTAGCAGGGTGTCCAGTGCGTCCCTAAACCCTAAAGGCCATGTTCACACCATGGTGCAGAGAGGTCAGTTTTTCTGCAAAAGGGCACAAAAAATAACAATTGTTCTCTATGTGCCCTATTCACATCACAACACTGGTATAACGTGCAGAAAGAAACCGGCATGGCATCAACATTTGTGTGAATAGAGTATATAACGGACGTGCATTAAAACCAATATCAATGTGCATAAAGATGGATGTCCGCATTCATGAAAACTGAGGTAAAACATGTCTCTGCATGTGAAATCTGCGCGGTTTTCCTATAGTTTTCATGCACATATGGTGTGAACGAGTCCTTAAGGAGTAGTGGGCTCCTTCCGGACATACCTGTCTTTAATCAATTATTATAGATGTGCTCCTAATCAGTAGACTCAAAATGTATAGTGTTAAGACTGCAGTACACTGGGGTGCCATGACATGGCCGCTGCAGCTTACACATACAGTTAGGTCCATATATATTTCGACACAAATAGTGAGTCAGACCTCCGGAACGGAGCCGTAGCAGACAGGTACACCCGAAAGGCAAGTACCATGTCTAAAGAATGTAGCGCAACCTCCTTGGAATGCGATGGCCGAGGACACAAGGATGGAAGTACAATGTCCTCATTCAGGTGAAAGGCCGAAACCACCTTCGGAAGAAAAGAAGGCTGCGGGCGTAGCACCGCTTTGTCCTTATGAAGGACCAAATATGGGGACTTGCAAGACAAGGCCGCCAATTCAGAAACCCTCCTGACGGATGTGATGGCTACCAGGAAGGTCATCTTCTGAGAGAGCGTCAAAAGAGGAATTTCCCTGATGTTCTCAAAAGGAGGTTTCTGAAGCGCCGAGAGCACCAGATTCAAATCCCACAGAGGTAGTGGTGGTCACACCGGAGGAGCCACATGTCGGACCCCTTGCACAAACGTACTTACCAGTGAATGAGCCGCCAGGGGTCGCTGAAAGAAAACAGCCAAGGTTGAAATCTGGCCCTTAATGGTGCTTAAGGCAAGTTTCTGGTCTACTCCGCGCTGTAAAAACAGCAGGATCCTGGAAACCGAATAAGTCAGTGGACGCCATTCCATCTCCTCACACATAGAGATGTAGGCTCTCCATGTGCGATGGTAGATCTTCCTAGAAGAATATTTCCGGGCCCTCAACATGGTTGAAATGACCGAATCCAACAGGCCTCGGTCCCTCAGTACCTGGCTTTCAATAGCCATGCCGTTAAAGCCAGCGACTGTAAAGCAGGAGGAAGAATGGGACCTTGCGAGAGAAGGTACTCCCTCATTGGTAGTCGCCAGGGCACATCCGCCACCAGGCGCACGAGGCCGGCGTACCAGGGACGCCTGGGGCGATTAGAATCACTGGAATTCCCTCAGTCTCTACTCTGCGGAGTAGACGAGGAAGCAACTTCAGCGGGGGAAAGGCATAAATTAGCCGATAATGAACCCACGGGGCCACCAACGCAACTGACACGTCTGCCCAGGGATCTCTGGACCTGGCCACGAACCTCGAAACCTTGCGATTGAGACAAGAGGCCAGAAGATCCACGTCTGGCGTGCCCCATCTCCGGCAAAGGAGTTGAAAAACCTCAGGGTGTAACGACCATTCCCCATGGTCCAGCATCTGGCAACTCAGATAGTCCGCCTGCCAGTTTTCCACGCCCGGAATGTAAACTGCCGATAGGGCCGGCACGCTCCTGTCCGCCCACCGTAGGATGTGAGCGAACTCCGACGCTGCAGCCGAGCTTCTTGTTCCTCTTTGATGGTTGACGTATGCCACAGCCGTGGCGTTGTCTGACTGGATCCTGACTGGACGCCCTTTCAGTCTCTGAGACCACCTGGAGAGGCACAGGCTGATCGTCCGGAGTTCCAGAAGATTGATTGGTAGTTGGGATTCGGTCGGAGTCCAGCGGCCCTGGGCCGCCTGAACCCCCCAGACTCCCCCCCCCCAACCAGTCAGGCTGGTGTCCGTCGTGATCACAGTCCAATGAAAGGGGAGGAAAGACTTCCCGGACCGAAGAGCCGGGGATCTCAGCCACCAACTCAGAGAGGACCTGACAAGATGACTTATCTAAATCTAACGATCCAGAGACAACGGAGATTTGTTCCATTTGGAGAGAATCTCCTTCTGCAAGACCCGAGTGTGGAATTGGGCATCTGCTTCGAAAGAGGCTACCATGAGGTCCAGGACTCGCATGCAAAAACGGAGAGACGACCATTTGCGGGATGTCAACAACCTCACCGCAGACTGGAGTGTCTGCTACTTCTCCAAGGGAAGAAAGACTCTGGCCTCCGAGGAGTCCAGAATCAACCCCAGGTACTCTAGGCGCTGGGTTGGTACTAACACCGACTTCTGGAGGTTCAGTATCCAACCAAACTCCCGAAGGGTCTGACTGGCTATAGACATGTCCTCCTCTTATTCTGAGCTTGAAGCAGCTCTCAGAAGAAGGTCGTCCAAGTAGCCGACGATAGCAATGCCGCGCTGTCTCAGCAAAGCTAGAATCGGGGCGAGCACCTTGGTGAAAACTCTTGGTGCCGATGCTAGGCCAAAAGGGAAGAGCCACAAATTGATAGTGGTCAGCGCCGATCGCAAAGTGCAGGAACCTCTGATGCCCGACGCAGATGGGGACATGTAAGTATGCGTCCTTGATATCCAAGGACGCCAGGAAGTCCCCCGGATGGAGTGTAGCAACCACCGAACAAATCGATTCCATCCTGAACTTTTGAAGCTTTATAAAGGCATTGCGGGCCTTGAGGTCCAAGATTGGACGGACTCGTCCTTCTTTGGGACCACAAACAGATTTGAGTAGAAACCCTGAAACCTGTCCCGTGGTGGTATGGGTATGATCACCCCGCACCTCAACATGTCTTGCACTGCCTCCTGGAAAGCAGCCCGACGAGCCGGAAGGAGAGGCAGATTTGAGGGAAAAAATCTGTTTGGTGGACAAGAAAGGAACTCTATCTTGTACCCCAAGGTGACCACCTCACAGACCCACTGGTCGGAGAGCAGGGAGGTCCAACGAGATGCAAACCCACAAAGCTGCCCCCCCCCACCCTGGAGTCAGGCGGGGGCAAAACTTCATGCGGTAGCAAGCTTTTTAGCTGGCTTGGTGGGCTTGCGCACCTAGGGACGCTTCTGTTCCCCAGCTGGACCTTTGTCCGCTTGGGAGGGTCTGCCGGCAGGTCCTGACTGAAGAAAATACCGCTTCTGTGTGGGAAAGGAGGGCCCCGGCTTACGGCGCGGCTCCTTCCCTTTAGTGGACTGAGGAAGAAGTGTGCTCTTACCTCCAGTGACATCCTTAATGATGTCGTCCAGTGAGGCACCAAAAAGCCCCCCACCTTTGAAAGGCAAATCTGCCAGAGTTTTCTTAGGAGCTTGGTCAGCGGACCAGCATTTCAACCATATTAGGCGGCGCAAAACCACCGCAGATGCGGAGGTCCTGAAGATCAAGGGGACTGCATCCAGGGTTGTATCACAGACGTACACGATTTCCTGTACCAACTGTTCGGCCAGTGACACGCATTCTGGAGGGAGCTGATGCTCCTCCACAGTCTGGTGCAATATTTTTGCCCACTCTGTGAGTGTCTGGGACACCAAGATAGCAGCCAATATAGGCCGCAATATAGGCCGCAATGCTGACCCCAGCATGGTAAACATGGAGCGGCTCACCGCCTCGGACCTCCTATCAGTAGGGTCCTTAAAAGCAGGGGTCCAAGTGGTTACTTTATTTAACCGAGAGACCAACGACCAGAGGAGAAGCCCATTTTTTCAAAAGGCTCTCTTCAAACGGGTAACAGACCGCCATGCGCTGAGGGACCGTAAAGGGCCTCTGCGGCCATTCCCATTCCTTATCTATGAACTTGTCAAAGAAATCAACATGAGGAAAAACCTTAACAGAGCGGGTCGGTTTGTGCGACCCAAAAAGGGACGGACCCTGCTGTGAAAGTCCCAGCTGTATCTTCCAGTTTGAGAGTGTCCCTCACAGCATTGATAAGTGCATTCACAAGTGGCCTGTCTTGCGCTGACCCGGACGAGGGGTCCTCCTCACAGGGAAGGTCCTGGTCCGCCGCTTCTGACATATCAGAAACGGGGTCATGAGCCGCAGCCAGGCCCGAGTCTGAGTCAGAACATTCCCCAGGCGATGGCGGGGGGAGGGGGCGCTTAGTACCGCCTTTACGCTCGCACGCCGCTTCCACCCTGGCAACAAATGACTCCAGGACTGCCAACAAAGCGTCCATGGGAACCGCAGGTGCAGGGGCATGGGTTTCTGCCTCTGGAATGTCTGGGGAACAAAATGCCAGCTTCTGACTCCATATTGCCCACTGACAGCCCTCAGGGACTTAGTCAAGGTACCTGACACAAAATTTAGTCCACCGCCTAGCCAGAGACTGTTCAGCACAGCTGCCCGCTCTCCATCCGCACACCGCGTGAGCCTGAGGAAACTGTGTGAAGTGAATGGCGCCGTTCGCGCTGTTCAGGAAGCCAGCCAGCACTAGAGGCCAAAACCCACTCCAAAATGGCCGCCGGGTGCCTCAGAGAAAGCGCGCGGACCACAAGAAAATGGCCGCCCGCAATTGCAGACCTGCATCATAGTACAGCCATGGCAAAATGGCCACCAATGGGATTTGCAATGCAATGCACAGGCCCCAGAAAAATGGCGCCCAGCAAGCGAGGTGGACGAGAAGGCCAGCAGCGGAGGCTTCCCATTATTTACTACCCCCCACACAGAGAGCGGGCCTGGACAACCCCACAGCCCCCCCTAAAAGGTATTCCCCGGTTGCAGCGAGCCCCGCAAGGGGAGGAGGAAAAAAAGGGTGACAGAGGGAGAGAGGGGAGGGCAGGAGAACCCCCTAACGACCCCCATAGGAATGCCCAGCTGTTCCATCCCACCGAAGTAGGAGGAACTGTACTTACCCGTCCTTGCAAGGACCTGCTGGTGCATTCCTGACAGACCTACAACCGAGCAGTACGAAGTAGCTGTTGGCCTGGTCCACTGTGACTGAGACAGCAAGCCGCCCGGTCATATGTGAACCCTGGAGCAAAGCTCACCGGCCACCCCTAGAGCCATGGGGTATGTCGTGGCCGACCCCGCACGTAGCTAAGGCCTGCTCACGCTCGATGGCTGGACTGGGGGGACTACAAGGATCTATATCAGGCCTAAAAATTTGAGCTACTAGCCAGGCCTTAAGAGTTACTCGCCACCTGTTGCCCCACCCAAACCCTACCCTTGCCCCGCCCCTAAACACGCCCTTGTAAATGATCTTATGAAATAACACTGTTAAATGTTTTATTCAGAAGTTACAAAAATAAATAACAACAACCATTACACCTCTACCTCCAACGCCTCCCCCAGTACCCCTCTACCTCCAACGCCTCCCCCAGTACACCTCTACCTCCAACGCCTCCCCCAGTACACCTCTACCTCCAACGCCTCCCCCCAGTACACCTCTACCTCCAACGCCTCCCCCCAGTACACCTCTACCTCCAACGCCTCCCCCAGTACACCTCTACCTCCAACACCTCCCACAGTACACCTCTACCTCCAACGCCTCCCCCAGTACACTTCTACCTCCAACGCCTCCCCCCGTACACTTCTACCTCCAACGCCTCCCCCCAGTACACCTCTACCTCCAACGCCTCCCCCAGTACACCTCTACCTCCAACGTCTCCCCCACTAC
Organism: Rana muscosa; assembly: GCA_029206835.1. Lineage (NCBI taxonomy): Eukaryota > Metazoa > Chordata > Amphibia > Anura > Ranidae > Rana > Rana muscosa. The sequence continues at coordinate 839,514,525 of CM055116.1, forward strand.
ACCTCTACCTCCAACGCAGTACACCTCTACCTCCAACGCCTCCCCCAGTACACCTCTACCTCCAACGCAGTACACCTCTACCTTCAACGCCTCCTCCAATGCCTCCCCTCTCCATCACACCTATGTCTCCAATCCCTTCTACCCCTAGCACACCTCTATACCTATAATCCCTTTTCCCAGTATGTCTCTGCCTCCAATGCCCCCCCAGCAAACCTGTTCTTTTAACGACCCCCAGCACACCTCGTCTTCCAACCTCCCCTCACCAGTGTACCTATGCCCCCAATTCCGCCCCCCTCCCACTCATTCTATCATACCTATGCCTCCAATTCTGCCCCCCTCCCCCATTCTATCATACCTATGCCCCAAATTCTGCCCCCTCCCCCTCATTCTATCATACCTATGCCTCCAATTCTGCCCCCCTCCCCAATTCTATCATACCCATGCCTCCAATTCTGCCCCCTCCCCCTCATTCTTTCATACCTATGCCTCCAATTCTGCCACCCTCCCCCCATTCTATCATACCTATGCCTCCAATTCTGCCCCCTCCCCCCATTCTATAATACCTATGCTTCCAATTCTGCCCCCCTCCCCCTATTCTATCATACCCATGCCTCCAATTCTGCCCCCCTCCCCCCATTCTATCATACCTATGCCTCCAATTCCACCCCCCTACCCCCATTCTTTCATACCTATGCCTCCAATTCCACCCCCTACCCCCATTCTATCATACCCATGCCTCCAATTCCGCCCCCCTACCCCCATTCTATCATAGCTATGCCTCCAATTCCACTCTCCCCTCCCCTCATCTATTATATGGTATGATAGATGGGGGGGCAGAATTGGAGGCATAGCTATGATAGAATGGGGGGGGGGGTGGAATTGGAGGCATAGATATAATGGATTGGGGGGAGGGGGCAGAATTGGGGGCATAGGTATATAGGATTGGGGGGAGGGGGCAGAATTGGGGGCATAGGTATAATGGATTTGGGGGGGGGTGATTCAGACCTATGCCTCCAATTAACCCCCCCCCCATATCCAGCACATATGTTCTCTCAATGCCTCCAGAACATCACAACAGACTGTCTCATTATCACATACCATTGCAGCCACGGGGTCAAGCATCGGTGCACTCCTTGGATGTGTGGGAGGTGTAGAGGGGCGGTCCCAGGTGGCTGGTACAGTTGTGGGCAAAGCTGCTGGCCTGTGATGGGGGCGTGGCCTAGACCGGCATGTGAGAAGACGTGAGTCTCACAGCTCCTGCTCAGTACCCGTTATTGATCCTCTCCCAGCAGCGCTTCGGCGATTTTGAGCGGCTCTCCCGCTGGCTGACATCCCGGTCACCCTCCCGGTCTATCCGCTGGCTCTCTGCACCCGTGGAATGGGGAAGAAAAGGGGAATTTCCCGGCCCCCGAAATCCAAGATGGCGCCGGCGCGGCTATGGCTCAGTGCACTCCGCGCGGCGCCGACAGATACAAGGAGGGAGCCAACAACACCAACAATAAAGGTCAGAAGGCGCAGGGTAGGGACATGACCTATTACACCCAAAAGTTAGGGGGCCCTCATGAGCAGACCGAGGGGGGGGCTGCAGTCTACTCGCACACTGAAGCACAGGCCTCACAGAGCCTGCCAGCAGGGGGAGCAGCTCACAATGGACAGTGTGACACAGAGGAGCAGGTTGATTCACCGCATACTGCCCCAGAAGCAGAGGACACGGAACAACCGACTCTGGCTGAAATACTCAGGGCGGTGCATGAATGCACTGCTTCAGTGAGAGAAGAGGTGTCCCTGCTACGCCAGGACCTTCAAAAGATCCGTGAGCGCACAACGGCTGTGGAGAGCCGGATAAGTGAGATGGAGGACAGGCTGCCCCCGGTTGCTCGGGAGGCACTTGTTGCGCATCAGCTAGCCAGAGGGGTTAACAACAGAGCGGATGATATCGAGAACCGTTTACGGAGGAACAACGTGCGCATAGTGGGGCTGCCCGAGAGGACGGAGGGTAGGGACCCCACTACCTTTATTGAAGGCTGGCTGATAGACATTTTTGGGAGGGATGCCTTCTCTCCATTTTTTACGGTGGAGAGGGCTCACCGTACACCTGGCCATCCACCACAGCCCGGAGCCCCCCCTAGGCCCATCCTTGCCCGCCTCCTGCATTACAGAGATAGGGAGGCGGTGTTGAGGCATGCTAGAGAGAAGGCTAATGTCCAGGTGAATGGTGTTCGTGTATCCTTCTACCCGGACTTCTCGGCGGAGGTGCAGAAGCGCCGGGCCAAGTTCTCAGATGTTAAAAAACGCCTGCGGGCCCTACAACTACCTTACGCCATGTTATACCCAGCCAAACAGAGTTACAGCTGAGAGAGAAACCCACTTTTTTGAATCCGCGCAAGATGCTGCACTATGGCTGGACCGCAACGAACAGGCCCTGCGACACCGTGATAGAGAGGAGGAAGTGGAGTAGCCTGACGGCTGATACCCTGGGAGGCTGGGGAAATGTTTGTGCTGGACCACCTGCTCGGCTTTACCTGGAAGATCCACCTTATGTTCCCCTTTTCTTTTCTTGTTTGTACCCTGACTCTATTTGTGTTCTGCTGGGAGACGTTATTTGTGAATATGGAACATGAGCTATCTTGTAAAGTGGCAAGAATAATGCGACTTTTCCGCGTAAGACGGGAAACAAAACTGCCTCTTAGGATGCTGCTCCCAGTTGGAGCCCTGAGGCCTGCTCTGTTGGCGGGCCAAACCTATGCTTTAGGCACACAAAAGTGTTACTGTATGTTTTCAAGTTTTCTACTAGGAGTCGTCCAGTTGACGATTTGTTTTTTTGGGATTTTGCACTTTCTACGCCTACACCGAGAGCTATGTTCACCAACTGCCACACTCTGGAACTGTCCCTTTGTAAATTTGACTGTCACCAGGGTCTCTGAGGCCCACACTGGTCCCGTTCCCCTTTCTGCCTTGCTGGACTCTGCGATGCTGTTTCACCCCGTGATTAGATCATGCTTGCTATACCCCAATGGCTGAACTACCAATTGTCTCCTGGAATGTGAGGGGCTTAGGCTTCCCGCTCAAGCGTATGATGGTATCCTCATGTCTGAAGAAATATCACCCTATGATTTTGTGCATGCAGGAAACGCATTTAACGGTTGAAACACAATGCTGTATCAAATATGCCTGGGTAGGGAAGGCGTATCATTCCACTCACACCTCCTACTCTAGGGGGGTGAGTATAATGATCCATGGTTCTGTGGATTTTCAAGAAATTGATGTGTGCATAGATGCTGAGGGGAGGTTTATATTTTTACACTGTCGGGTGGGTAGGATGTACTGTATATTGGCATGCGTGTACATACCCCCGCCGTTTTCGGTGTTGGTGCTCCGGCGATTACTGACCTATTTGGAGGGCAGGCTGGATCTCCCGCTGCTGATTGTGGGGGACTTTAATTGCTGGCTGAGTCCCTCCATGGACAGACACCCCAACTCGAGGGTTCCTGCGGCATGGAGGGAGTCTCCATTGTGGCGACTGTTTAATGAAGTGGGCTGGATTGATTTGTGGAGGGCTAAGTATCCATTAGATAAGCAATTCTCCTGTTTTTCCAAAACCCACGGGACACTGTCCAGAATTGACCTGGCCGTCGGCAACCTCGCCATGCTCCCGTCTGTCTCTGATGTGGTGTACAAACCTCGCAGTGTGTCAGACCACTCTCATGTGGTGACTACTTTGATCATTTCCCCATCTACCACCCTCTTAAGAGCCCCATGGAAATTGAATGCCTTTTGGCTGAAACTATTCTTGGATCATGAGGAGGTGGAGCGGAGCATGGGGGACTTTCTTGATGGCCGGGACTTTGCTGACTCTCCGGTATTACGGTGGGATGCCTTTAAGGCACATCTGAGGGGGTTGTTTATTTCAGAAATTAATAAGGTTAAAAAAAACTCTTCTGGGCTCAGAGAGGACCTTGAAAAACAGGTGGCGGCCCTGGAAGAGGCATTTGTCCTAAACCCCACGGATTCGGCTAGGGAGGCATGGCAGGCGGCGCAGTCAGCATACGCGCGGCTGCTGTTCTCCACGGCAGAAAATAAACTATTTTTCTCCAAGCTAGCCTTTTACGAGGAGGGCGAGAGTACGGGGCGACTGCTGGCCAAGATAGCTGGCTCGCAGCAACGTGCTCCCGCTATAGGAGCCATTAAAACGGCTGGGGGTAAGATAGTGAACTCCCCCGACCTAATATTAATGGAATTGGCCAGATTCTATGAGACCCTATATCTCCCAACGGAACGATTCACTAGGCAGGAACTTTTGACCTATTTGCAGGATATTGACTTTCCACAACTCTCGACTGACCAGCAGAGAGCCCTGGATGCTCCCTTTACATTGGCAGAGCTACAGACAGCTCTGTCTACATTCCCCAACTGTAAAGCCCCGGGGGCGGACGGACTGCCCATGGAAGTGTACAAACAATATGCAGATATGCTTCTGCCAAAACTACTGGAGGTGTTCCATGCGGCCAGGGAACAACAGGTGCTCCCCTCTTCTATGGCTACTGCCAATATTGTTTTGATATTGAAGCCCGGTAAGGACCCTATAGACCCAGGGTCTTACAGACCTATATCTTTGCTTCAGAGCGATATTAAGCTTCTGGCCAAGATGCTGGCGATTAGGCTGAATGGTGTCATTACAAGCATTATTCATCCTGACCAGGCTGGCTTTATGCCCAACAAGTCGACGGCTGTCAACTTGCGGAGGCTCTACCTTAACATGCAATCCCCGGCGGATAATGTGGGACAGAGGGCCTTGCTCTCACTGGACGCTATGAAGGCCTTCGATAGCGTCGAATGGGAGTATCTGTGGGAAATTCTCAGGTGCTTTGGATTCGGAGACGTGTATATTTCCTGGGTAAGACTACACTATCATAACCCGCGAGCAGCCATTAGATCTTCTGGGGCGATGTTGCATACTTTTGCCTTGGGGAAAGGGACGCGACAGGGGTGTCCCTTATCACCCCTGCTTTTCGCCTTGGCCAAAGAACCCCTGGCGATTAAAGTGAGAGCCAATACGGAGATTGTGGGATTCAGGTACGGGGATATGCAGGAGAAAATAATGCTCTATGCGGACGACACGATGGTACTGCTTGGGGATGTAGAGGGCTCCCTTACGGAGGCCATGGCCACCATAGGGGACTTCGACAGATTCTCTGGGCTACGGATAAACTGGGCCAAGTCCTCCCTGATGCTTATTGACGAGGGGGGGACTCCCCCGACCTCCTCCACGGTACCCTTGACAGACTCGTTCAGATACTTGGGCATTCAGGTGACGCCTAGAATTTGTGAATACGGTCGTTTAAACGTGTCATCGCTGCTGCAGAAGTTTCGTGACCGGATCAAAACGTGGAATTCTCTCTGCCTGTCGGTAGCAGGCAGGGTGAATTTGATTAAAATGATCCTCATGCCCCAGTTGCTATATGTGCTCCACAACTCCCCGACGGTAGTGACTTTGAAAATATTTAGACTTGTCAGTTCCCTATTCCGTAAACTTATATGGAAAAACCGTACACCCAGAATCAAACTGGAACATCTTCAACGCCCGAAGGATGAGGGAGGCTTGGCTCTCCCGAACCCTTGGGTATATTACATTGCTGCGCAATTGCAACACTTGATAGATACTATTCGCAGTGAGGGGGATGATGGGGACAGGATTGACGACTCCTCTGAGCTCGCGATGCAACACACGGTGGGCAGGGACTCGATCCCTATGGCCCTAGAATCGCAGGCATTTGGAAAACCAAACAAACAATACCCGACCTACAACCTTATCCAGAAGATCTGGAATAAAACAAGATATTTACAGGGAGTGGTGGGATACACAGACTATAGCCCTATTTGGTCCAATGATTTATACCCAGAATTGGCGAAATTGCAACACGGGGAGCTCTGGAGGAGGTGTGGGGTGACGCATCTTAGTCAAATTTTCCATAATGGGAAATTCCTCACCTTCGAAGAGCTGCAAGGTAAATTCGGGCTCCTGCCTTCTGAGATTCTATTATATGCAACTACACCATGCAATCACTGCTCAGGCCAGGTCCTCCGACTGGGTACCCTCCCCGACTCCACTGTTTAACTTAATGGCACGAGCTGAAACGACTAAGGGATTCATATCACAATGCTACAACATGATATTACCAAAGGTCCTGGCTAAACACCCTTTGAGAATGCGAATCAAGTGGGAAGGGGATGTGGGGCCGCTTGATGGAGATCAGTGGGAGGAGGCCTTGCAGGCGGTGCCAACTTGCTCCTTGAACGTGTCGCATAGGGTATCACAATTGTACTTGTTGCTGAGAGTTTACTATACCCCTCACAGGCTGTGTGCTATGGGCCTGCGACCCACCCCCTTGTGTTCCAGGTGCAAGAGGGACCATGGAGACCTGATCCACCTACTGTGGAGGTGCCCAAAACTCCACCTCTACTCGGCAGGGGTGGTGGACACCATAAACAGGGTGTTTCGGGTCTCGCTCCCCACGGACCCGAGACACTGCTTACTATTAACACTGCAGGAATTGGAGTGGGAGGAATGCACTAGGGTGGCGGTCTCTAGGTCCCTGTTTATGGCACGCAAACTTATCATGACTCATTGGATAGCGGAGGAGCCGCCGGCTCTTAAGGAGTGGATTAATGTCATGGGAGATATGCTTCGCAAGGAAAAAATCATACACCAACACAGGGGTAGCACGCAGAAATTTGAAAATCTGTGGGGTCGATGGCTGATGTACCGGGCTTGGCCCCGGTGGATCTAGTCATGGGACGATTGCTGGGCATGGGAGCTGGTGATGGGATGTAGCTGATGATTAAGGTGTCTTTTTCTAACTGTATTTTTTCATGCCATCCTTTTTCATGTATCTGAAGAGGGGTGGTACGCCACGTCTCGGAGGTATATGGCACTGCTCTAAAACAGCCTATAGTAACTATGTAGAATATTTGGTTTTATGGCTTACACTGCATATAATGTACCAGAATGGTTGTAATGCTCAAGGTGTATGTTATCATTATGTTCTCCAATAAACTTTTTTCTGGATAAAAAAAAAAAAGCTGCTGGCCTGTGGGAGGTGGAGAGGAGCGGTCCCAATTGGAGGTGGAGAGGGGCGGTCCCAATCGGAGGTGGAGAGGAGCGGCGCCGGTGTCCATTTTTTTCCCCACATCGCTGCTAACCTGTGGGAGGTGGAGAGGGGCGGACCCAAGCGGAGGTGGAGAGGGGCAGTCACAAGCGGAGGTGAAGAGGGGCAGCGCCGGTGTCCATTCTTTTCGTCACATCGCTGCTAACCTGTGGGAGGTGGAGAGGGGCGGACCCAAGCTGAGGTGGAGAGGGGCGGCCATTCTGTTCAAAAATCTGCTGCTAGCCTGTGTGCGGGACGAAGATGGGTGGAGAGGGGCGGCGCTGGCTGGCACACTTCCTTGCAAAGCTCTGCTTTGCTGCTAGTGTGTGCACTGTGTGCAGTGCGGGGAGGAGGAGAGATACTTTGTTAAAGTAACATGTATTAAATATCTAACATGTTCGGCCTAGTCCTCTCCTATAGAGCAGGAACATAACCCAATGGTCAAGATTTAAGGAGCTGTGTCCGTCCATGGACGAAAAGAGAAATTTACTTGGTTTAGATGGTGTCAAGCGTGTGTGTTGGCAACCAGGTGAGGAGTACAAAGACAAGACACTCAAGCATGGTGGTGGGAGTGTTATGGTCTGGGGCTGCATGAGTGCTGCCAGCACTGGGGAGCTACAGTTCATTGAGGGAACCACGAATGCCAACATGTACTGTGACATACTGAAGCAGAGCATGATCCCCCTCCCTTTGGAGACTGGGTCGTAGGGCAGTATTGTAAAATGATAAACGACCCCAAACACACCTCCAAGACGACCACTGCCTTGCTAAAGAAGCCGAGGATAAAGGTGATGGACTGGCCAAGCAGGTCTGCAGACCTAAACCCTATTGAGCATCTGTGGGGCATCCTCAAACGGAAGGTGGAGGAGCGCAAGGTCTCCAACATCCACCAGCTCCATGATGTCGTCATGGAGGAGTGAAAGAGTACATTTCTTTGTACTGTTGGTTAATTGGTAAAGGGACACACTGGAAAATTTCGCTGCCGCCATTGAGCTATTGCTGGGTGTCCAGTGTTAGGAGTGCAGTACACCGGGGTGCAATGACGTGGCTGCTGCAGCTTACGCATATATTTGCAAAATTTGTGTAGACTAAACCCCTTGTTTTTAATGTGAACTGTTAGACAGGGTCAATTTGTTTTTTTGCAGGCTAGCTGCCATCGAAGAAGTGGAATGATATTTTTCTTGACAGGAAGTAAAGACAAAGCCACCAAATGAGGTCACAAACAGTAGTAAAGGTCTGACATAGGTATAAATCTATCTATACTTTAGCAAAAAAAAAAAAAACGCCCACAAGTTTAGGTTTGGCTGCAGCTGGGCTTTAAGCGGTTTTCAGTAAAATGCTGTGGGATACATAAGTGCTATGCGGATTTAAAAAAATGATAAAAAAAATGATTAAAAAAAAATGGCAGAAACAACTGTGTACAAATTTAATAAATTATCATACAAATATGAAAATCACAAATTAAACATAGGAGAGGATGCCATTTGTTTTATTCAAGAGAGAGAGAGAGAGATCAGTGATAAAGTACATATTTTGATTCACCAAAACAAAAGTATTTCACAATCTTTTTAACTCACCGTGCCACAACTTCATTATCCACCTTGACTATGCAGTATGGGTCACTGGTGCCTGACCTTTGGGAGGAAGAAACAAAAATCAAATATTCAGTTACAATGGCTACATACTGTCCAGCTTAGTTACTTTTTAACAATTCTTATCACTTTTAACTCAATTTAGTCATTGCTGAACTATCTGCTACATTGACAAATCAGCACAACAGAAACTCAGTACTGTCAACCCTTTGTGCCCATAGATATTTATTGACAGTCTTCTAAACTGGTCCTGGGAACCTTCAGACAAAGGATCTTTGGGTAAAAAGCAATCAAATGTCAGCCTAAAAAACTGCTGGATATTGTTACCTCCATGAATTGTACCTACCCCTGCTTATTCCAACTATAAAAACTATTGTAACCTGATCATTTTAGTTTATGGTCATCAAAAGAATATGAGCTTACCGTATATACTCGAGTATAAGCCAAGTTTTTCAGCACATTTTTTTTGTGCTGAAAATGCCCCCCTCGGCTTATACTCGAGTCTGTGTCCATCTTCAAATTTGTGCGCCTGATCTCGGCCAGCCGTAAGTCCCCTGGACCCCAATCTTGGCACACATGTAGCCCCACTCTTTCTCTACAAGTGTGCAAAGTTTGTTATCTGGGAGACCTACGGCCGGGGAGCACCGATTTTTCAAAGCCGGGCACCCCTTCCATAGACTCCCATGTTAAACTGTATTTTCTCCGGTGATTTTGGGGACCCGGTACTGGTCGGCCCTAGGTCCCCTGGACCCCAAACTTGGCACACATGTAGCCCTACTCTTCGTCTACAAGTGTGCAAAGGTTGTTATCCAGGGGACCTACGGTCGGGGAGCACCGATTTTTCAAAGCCGCGAACCCCTTCTATAGACTCCCATGTTAAACGTCAGTCTAGTCACAAAGCGCCGGAGATCAGGTAGGGAGATTGGGCACAGTGAGGCATGGGCACAGTGACAGTGAGGCATGGGCACAGTGAGGCATGGACACAGTGAGGCACAGTGAGGCATGCAGATGGACACCCTAGGCTTATACTCAAGTCAATACGTTTTCCCATTTTTTTGTGGTAAAATTAGGTGCCTCGGTATCAGGCTACGTACTTACCGAGGCCGAGATGCCGAGAGTGGTTCACCCTTGCACCCAAGCGCACTCCGCCCCCTGAAGGTGAGACAGGGAGAGGACAGCACGAGGGAGCACTGGCCACCAGCAGGTAGAGGTGTCTTGCTGAAGAATCTAGCAGGGATGAGTCTGAAGAACAGGCCAGGAGTCAAACACCAAGGGTAGACAGGGTCAAACAGCAACCAGTAGCAAGGCACAAGTCCGTTTAGGAGTTTAGCAGGAAGCACCAGTATAGTCGGGTTAGGCAAGAAGTCCAGGGTACAGGCAGAAGGTAGAGGGCTGGAGACAGGCAGCAGATCCGGGTCACAGGCCGAGGGTCAAGCACAAGGAGAGAGGTAGAAGTCCGTTTAGCAAGCCAAGGGGTCAGGTTCAGGAGAAGCAGAAGCGTAGTCAAATCCGGTCCGGGTCACAGCAGGAGAACTTTAACTTCTTTCAGGCACAAGAAACACAGTAAAGCTGACAAACCAGCAACCAGATAGTGTTACTGCGTCTGTTTAAATAGGCCCGCCTGTAGTCCCATTGGCGAGCTATTGCGCACGCGCATTCGTCGTCGCGCCGGCGCGCGCACCCGAGCACGCCGAAGCGCCGTCCCGCCACGCACGCGCATGCGCCGATGCGCCGTTTTGCCGCGCATGCGCACTGAGCGCAGATTGGTGACAACAGACGGGGAATTTCCCTGACAGTGCCCCCCCCCGAGGGGCGGACTCCGGACGCCCAGACTGGCCATTAATTCCGGATGTTCTTGGTGAAAGGCTCGTATTAGGCGAGGAGCATGCAAGTTCCTGGATGGTTCCCAGGAGTTGTCCTCCGGGGGGTACCCCTTCCATTTAACCAAGTATTGTAACTGTCTGCCTTTTTTCCTACAGCCCAGGATGGATTCCATCTCAAATTCCTTTTCCCCATCTACTTCAACTGGTGGTGGAGGAGGTTCATCTCTTCCAGGAAAGGCGTTGGGAATGACGGGTTTTAGTAAAGATGAGTGGAACACTGGGTGAATCCTATAGGAATCAGGTAATGCTAGTTCAAAAGCCACAGGATTAATAGCTCGTTTGATCTTGAAGGGCCCGATAAATCTAGGGCCGAGCTTTCGAGAGGGAATAGGCAATCTGAGGTTGGCGGCGGAAAGCCAAACTTTTTCCCCGACTCTGAACGCCGGGTTTTCCTTCCTTCCCCGGTCATAAAATTTCTTGTAGGATCCTTGGGCATTCCGCATCATCTCCTGGAGTCTTTGGAAATTCGCCTGGACAGAAGCCACTCGGTCCTGGACCGCGGGAACAGGGCTCTCGGGGATGTTTTCAGGGAGAAAGGAGGGATGAAAACCGTAATTGGCCCAAAAGGGGGTTTGATTGGTAGCAGAATGCATTGAATTGTTATAGGCAAACTCTGCGTAAGGAAGTAGAGATGCCCAGTCATCCTGGGAAGCAGAGCAGAAACAACGGAGGTATTGCTCCAGGGTCTGATTGGTTCTTTCCGTCTGGCCATTGCTTTGGGGGTGGTACGCTGACGAGAGGCAGGTTTTGACTTCTAGTGACTTGCAGAGTTCCTTCCAGAATTTTGAAGTGAACTGGACCCCTCTGTCGGAGGTGATACTCTTTGGTATTCCATGAAGCCTGGTTATCTCCTTAAAAAAGATTTGAGCGGTATCCATGGCTGAAGGTGTCCCAATCATCGGTAAAAAGTGAGCCATTTTTGAGAGGCGGTCCACAACGACCAGAATCGTGGTAAACCCCTCGGAGGAAGGCAAGTCCACGATAAAGTCCATGGACACGTCCGCCCAAGGGCGCTCAGGAATGGGTAAGGGTTTGAGCAGGCCCCAACTCTTGGTGTTTGGCCCCTTGTTACGCTGACACTGAGTGCAGGAAGCGACATAAGACTTACAATCTTGCCTCCAGCCTGGCCACCAGAAGGAGCGGGAGACAAGTTCCGACGATTTACGTGCTCCGAAGTGACCTGCCAGTTTGAGATCGTGGAAGGTCCTCAAGACCAGCGGTCTTGTTTCCAGAGGGACGAAAATCTTGTCCTGGGACCAGAATAGGCCGTCCCACTTCTCAAGGGAGGTAGTAACCGGATCAGAGCAGAGCCCGGAAGCGATTTTAATAGAGGTGAGTAGATCGGCCCGGGGAATCAACAGAAAGTTCTGAGCTGACAGAATGGTGCCCGGTTGGGCCGACTGAGGGGTTTCCGGAAACATCCTGGATAGCGCATCCGCCTTCCCATTCTTGGAGCCGGGTCTATAGGAAATGTGAAAGTTGAACCGGGTGAAGAAAAGGGCCCAACGGGCCTGCCTGGGGCGTAGACGTTGAGCTGTTCTTAAGTACTCTAGATTTTTATGATCTGTGAAGATCATGATGGGGTGTACTGCCCCCTCCAGAAGGTATCGCCATTCCTCCAGTGCGAATTTTATGGCCAGTAATTCCCGGTCCCCTACATCATAGTTTCGCTCCGGGGGAGTCAACTTTTTAGAGGCAAAGGCTACTGGATACAGGAGAGCCTTGGGGCCTCGTCTTTGAGAGAGGATGGCTCCGATGGCTGTCTCAGAGGCGTCCACTTCCAGGGTGAACGGCAGTAGAGGATCCGGGTGCTGAAGTACTGGTGCTGAAGTGAAGACGTCCTTGAGGCGAGAGAAGGCCTCCTGAGCTTCTGGAGACCAGTGAAAACGGTTATTTTGCCGGGTAAGTTGGGTTATTGGGGCCACAATGGAGGAAAAGCCCACGATGAATCTCCTATAGAAGTTGGCGAAGCCTATAAACCGCTGTACCCCCTTCTTGTCGGTTGGGGCTGGCCAGTCCTGAATGGCCTTCACCTTCTGCGGGTCCATTGCGACCCCATCGATGGAAATGATAAAGCCGAGGAACTGTACGGTGGTCTTTTCGAACTCGCATTTCTCAGCTTTGAGGTAGAGTTTGTGCTTCCGAAGGATGGTGAGGACCTTCATGACATGAGCCCGGTGGAGTTCGATGTTGGTGGAAAAGATGAGGATATCGTCCAGGTACACTACTAAGAAGTCATCAAGGTGCTGTCTGAAAATGTCGTTGACTAGGTGTTGGAAGGTGGCTGGAGCATTACAAAGACCGAACGGCATGACCGAATACTCAAAGTGTCCGAAACGAGATCTGAAGGCGGTTTTCCACTCGTCTCCGGCCCTGATTCTGATAAGATTGTAGGCCCCCCGTAGATCCAGTTTGGAAAAGACCCGAGCAGATCGGAAGCGCTGAAATAGCTCCGGAATAAGGGGTAGTGGGTACCTGTTCTTAATGGTTATCTTGTTTAGGTCCCGGTGATCGATACAGGGTCTTAAGGACCCGTCTTTCTTTTCCACAAAGAAGATTCCTGCACCGGCTGGAGAGGAGGAAGGGTGAATAAATCTCTTCTGGAGGTTTTCATCAATATAAGCCTTAAGGGCTTTCAACTCGGTTTCGGACAGTGGAAAGATACGTCCGAACGGAATTTTGGAGCCCGGCAAGAGATCGATAGGGCAATCATAGGGCCGATGAGGTGGTAGATGGTCGGCTTGCTGCTTATCGAACACGTCCCGGAATTCTAGATAGATGGAAGGAACATGCTGTAGGTTGTCCGGCTTGGCAATCATGGAAGCGCAGACCGTAGAGGCAGAGGCAAGACAGTTCTGGGAACAATAGGAGGAGGTGAAGCTAACCTCTTTCTTCACCCAATTTATGAGGGGCTCGTGTGCCTGTAGCCAGGGAAGACCCAGGATGATGGGGAACATCGGGGAAGGTATGAGGTCTAACCGGAGAAGTTCTTGATGACCCGAGTCAGAGATGGCAAGGATAGGTTTGGTTTCCTGCGTGATCAGCCCTGAACGGGGCAAGGACCCATCCGCCAGGTGGATCTGAAGGCAGTGGTCCTTAGGTTGAGTGGGGACATGGAATCTTGAGGCTAAGGCAGAGTCCAGGAAGCAGCTGCAGGCTCCAGAATCAATAATTGCCGGGAGGCGGATTGCCCCTTCCGGCAGCTGTAGAGACACAAAGAGAATGACATAAGACTGAGGGTTGTCAAAGAGTTGATAGTTTAAAGTGTCTTTAGAGATAGACTTACTAGGTCTTACGGGGCAGTTGAGGAGGAAGTGGCCGGCACCCCCGCAATATAGGCACAGATTGGCCTGGCGCCTTCGCTGTTTTTCCTCAGGAGTCAGGGGAGCCCGAACCAACCCGAGCTGCATGGGTTCTGGCTCAGGAAGAGGGGTGACTGCAGGCGCAGAGGTTGGTGGGTAGTGAGGTACAGTCCTGGATGGAGGCCAGTTGGGACGAGGAGATTGAAATCGCTCTGCCCGTCGTTCACGAAGACGCCTATCGAGTTGTATGGCGGATTGGATCAGGTTCTCCAAGGTAGTGGGGGTTTCGATCCTGGCCAGCTCGTCCTTGAGAGTCTCAGATAGTCCCTGGCGGTATTGGTATCTGAGGGCCGCCTCATTCCATTTGGTGTCGGCGGACCATTTCCTAAATTCCGACGTATAGTCTTCCACCGGCCTTCTCCCCTGAGTTAGGTTATGGAGGACGGACTCGGCCGTGGCTGATCGCTGGGGATCATCGTATAATTGAGCCATATGTTCAAAAAATGTCTCTACTGAGTCCAATATGGGGCTTTGTTGCTCCATCAGGCCATGGGCCCAGGCTTGAGGGTCATCCGTTAAGAGAGAGATGATAAACCCCACCTTTACTGCTTCCGAAGAGAAGGTCCTTGGTTGGAGGGCAAGGTAGAGGGAGCAGGCGTTTTTAAAGGCCCGGTATTTTTTGCGGACACCCGAAAAACGTTCCGGAATAGGGACCCTGGGTTCAGGGGTGGCCATCACTACTGTAGAACTCGTAGGTACTTGGGAGTTGGTGGCGGTGTTGGCAGAGGTGGCAGCTGTGGGGCCTGGCCCTAGGAGACCGGTGAGCTGTTGAAGACGGCCATCAATCTGGGTATATCCCTCTTGGAGTCTTTGGACAGTGTCTGTTAGGGTGGAGACCTGCTGGCAGAGGGTGTCAAATGGGGAACGCACTCTGTCGGCCTCAGACATCTGGCTGGTTTGTACTATCAGGCTACGTACTTACCGAGGCCGAGATGCCGAGAGTGGTTCACCCTTGCACCCAAGCGCACTCCGCCCCCTGAAGGTGAGACAGGGAGAGGACAGCACGAGGGAGCACTGGCCACCAGCAGGTAGAGGTGTCTTGCTGAAGAATCTAGCAGGGATGAGTCTGAAGAACAGGCCAGGAGTCAAACACCAAGGGTAGACAGGGTCAAACAGCAACCAGTAGCAAGGCACAAGTCCGTTTAGGAGTTTAGCAGGAAGCACCAGTATAGTCGGGTTAGGCAAGAAGTCCAGGGTACAGGCAGAAGGTAGAGGGCTGGAGACAGGCAGCAGATCCGGGTCACAGGCCGAGGGTCAAGCACAAGGAGAGAGGTAGAAGTCTGTTTAGCAAGCCAAGGGGTCAGGTTCAGGAGAAGCAGAAGCGTAGTCAAATCCGGTCCGGGTCACAGCAGGAGAACTTTAACTTCTTTCAGGCACAAGAAACACAGTAAAGCTGACAAACCAGCAACCAGATAGTGTTACTGCGTCTGTTTAAATAGGCCCGCCTGTAGTCCCATTGGCGAGCTATTGCGCACGCGCATTCGTCGTCGCGCCGGTGCGCGCACCCGAGCACGCCGAAGCGCCGTCCCGCCACGCACGAGCATGCGCCGATGCGCCGTTTTGCCGCGCATGCGCACTGAGCGCAGATTGGTGACAACAGACGGGGAATTTCCCTGACGCTCGGCTTATATTCGGGTCGGCTTATACTCAAGTATATACGGTAATTCAATTAGAGGTAAATACTGCATGATTTTGTTTAGTTAAAATAACTCATGTGATATTTAACTCATGAATATGCAATTCACAAAAAAAAAAAATGTTAAATACTGCAGGAGTTATATATATATATATATATATATATATATATATATATATATTACATATATATATATATATATATATATATATATATATATATATATATATATATATATATAAATTTGTGGTATTTAATGTGTGTTTTTGCATGTTATTTTACCACTGACAGGCTGCAGCAGGAACTGAAACATTTAGCAGTGGTATTCCTCCCACTGCTAAAAGTGACCGTTCAGCTCAGAGTTTCTGGTTAAGGAGCTAGCACTCGCTGGGTGTCCTAACAACCGTGACTCATCTGCTGTCAGCGGGGATTCTCTGTAAAATGTAAAACAAAAAAGGCACACAGTCCCCTCCAGGCTCGAAGGTTTGGCATGTACTACAAGGGGGACGGCACGCCATTTTTTTTTTTTTATGTTGGCTTTTTTTGTTTACATTCTGTGGTCAGCAGTGGATCCCTGCTGACAGCAGATGAGTCATGGTTGTTAGGACACCGGTATGTGCAGACTCTTTAACCTCTTGGCGCCAGCTGCACACAAACATGTGGCCTCTCGGCAGGTGGGCACTGAGCAGATGCATATTTGCGTGCATTAGTGCGTGCTCCCAGGACAGTTAACGGTGGCTAACGGAAAGCTCCCAATTGCTGCTTGCGATCACATGCTTTCAGATCATGTGACTGCTGTGACAGCCAATTACAGCGGTCACATGATCATAAACCCCACCCCCAGCACCCTAAACCCCTAAAAGGCTGGGAGGTACCGGCTCCACGGGGTTAGCTAGTTCATTAAATACTGCTTAGCTAGAACTCCCCTTAACAAATGCTTGTGTTCACTTTTTTGGTGAATTGGCTGTTAGACAGGTTTATGCAGTATTGACTGCATAAACCTGTGGTGAATTGACCTTTTTCATATCACATTAGATATTTGGGTTAAATGTGCCAAGTGACCCAAATATCTCATGCAATATCCTTTAACTGACCCCACTGTGAGACAGTTGGATTCTAGTTCTGTTCTAGTTTAAGGATAGCTCTACAAAGTGTTGGTAAATGTGTTGTGCTTGTAGTGAAAAGTTGTTTACCTTTTTAGAAAAAAGGAAGTGAAATTGGATAAAAACATGACAGCAATAAAAAGAATACAGCAAATAGGAAAATAGCAAAGGTTAAAGCGGAGTTCCACCCAAAAGTGGAACTTCCGCTTAAACCACTCCTCGCCCCCTTACATGCCACATTTGGCATGTAATTTTTTTTGGGGGGGGAGTGGGGGCTTCAGTAGGAGTGGGACTTGCCACTTCCTCCCTCCACCCAGGGACCGCTTAGGCAACTCGCCATATCGCCTTTTGGCGGCCCCTCCCTGTAGACGATCACCTGGGACACGTGACAGGTCCCAGGTGATCGCCTGTCCATGTGCAGTGAGTGCCCTGTCGTGAAGCCGAAAGCTGTCACGGCCGGGTGCCCACAGTTAGAATGGAGGCGCCGGCGGAGGGGGGGGAGAGGAGCGAAGCTCCGGGTGGCTGCGTCGCTGGACAGTGGAACAGGCAAGTGCCTGTTTATTAAAAGCCAGCAGCTACACTTTTTGTATCTGCTGACTTTTAATAAACATAAACAAGTCTGGAACTCCCCTTTAACAGGTTGGCATTTTCAGTTATAATACCCATTCACAATGCATTATGTCTGTATATGCAACACAAATATTCCTGCCCTTTCCCCAGCATTGATAACTCCATATCAAAAATCATGTTCCTGCATTGTAACAGCCTACTAACTGGTCTTCCACTATTTAAACACTTTAGCCTCGGGAAGGATTTACCCCCTTAATGACCAGGCCATGTTTTGCGATACGGCACTGCGTCGATTTAACTGACAATTGCGCGGTCGTGTGACGCTGTACCCAAACAAAATTGATGTCCTTTTTTTCCCCACAAATAGAGCTTCTTTTGATGGTATTTGATCACCTCTGCAGTTTGACAATTTTGAAAAAAAAAAAATATTATATATATATATGTGTATATATATATATATATATATATATATATATATATATATATATATATATGTAGCGGCCTCACCCCCTTCTCAGTGAAACGGCTGGCTTGTCTAGGGGCATGTGGGAGGAGGGTGAGGTTCACTACGGCCTATGTCCTCTAATGTGCAGAGGTGAAAGCCAACACTTGTTTTACCTTCGGGCCTGTGTTCTGGATGGAGCCTCTGCTTCTCCTGTGGAGGTTTGACTGCCAGTAATAGAGCCCCACACCATAAAAACACTCCTTTTATTCTTCTTGACAAGTGAACAGCATCAGTTGAACTTTTAAATGAACAGACAGGGGTGTGGATACGAGCAGGTCCAGGCACAGTGAACTCTCCTATTCCTTCTAGTGCAAATAGGCTTGTCGCACGGTCTCTGCCACCGACCGTGAGGTTGGCCGCTGCCACCGACCAGGTGAACTGTTGAGGCCCCTGCCACAGGCCTGGGAGCAGGTCTCTGCCACCAACCTAGGTTGATTAAGTGGACCGCTGCCACCGGCCGTGAAACATGAACTACCTTCCTTTTGTAGTTGGCCCTTGTTAGAGAAAGGCATCCATCCGGACGGTCTCCGGAGGCCCACCTGGCACCGGCAATATGCTGCACCAGCTCTACGGGAAGGTCACCTCTCCGGTTCCTTACGCCCTGGATTCAGGCACCCGACACCAGGGGCACCTTAGGACGATCCCTCCCTCGCAGGACCCAGTGGAAGGTACTGGGCCCCAGGCCTTCGGTTAAGTACCTCACCTCAGACTGAAGGTGTCTGGGATGGAACACGAACTCCACGTGTCCAGGCCAAAGGCGCCTGGACACCGATCACGGACAGCAGCCCTCAGGCTGAAGGTGCCTGGGACTCGGACCTCGTGGTAATGATGTCCGCCCCCTTTTATCCCCTCTCCCAGCAAGCACAGCAGGTTCCCCGCCCCGCTGTACAGCTGCTGCGAGAGGTCACAAAAGGTACGGCACTGCAGTGGTGGTTCAACCCGGGCCCAAAGCGACAGCGCTACCTACTGAGCCGCAGGGAACTGAGCACCCCTGATGTCTTCACACGAATGAAAACAGCCCTACTCTACCAATTAGTGCATCTGGGTCATACTACCACCCAGATGCTGCCCCTAAATAGTACATACCCGCTACATATATATATATATATTTATATACACATATATATATATATAATATATATATATATATATATATATATATATATATATATTGTGGCAGAGCGTCCCAGAGAGAGCCTGGGCAAGTCCTGTTCGGGGTTTATACATCTCCCAGGCTTCTCTCATATACATTCAGGGATCTCTGATCCAGGATCCAGTTCAGGTGTTGGTCCTCTCTCCCAGGTCAATTAAAAGCTCACCTGAGCAGACAGACTGGGCTCAGCCTGGGAAACACACACAGCATTGGTCTGTGAGAGCAAGAAGGTTCGTAAAACTTGTCACTCTGTTGGATGTGGAAGCTGACAAGCGCTAGGCTTGTCCAGCCTGGTAGTGAGGGCCTGTAAATACCGTATAGTTAGAGCCGAGACACGGCTAGGCTTTTGTTTAGCTATTTTTTCTTCTGTTTGTTTTCAACACACTGTACAGCACCTGTCATTGACTTTGTATATAGCACCAATAAATAACACTGTGTTTTCACTGATCCAATGGACTTGGTATCTGTGCCTTCTCATCCCAGGGAGCTTTTGTACCTACTACCTAAAAAGTAGGGGGGCCAACTATAAAATGCAATTATATATACATATATATATCCTGGGGCCCTTTACTACGATCCTATAACGGGCCCTTTCACATGTTCTGCAGTGAGCTCCCTTCCTACTATACTGAGGCCCCACCAGGGTGTCAGAAAACAAGAGATATATGTCACCAGCACACCAAGAAAATATAAGGGTCCAAAGCAGTGAGAGAACTATCAGGGTTGCAAAGGTTGTCTTGCCACCGGGCCCTGGTGTACTGCCACTGTGGGGTTCCCCAGCTGTCCTGTCCCTGTTATGGACAGCGCTGGTCTGGCATCTGTCTCCTTGGCACCGGTGGCAGTCTATTAGGACTTTGTGCTGGTGACATTATGCGTGCATGTAGGGGAAGGCTGGCACTATTGGTTATAGAGAGCCGAGCCCCCAGCTGGTCACCTAGCAGCAGTAATGCTGTATAACCTTCTCTGTTGACATGTTGATCGGGATGTGATCCAGGTGATGCTCCCAGTCAGATCTAATAAACAGTATTTATTAGCATCAAGAGTACAACCACATATATATAATCAACCGTATGTTCAGCAGCCATGTGGGCTCTATGCCTGTAAAGTGTGGGCTTTGATCAATAAAATCACTGATATTTAACACTAGGATTTGACTAGGAGCATCACCTGGATTGCATCACAATCAGCATGTCAGAGAAGGCTCCACTTCTGCTAAGCAACCTGCAGGGAGCTCAACTGTCTACAACCAATAGAGATGGGCTTGGGTGTGTTTGAAATCCCACATGCCCGATCCCGCCAGGAAGCCGACACTCCACAGTGCTAATCACAGCCAGTGAGACATTTCCTGATCTGTGGAGCTGCGGGCCGGGAAATGTCTCATTGCCTGTGATTAGCGCTGTGCAGTGTGGGCTTCCTGGCAGGCTCTGGCATGTGGAATTTTGAACATGCCCAGCCCATCTCTAACAACAAATTGTGCTGGCCCTCTTGTACATCAGCCCCATAAAGTAACCAGCACTGGGTTCCAATGTGCTGCAGCCGCTACCATGGAGACAAGGGAAAGCAACTCTGGTTGTTCCAGCACTGGTCCACACTGGGAGGATTCCCCCATCCACCTATAATGTGTAGATGGGGGAATTGGATCATTGATCATTTTTTTTCATTCAACTATTAGGTTGAATGAAAAAAAAAAAGGAAATGTATGGGCTGCCTAAGAGCCAAGACCAGCCATAGACAGTTTAAATCTCAGCTGGTTCAGCAGGAACTGGCTGAGATTTGAACCATTAATGTGCAGATTCTCTTATGATTATCACTAGTGGTTGCTATAGCCACTAGTGATAATCACTGTTTGTCGGGAGAATAACATTTCTGGGCAGGAGGGATATTTCCCTGTCAGCACTGTCTGTGTTGATGGGGGAATCATGCAAGTTTCTTTCCTGCAATCTGTGGATGCAGGAAAGAAATGTGCACCGTATATTACCTACCTAACTGAAAGAGAAAGTAAATTGTGAATGTCTTGAAAGAACAGGAGAGGGGGAGGAAGACAGATGGGGGAGAGAAGGGATGGAGATAATGCAGTTCAGTGATTACAATGTACTGCAGTCTGCAGTGCACACACTTTCCCACGGTCCAGGCTAGAATCTCAGGCATCATTCACACACAGCCAGGAATGCTGCTGATTTTCATATTTCCCGCCCACACATCCCCTCTCTTCAGATACAGCACGCCGGGATAGTGTGGGCAGGACTGGAAGGAGGAGGAGGAGCTGTATTCCTCCCTGCTCGTATGTGAGGAGAGTGAGGGGGGTGGCTGGACTCGCTGGGCTGTGAAAGAGTGTCATAGACTGACACTTGGCTCAGCTTGCAGTCACCCCTCTCGGAATTTACAGGCTAGTTCTCCTGTCCTAAGGACGGGAGAAATCGAGGGGCGTGTCCGGATGTGAGAGCCAGAGGACGTGTTTTTGAAGAGCTCCGGCTATCCTGTATGAATCCTTTGCCATCCGTGCATTTCCATCGATTTAAAAGAGAAACAACTCACTCCAGCCTGTTCCCCTGTGTCCCCTGTCTCATCCTGGGACAAAATTGTGGAGACTCTCTGCCCGGATCGCCTGCACGCCTGCATGCCTGAATCCTCCACTCACCTGAGGCCGCCGCCATCTTCCCGGCCTGCTACTGTGCTGTACTGCAAGGACCCGATCTCAGCTTGCCTGCAGGTAAGGGACTGTCATCCGGCCACATCTGCCTGCCCATCCACCTTCCTGGCCCGATCCGGAGGTCCGCTGGGCCGAAAAAGGGATCCGTGGAGTCCGCGACCCGGTGCGGCCTAGTGCGGCCTACGAAGCACCGGTCTTTCCTATACCGCCGCCCCGCCGGAAGTGCACCGCGGCCGACATCGCCGAGCGCAACAGCGCGGATCGCCTGCCTTCTCACGCCCTGTCATCCCTGCCTAGGCCTGGGGTGCTGTGGCACTGAACTTGCCTAATTTGGAGCGGCTGCGTTACCCCTGGAGCCCAGCTTCTCCGGTCCTCCGCCACCCTTCTGCCTCAGCCTTGCTGCGCTGGTCCCAGCTTCTCATCCCTATCACCCTGTCCCTACTTCTTTGTCTACTGTGGGGTGGGGGGCTGCCGGTGACCGCTGTCGTTACCTGGTACCTGCAGCGGCACCTGACATAATCCCTCCCGAGACACCTGCTGTAGCCTGGGTCGCCCCTTACCTACCTCCTGGGTGCTCGTCTGAACACCGTCAAATCTCCTGAGAGTGGGCCCCCCCTGGCGAATTGTCAGATGTCCTCCTCCTCCAAAAAAGGGAACAGGTCCTCGAAAGCCGCAAAGACCAACGTACCACTCCTGCTGCCACCGCCATCTTCCCCACAACCTGATCCCATACTTCTGGGTCGGCTTCGGGCCTTGCTGGCTGGCTTAGAAATGGATCCCATTGAAGCTCCGCCGACAGAGGGGCCAGCCCCACTGGCTAAGGATGGTACAGCAGTGATCCTCGCTGCGATCGAACAGAGTAGGACCTCGCTTTTGGTGCATATTGACCACCTCGCTGAAGAATGTAACCTCATACGAAACGACCTTGACAAAATGAGGGGTAGAATGGCGGAAACTGAATCCAGAGTGTCGACCACTGAAGATCTTACGGCCTCCCATACCGCCTCCATTACCGAGCTGCAGCGCACAGTGCAGTCCCTCGTCGCAAAGTCAGATGATGCCGAGAACAGGCTGAGGCGCAATAATGTCAGAGTCCTAGGTTTGCCTGAGGGAGAAGAGGGAGACCACCCTGCTATATTTGCGGAGGAGTTCTTTAAAAATCTCCTGGGCCTTACAGATGTTCCCCCTACCTACGTGGTGGAGAGGGCCCACCGGGTGCCCGCGGGCCGAGCCACCCCGGGGAAACCCCCCAGGCCCTTCTTAGTCCGTTTTCTTAACTATCGGGACAGGGACAAGATTCTGTCGGAAGCCCGCCAACATCCCACGCTCAAATATTGTAACTCCTCTGTCCTCCTCTTCCCTGACTTTTCGGCGGACTTGCAGAGAAAGAGGAAAACCTTCAACGATGTCCGCAAACGACTTAGAGATAAGGACATTAAATATGGCATGCTTTACCCAAGCCGCCTACGAGTCCAACATGAGGGGACGGTCCGCTTCTTTGATAACCCAGCGGATGCTGATGACTGGCTGACCAACCTGCGTTGATGAGATCTTCTCACGGTCACCTTTGATGCACGGATCTTCCACTTCCTTGTTCGCTATATCCTATTACACCTTCTTCAACCACCGGAGTTACTTCAAATGTACTTTTACACGAGACCCCCACGAGGCTTTAGATTGCCCTTGTTTTCGCTTTTGGTTTTGTTTTGTTTTTGTTTTTTTTGTTTTTCCTCTTAGAACACGGACTCTATTTTCCGCTGACTTTGAGGATACAGGTTTATGGGATAGATATCCCACGTCCCTCTGCTTCTTGTTCGTACGTGACGGATGCGACACTGCCCGTCGACAGAGTGGATGAACTGCTACAAGAAGTGTAGGGCCCCCAGTGTAAGGGTTCACTAACACTCTTTATAAAAGTTTTTCGTTTGGGTAAAAACTGTTCCCAGACTTTCCCCCCCTGTTAGGAGGTAGGCTGGGTATAGTAGGATAGGCACCGTGCCTGGGAAGTTGATTAGGGATTTAGTCATCCCTTGTTCTTATGGTTTTATATTTCTTATCTGTATGCTTTTGTTTTGTGTTACGCTTAAGTACTGTCAGCATTTTATGCAGTGTGACCGGGATCTTGCTGCCTGTGGGGTGCACCGGTACATGCCCTCTAGAGTATCTCCTTAATTGTTTTTCCCCTTCATCCAATGGCTAGTCAAGTAGTAGACTCCTTCACCGTTCTCTCCTGGAATGTCAGGGGTCTTAACTCCAAATTTAAGCGAGCCCTTTTATTCAAATACTTAAAATCTCACTCCCCCCAGATTATTCTCCTTCAGGAGACTCACCTCACGGGCAGCAAGATTTTGACTCTCAAGAAACCGTGGATACAGCGAGCGATTCATGCCACCTATTCTACATACGCCAGAGGTGTATCGGTTCTTGTCCATAAGAATTTCCCCTGTGTAATTGAGGAGATCCGTACTGATCCCCAGGGGAAATTTGTGATAGTGGTGTTCACGCTATGGTCTGTCAGGTATATTGTTCTTAATGTATACATCCCTCCCCCGTTTTCCTCCGCATTATTATATGAGGTTCTAGAAAAAATTTCGGTTATACCCCATGCTACCCTCAGTGATAGACCCAGACCAGACAGGTTTCATGCCCCGTAGGTCCACGGATGTGAATCTCAGAAGACTATTCACCAACATACACGCTCACCACCTCAATAAGGGATCTCGTACTGTGGCCTCTCTGGACGTGGAAAAGGCCTTTGATACGGTCGAGTGGCCCTTCTTGTGGGAAACTTTGCGCAGGATGGGGTTTCCTTTGCAGTTTATCAGGTGGCTCCAGGTGATCTACAAGTGCCCCACTTCCTCGGTGCGCTTGGGAGGTGGACTATCGGCCCCCTTCGGGCTTACCAGGGGAACGAGGCAGGGCTGCCCTCTCTCGCCGGCTTTGTTTGCCCTCGCTATCGAACCGGTGGCGGAGGCACTTCGCACCTCACCGCACATTAGGGGTCTCCGACTCGGGTTGCTGGAGGAGAGGGTGGCCCTGTACGCCGATGACATGCTACTCTTCCTAAATTATGCCGGCCCGTCCTTGCAGGGAGCGCTAAATATTTTGGACACCTTTGCAGAGGTCACCGGTCTTAGGGTAAATTGGTCTAAATCCCTCCTGTTCCCAATTGATCCAGCGGCTAGGTCCACATCCCCTCCTGATAGCCCCCTCCTGTGGGTAGACTCCTTTACATACTTGGGGGTACATGTCTCTGGTTCAGCCTCAGACTATATATCCTTAAATCTAGCCCCGGTACTGTTGGAGTCCCAGGCGAAGCTCAAATCCTGGAGTAATCTGCCCCTGTCACTATGGGGGCGAGTTAATCTCATAAAAATGAAGATTATTCCCAAACTGACATATCTTTTCCGCCACTCCCCACAATGGGTGCCCAAGTCCTTTCTTAAAAAATTAAACTGCATCTTTTCTTCCTTCTTATGGGGCCCCTCTCCTCCCAGATATAGGTTGACTACTCTAATGAGGCCACGAACGCAGGGTGGCATGGCATTCCCGGAATGTCATAAGTATTACCTCTCCGCGCAGTTGGTGACTGCGGCGTGGTGGCTGCAGCCGGACAGAACGAACTCGTCGACTGTGCTGGAAGCAACAGTGGTCGGTTCGTGGGAAGCTCTTCAATTACTACTTTTTAGGGGCCCTCGTGCCCCGTATCCTCTGACCCCTTCTATGCTTACCACCCTGCGGGCATGGCGGCAGGATTAGCTATTGAGAAATGTAAACAGTCTGAAATCTCCCCCAATGCCCCTATCTGGCTGAACCCTAGTCTATCTCACATCTACAAGATCCCTGACCCTTACGCGTGGACAAAATACGGTATCAAACTTGTGTCTCACATAATATCTCAAAACTCCCTACTCCCCTTCTCGCACCTTTCCTTCCAATACAACTTACCCGACCATTTCCTATTTAGATATCTGCAACTGTCCCACGCATTTACGGCGCAATTTCCACAATCTTCGTGCATCGTGGCCCAGTCGGAACTAGAGAGGACACTTAGATTTAGCTGTGAAGACAAACCCACCTCACATCTTTATTCGTACTTGATCTTTGTGTCTCTTCCACCTCTGGATAAACTCTGGAATAAATGGCAGACTGATATCCCCACATTAGATAGGGATGACTGGGGCGACGTGTGGGACCTCCCCTTCAACTCCTTAGTTTCCATGCGAGACAGGTTAGTGCAGTACAAAATAGTTCATAGAGCTTATTTTACCCCACACAGACTGCATAGGATGGACCCTGCCCACTCCTCGGGGTGTTGGAGATGCGGCGCTTCACCAGGCGACTTCTCCCATATCTTCTGGCGGTGTTCAGGGGTCCAACAGTATTGGGAAATGGTGCTGGATCTAATTAACAGAGTTGCTTCAGTCGCTATGCCTTTGGCAATGGAGGTGTGCCTTTTGGGGCTCATTGAGACCATTGTACCATCCTCTGCCAAACGCACGCTAATTTCCTTGCTGCTCTTTTATGCCCGAAAGAATATTGCTATGCAGTGGAAGAGGCCTACCCCCCCCCCCACTTTGGCGCAATGGAAACACTTGGTAAACGGCAGCCTTCCTTTATACAAAGATACCTATGCCAATCGGGGCTGCCCACTGAAATATGACAAGGTCTGGCGCAATTGGTTAGATGAGCCCGAAACAGCCTAGGGAGTTGGAGGTGAACCAGATCATCATGTCAAGGGCTTGCCTTGCTCTTCTACCTCCCTCTTCCTCCGATGACCTCTGATATGTGTTCATTGACTAGTGGGTCTTACCATATTAGGTGCCCTACTTGATTTATTTGGGCGGTGCTGCTGTACCCTTCCATGGCTGTGCATTGTATCGTTGGGTTCACATTGCAATTGTATTCTCATCTGTACATGTTCTTTTTTATGACTGTAGGTGCTTAAGCTGTATGTTTTGTACGTGTTAGAAAATTCAATAAAAACAATTTATAAAAAAAAAAGGACGGGAGAAATCAGTCTGTTTTTTCAGTAACTGAGATGAAGGCTTGGGCCCCCCTCCCCCTCTCCCACAGTGCTCGTGGAGTCCTTCCTGCAACTCGCTCTTCTCCGTGCCAATGAGGATGCAGGGAAAGGAGCAGATCGGGTGGCTGTGGTTGTGTGAGCGCTTGCATTATGCAGTGTCAGCGAGCAGAGGGAGGGGAGGAATCCCCCGCAGGAGCTGACTGGGGACGCTCTCCCTCTCAGGAGAGACTATGTTACCCCAGCAGCAGCCCGAGCGGAATTTTTTTTTTTCTGGGGGGGGGGGGGCGCATGGTGGGGCACAGCAAAATGTTGGGGGGGCCAGGGCCCCCTCTGGTCCCCCCCTAGGGACGCCATTGCCCCAGATTACATATGGTGGAGAATGCGGGCAGCTGTAGTAAGTTACTACTTAAAAGGCCAGTACCTAAAGTGACAACATGGAGGACCTCCTCAAACAAATGGTGTTGGCAAATGCTGCATTGCAGCAAGCAAACGCTGCACAACAGCAAACTAACGCTGCATGGCAGCAAGCAAACGCTACACGACAGAAAACTAACGCTGAGTTGCGGCAAGCAAACGCTGCACAACAGCAAGCCAACGCTATCGCACAGGAGCAAACCAAGGTGCTGTTCCAACAGATTGGCGCTGTACAGGAGCAATCGCAGAGGCTGTTTGAACAGCTTGCCACTGCTGCAAAAGCAGATAGGAAAACCCTTACTGAGGTTGTGGAGACGCTAGCACAGGGGTCACCTGCGATAATGAAGGATATTGGAGACAAGCCTTCAGCCATCCATGTGGGTCGCTTTCTTTCAAAGATGACGGCAGATGATGATCCAGAGGCCTTCCTACTAACATTTGAACGGACCGCTGAGAGGGAAGGTTGGCCCCAAACCCAGTGGGCAGGACTGATCGCCCCCTTACTTTCTGGAGAAGCGCAGAAGGCCTACTATGATCTGGAGTCAGCAGAAGCGGGAGATTATGAGAAGGTCAAGCGGGAAATCCTGGCACGACTTGGTGTTACCTTGGCTGTTCGAGCCCAGCGGGTCCACAGCTGGTTCTTCCAAGAAAAGAGGCCCCCAAGATCGCAGATGTTTGATCTGATCCACCTGGTGCGGAAATGGCTACAGCCAGAGTCCCTGTCTGTGCCACAAATAGTGGAGCGTGTGGTCATGGACCAATTCCTGAGGTCACTACCAATTCCCCTGCAGAAGTGGGCGAGTCAAGGAGACCCCAAGTCGGCAGACAACCTGGTGGAGCTCGTTGAGAGGTACTTTGCTGCAGAGAACCTGGTCACCACCCCTACAGCCGCACGGACTTTCCACCCAAAGCCACGCTCTCCCCAGGCAACCGGTAAGACTGTTCCAGGGGAAGTGGGTGGTAAGCATGGCAAGGAAATAGGGGGGAGGATTTTTGGTGCCAGGACTGAAGTTTGGCGGCCCAAACAAGGGAAGCCACTGCCTGTCAGCAAACGAAATTGGGGAAACATCAGGTGTTTTCATTGCCAAGAACTGGGACATGTTGCAGAAAACTGTCCATTGACAGATGAACCAATGCAGTGTGATCTATCTTTTAGAAGGCAGTCTATGTTTTCTGCTGTTTCATGCGCTGCAGTGCCAAATGTGGGAAAACATGTGTTAGGTGACTATTAATAATAAGCCTATTACGGCCTTGCTGGACTCTGGAAGTCTAGTTACTTTGGTTACAGCTGAGATGGTTGAAACTGTGAATTTTCATGCAAAAAAAGTTGCTGTGATCTGTGTACATGGGGATACCCACGAGTATCCAATAGCCACTGTTCAGTTTAAAACTGGCTTGGGTACGGTGACCCATTCGGTCGGACTGGTGCCCCACTTGGTGCACGAGGCTATCATTGGTAGGGACTTCCCTAGGTTTTGGGAACTGTGGGATTGTCCCGACCCAGTCGCAGTACCTGACTCAGTTGCAGAGCCAGAACTCATGGCCATTACTGACATTGTGCGTTCAGGGGACTCCTCTCAGGGCCCTCCGGGTGATCCTTTCTAAGTTATGGCAGGAGAACTGGGGGAGCCTGAAGAAGTCCCCACAACCAGTAGAGCTGGACAGCCGTCTGCTGAATCTGAGCCTACGTTAGAGTTTGTCGATCTTAATGTGCATAGGGAAAATTTTGGTACGGAGCAGAGAAAAGACCCTACCCTTGCCAGGGCCTGGGAAAATATAATAGTGATTAATGAGGTACCTGTCGAACCAGGGGACAGGCCCTGTTTTCCATATTTCTGCAGCAATGAGAATTTATTGTATCGTGTATGTAAAACTAATGATGAAGTGGTTGAACAGTTGGTAGTCCCTAAGCTATACAGGCGGGTGGTGTTGGAACTTGCCCATGGGCACTTGCTAGGAGGCCAATTAGGGGTTGAGAAAACCACTGAAAGGGTGTTGCGCAGGTTTTAATGGCCTGGGATACGGAAAAATATCGAATTATTGTCAATCCTGTCCTGTGTGTCAGATGTCAGCCCCCCAACCCCACTTCCGAAGACCGTTAGTGCCCTTGCCTATTATTGAAGTGCCCTTTGAGAGGATTGCCCTGGACCTTGTGGGTCCACTCCCCAAATCTGCCTGCGGTCATCAACATATCCTTGTGATCATGGATTACGCTACCCGTTACCCCAAGGCCGTTCCCTTACGCACTGCGTCTGCTAAAAACATTGCCAAAGAGCTGTTTATGGTGTTCAGTCGGGTTGGCGTCCCGAAAGAAGTCCTTACAGACCAGGGTACCCCATTCATGTCACGAATAACTAGGGAGCTGTGCAAGTTATTTAAGGTGAGGCAGTTGCGAACCTCAGTGTACCATCCCCAAACGGATGGCTTGGTGGAACGCTTCAATAAGACATTAAAGAGTATGTTAAAAAAGGTTGTTGACAAGGATGGGAAAAACTGGGACTTCCTGATACCCTACTTAATGTTCGCCATCAGGGAAGTTCCCCAGTCCTCTACGGGGTACTCTCCATTTGAGCTGCTTTATGGGAGACACCCTCGGGGACTCTTAGACATAGCCAAGGAAACTTGGGAGGGGGAGCAGACAGCTCACAAAAGTGTCATTGAGCATATCGCTTAAATGCAGGACAGGATTGCAGCAATCATGCCGGTGGTAAAAGAACATTTACTGCAGGCCCAAGCAGCCCAAATACAACAGGGGGGCCCAACTTCGTGTTTATACCGAATTCCCGAAGCTAGAAGAAAGGACATCGGTGAGGAAGTTAAAAGGATGTTGGAGCTAGATGTTATTGAGGAATCCAATAGTGACTGGTCTAGCCCCATTGTATTGGTCCCAAAACCGGATGGCACTTGGAGGTTTTGTAACGACTTCAGAAAGCTTAATGCGGTAACAAAGTTTGACACATACCCAATGCCCAGGTTAGACGAGCTTATAGACCGACTTGGCAAGGCCCGTTACCTGACCACTTTGGACTTGACCAAAGGATATTGGCAAATACCCCTGACTGGTAGTGCCAAAGAAAAGACTGCGTTTGTGACCCCGGAGGGGTCGTTTCAGTATAAGAAAATGCCTTTTGGGTTGCAAAATGCCCCTGCAACATTTCAGAGGGCTATGGACAGGACCCTAAGACCTCACCGACAGTATGCTGCAGCCTATCTGGACGACATAGTGGTGCATAGCACTGACTGGGATTCTCACTTGCCCAGTGTCCAGGCTGTCCTGGATTCCCTCTTCAAAGAAGGGTTTACGACAAATCCAAAAAAATGTGCCATTGGGCTAGAGGAAGCCAAGTATTTGGGCTACACTATTGGCCGGGGTGTCATAAACCCCCAGGTGAATAAGATAGAAGCCATCCAGGAGTGGCCACGTCCTGCAAACAAGAAGCAGGTCAGGGTTTTTCTGGGCATTGCGGGGTACTATAGAAGATTTATCCCAAATTTCGCAACTATAGCTGCCCCACTGACAGACCTTACGAAAGGGAAAGACTCTGTAATGGTGAAATGGTCTCCAATCCTATACTCCCCCGATTTCTCGAAAAACGTTTTGGTCCAGACAGATGCATCTGATGTTGGTATCGGGGCAGTACTTTCACAGGTACACAATGGGGAAGAACACCCTGTGGTGTACTTAAGCAGAAAGCTCAATGACCATGAAAAAAAAAATGCAGTCATTGAAAAGGAATGTCTGGCCATAAAGTGGGCCGTAGACGCGCTCAGATACTACTTGTTGGGGCGCAAGTTTGAGTTGATAACTGACCATGCTCCCCTGAAATGGATGGCCCAAAAGAAGGAGACCAATAGGCGGGTGAACCGGTGGTTTTTGGCCCTACAAGATCACTCCTTTACGGTAAAACACAGACCAGGTGTTAAGATGGGCAATGTAGATGCCCTGTCCCGTGTTCACTCCTGTTGGGCTACAGGTGTTCCAACTCTGGGGTTGAAACAAGGGGGGAGGATGTGTGGCAGAGCGTCCCAGAGAGAGCCTGGGAAAGTCCTGTTCGGGGTTTATACATCTCCTAGGCTCCTCTCATATACATTCAGGGATCTCTGATCCAGGATCCAGTTCAGGTGTTGGTTCTCTCTCCCAGGTCAATTAAAAGCTCACCTGAGCAGACAGACTGGGCTCAGCCTGGGAAACACAGACAGCATTGGTCTGTGAGAGCAAGAAGGTTTGTAAAACTTGTTACTCTGTTGGATGTGGAAGCTGACAAGCGCTAGGCTTGTCCAGCCTGGTAGTGAGGGCCTGTAAATACCGTATAGTTAGAGCCGAGACACGGCTAGGCTTTTGTTTAGCTATTTTTTCTTCTGTTTGTTTTCAACACACTGTACAGCACCTGTCATTGACTTTGTATATAGCACCAATAAATAACACTGTGTTTTCACTGATCCAATGGACTTGGTATCTGTGCCTGCTCATCCCAGGGAGCTTTTGTACCTTCTACCTGTCCCCCAGGTTACAATATATAAAAACAAAAATGAATTCATCGGGTTAGGCCAATAAGTATACTACATATTTTTGGTTTAAAAAAATAAATAAACAAATAAAATCGCAATAAGCATATATTGATTGGTTTGAACAAAAGTAATAGCATCTACAAAATAGGAGATAGATTTAGGGACTTTAATTTTTTTTATTGTTTTTACTGGTAATGGTGGCGATCTGTGATTTTTAGCGCGACTGCGACATTGCGGCACACAAATCTGACCAAATGACACTTTTTGGGGACTAGTGACATTATTACAGAGATCAGTGCTAAAAAAAAATGCACTGATCAGTATATAAATGACACTGGCAGGGAAGGGGTTAACACTAGGGGGCGATCAAGGGGTTAACTGTGTTCCCTAGGTGTGTTCTAACTTTGTGGGGGATGGGCTTACTCGGATAACACAGAGATGGCTGTTCCTGATCACTAGGAACAGCAGATCTCAGTATTGTCCCCTGTCAGAATGGGGATTCACCTTGTTTACATAGGCAGATTCCCGTTCTGCCTCTCTGTACCACGATCGCAGGTGGCCGGCGGATGCCGCAATTGCGGGTGGCTGGCCCCCCAGCATTGCCACTCATCCCAACTCCCCGCCAGCACTGCCACTCATCCCATTCCCCCCACCCCGTCACCAAGAAGTAAGAGAAGGAATAAAAATAGAGAGGATACATGGAAGTGAGAGGAAAAGAGGGGGAGGAACAAAGAAAAGGGGAGAGAAAGAACAATAAAGACGTGTAGAGAGAGGGATGGGGAAAAAAACAAGAAATTAGGATAGAAAGAGATAAAAGGGAAAGAAAGGACAACAAAGAGAAAGAGTGGTACATCCTAAAATGTACCATAAGGGGTTTTAATACTGTATGAGTGGAAGGGACTCAGGGAGCGCTAAATGTCTGTGGGTTAGGGGTGCAAATTACTTGTCTTGCCTTGGGTGCTGACAACCCAGGCTACAAAAATAATTTTACTGTTAGGGGTCCCCACAACTTGGGAAATTTTATCAAGGGGTCACGGCACTAGAAAGGTTGAGAACCACTGCTCTAGAGGTTGCTAAAGGTTCCATGAACCTTCCATCTGATGGTGCCTGCATAATTCCAGGGCCAACGCCACTTTGCAGAGCCAACAAAATGATGCTCTGTAAGGGTGGCATTTTGACTACCAATATGTAAAGGCCATTCGTCCCACCAACCCCTAATGAAATGATGCATTCATTCCAATGACCTTGAATGCAAGAGACATTTGTCTAGAAACATTTGTATTCTCAATGAACATAGATGTAAAGGGGCATCTCTCTCACTGAACATATTATAAGGGAGGCAATTATCAAATGACTGCCAAGAATGTATTTGCTATTATTCTTTTCTGGTTATTATAATGTTGTGAATATAACTTCATATTTTTTCATCATTTTATGTTAAAAAAAAAATTCACCTTGGGTCATCCATACTCTAGGTATGCAAAATATTTGTTCTTGTATTCATTATATCTGCATCTAGTCTTGCAAACACTAATATATGTACTATAGGTATAATTTTTAGCATTGGTTACCTAAACCTGAAATTAGATTCCAGAGTTTCTCTGGGGGAAAAAGTTTGAAAAAGTCTGAGTTTAAGCATATACAAATTCAACAACAAATTTTATATATTGCCTCTTACCAGTATTTTTTTTGTTTATTTTCACCTGATTATCTGGCCAGTAATACACGTCCTGTGTTAAGGTGTCTCCACTCCACTGGAAGAGCAATGGATACACCCTATGACTGTAGCATTGTCAGTCTGGGGAGAGGGTAGTGTAATGCCCTGTACACACGATCAGTTTTTTGGAATTTTGTCTGATGGTGTGTAGGTAAGACTGATGAAAGTCAGCTTCATCGGAACTCCGACGGAAAATTCCATCGGATTTTATTCCATTGGAAATCCGATCGTGTGTACAGGGCATTAGGGTACTTCACACAGAAGCGCTGGGTGCGTCGGCGGTAAAGTGCCGCTATTTTTAGCGGCACTTTACCGTTGTTTTTGCCGCGATTTTCGGCCGATAGCGGAGCGGTTTTAACCCCCGCTAGCGCCCGAAAAAGGGTTAAACCTGCCCGCAAAACGCCGCTGCAGCGGCGCTTTGCGGGCGGTTCGGAGGCGCCACACCATTGATTTTAATGGGCAGGGGCACTTTAGGAGTGGCATATTCACCGCTCCTACAGCGCCCTAAAGATGCGGCTGGCAGGACTTTTTTTACCGTCCTGCCAGCGCAACGCTCCAGTGTGAAAGCCTGAGGGCTTTCACACTGGAGATAAAGGAGCGGCTCTTTCAGGGCGCTTTGCAGGCGCTATTTTTAGCGCAATAGCGCCTCAGTGTGAAAGCAGCCTTAGATGCACTAGATAGGACTTGACTAACAAATTAAAGCTGAACTCCAGCCAACACTTATTAAGCAATTACAGAAACAGTTTTCCTTTAAATAAAAGCTTACCATTGTAAGCACCCCTGTCAGCGTTAAATGGTTTTGTCTGGACCATTTAATTGCCACTTTTGCTGAACAGCTTGGTTTGGGAGTTGAAAGGGAAAGGGAGTTGAAAAAAGGGGAAAATAATCAAGCCAAAAAGAAAAATAAGGCAGCCATCATATTTAAGAATTAGTAACTGCAATATATTAAATTTTTGACTTTGATCAGATCCCCCTAGCTTGCAAATGTGGATTGATAAATAGAGCCCCACCTATGTATAAATTGTCTTATACCACAGGGGGCTGTCCAAAAAAACTCAATACATTTTGAACAAGTTGGATCTCTGCAGTGTCAGGCGATAAAGAGTTTTCATTCCTGTT
Organism: Rana muscosa; assembly: GCA_029206835.1. Taxonomy (NCBI): domain Eukaryota; kingdom Metazoa; phylum Chordata; class Amphibia; order Anura; family Ranidae; genus Rana; species Rana muscosa. Next base: position 839,548,909 of record CM055116.1, read on the forward strand.
GATCCTTTCATGTGTCATAAGATCTGTACTCTAATGCCTTTGTGGTTCTGATCAAGATATGTAATTTGTGTGCCTTACTACTTGCCTATACTGGGTATGTTACCCTTTGTGCCTTAAAGTGTTACTAAACCCAGAAACTGCATTCATTATATCTGGTCTCCCACAGTACACAAACCATGAAAATTCAATTTTTTTTGTAAATATAAACTGCTTAATACGTTTTCTCATCAGCAGTATTTAGCAGCCTTGTGACTTGTATCAGTTCCTAGTAAAGCTTGTAGCAGGAGTTTTCATTGGCCACTGATCCTCTATCTGGGCATATCTGGACAGTGCTGATCACATGCACTCTCCCAAGAAAAATAAAAAACTTTCTAGAAATACATGTAGCGGGTATTTGAATTTGTAAGGACTCTGGTGGTGGGAAGTTCCATGGGGTCTCTGGGTGGCGCTGTTGCCTTGGGCTCGGGCTGAATATACACAGCCAGCCGTGCCTTTTTGTCCTCCCCTGGAGCTGGTACAGCGGGGCGGGGAACCCGCTGTGATGCAAAGGGAGAGGTCATAAAAGGGGCAGAGGCCCTGATTTTGGGGGAGAGAGTCGGAGGACGTGGCCGCACCCAGGCACCTTCAGCTTGGGTGCTGGCGTTCCGGTGTTCCAGGCCTAGGCGCCCTTGGCCTAGCTGGAACAGAGATGGAGTCCACTCCAGGCACCTTTAGCCTGGGGTGAGGTACTATGGCGGATGCCTGGGGCTCAGTACCTTCGACTGAGTTCCGCGAGGGTGAGGAATCCGAGGGGGCCTTAACGCCTTGGGTGCCCGTGTCTGAGTTCGTGAGGACTGGTGCGCAGTAACTTCTCCGAAGAGTCCGGTGCAGCATCGCTGGTGACGGAGAGGCCTCCATTTCTCCCTTGGACGGATTTCTTCCCCTGACAGGGGCAAAGTGAGCGAAGGTAAATTCACGTTCTAAATTACCTAGTCAGTGGCAGTGACTATTCACCACTGGTGACAGCACAGTGGGCAGCAGAAAGAAGGGAAAGGATTGTGCCTCGATCTGTTTCCCCATTATTCAAAAGGAGAAAGACTGTTTTATTGCTTGGCAAGAAGAATAAAACTGAGTTGTACCTATTCACTGTGTGGAACTTGGGTTACTAAGCAAAGGAGCCAGGGACGAAGGACTGGACTTGGCTCTAGGACACCTACACAAAAGCCCAATCCTTGGCCTTCACCTCCTGGCTACAGGAGGACATGGGCCGTGGTGTGTTTTATCTCTCTCTCCCAGGTACCCCTAGACAACAGCCATATAACCGATGAAGCAAGGGAGAGAGGTGAGGCCGCTACATACACAATAAACTGAGCATGTGCAGCCTGACTCCAAAGGCTCTGTTCTATCAGTTGGAGTCAGTTGAAGAGGAGAGTCAGAGAGACAGGATCATACAGCCTTTATACACAATATAGAGGATTAACCCCTTAGGTTCCACATTGAGTATAACAAGCATGTTTTACTGCATATACAGACTGATTTTACTGTTGTGGGTTTAGTAACATTAAGTTGTGTACTCACCAGTTGTTTGTTAGAATTGTACTTATGATGGGCTTTGTAAATGATGTACCTGTACCTTATGTGCCTATATAAGCTAATGCCTTTGTACCGGTGCATTTTCTTGGCCTGTCAATATGTACCCTGTTCGTTTTTTATAGGATTTGTTGACGGTAAAATTATTAAAACACCTTTAGAGCCGGTTCACACCAGGGCGACTCAGGATCCGACTTCAGGTCGCCCCAAGACGCCCCAAGTCGCGCTGTAATGTTAGTCTATGGAGCCGTCTTTATGTACACTACAGAAGTCGCTCCGACTTCAAAAAAGGTTCCTGTACTACTTGAAAACGACTTCTAGGCGACTTGTACCCATTGATTTCAATGGAAGTCGCCTCCAAAGTCGGATCAGTGTCTTAACTGAAGCAACTTTACAGGAAGAGAAAATAGTTTTCTCAGGCAAACCCCTCCCTTCCACAGAGCTGATTATTGTTTGATTGGCCACTGGCAAAGTCGCCTGTCCTGGAGGAAACTCGAAGTTGCCTCGAAGTTGCCTTGAAGTTGCCTTGTAAAGTCGCGCTGGAAGTCGTGTTGCCCCAGTGTGAACCGGCTCTTAAAAAATAAAAATAAATGCTTTTGGGTTTAGATACATTTTAAAAACTTCTTCAGTCCATTTTGAATAGATATATTGCATTACTTTTAACCAATTCATCAAATATGCAGCTGCCAAACACTGGTACCAGTTCTATAAAAAAATAAAATCCCAAATTCTTCATCTATTTCTCCCATGCCCTTTTACCAGTATGTTCTTATGAAAAAATGGTTATTCTCCAGATTACATTCCTCTTGTTTTCAGGACATCTATGCTGCACTCAAAGTATGATTTACTGCACAAAATAATTTTAACTTTCAAAAATTCCTTTTCAAAGTTAATGCTACTGTATATGGAGACCTACTACTGTTCTGAAATGCCCAGTCAACTCATCCTGGCCTAGAACAAATATACAGATCAGAAAAGTCAAAGTGAAGTCAGCATTCCTTATCTGCATATTTGTGCACTGGTTCAAATAATCTGGTGGATGGGGAGATTATGGAGTGGAGTTGTTTTTCAGAGGTTGTGTTTGGTCCCTTAGTTCCAGTGAAGGGAACGCTTAAGGCGTCAGCATACCATGAGATTTTGAACAATTTCATGCTCCCAACCTTTTAGGAACAGTTTGGGAATTGCCCCTTTCTGTTCCAACATGACTGTGCACCAGTGCACAAAGCAATGTCCATAAAAACATGGATGAGCGAGTTTGGGGTGGAGGAACTGGACAGGCCTGCATAGAGTCCTGACCTGAACCTGATAGAGCACCTTTGGGATGAATTAGAGCGGAGACTGTGAGCCAGGCCTTCTCGTCCAACATCAGTGCCTGACCTCACAAATGCGCTTCTGGAAGAATGGTCAAACATTCCCAATGACGCACTCCTAAACCTTGTGGACAGCCTTCCCAGAAGAATTGAAGCTGTTATAGCTGCAAAGGGGGGGCCAACTCAATATTGAACCCTACGGACTAAGACTGGGATGACATTAAAATTCATGTGCGTGTAAAAGCAGGTGTCCCAATACTTTTGATAATATAATGTAGGTTCAAAAAAGTCAACAATTTCTATGTGTTGTAGTTATTTTTCACATGACTGTACACAAGCCATTGTGTTGCAGTGCACTGGAAAAAAAAATCCTCCACGTCACATTTTGCTATTCAAATTTTTTCATAGTGTTTTTTTAAAACTACAAACAACGGGTCTCAAAGCCCCACTCTGGGCAAGAACTATGGTTTCTCCAAACCTCCCTTTCACACCCTCTAACCCACCCCCCCCCACCCCCTCTTACCTGGTAAATCCATTTTTATGCAAGTGCCCTGTACAGTTTCACTCTGTTGCCAGTTCCAGTGAGAGGGACCTTTAATTCCAGCACTGTGGTGGTGCCCTTTGACCACCAGTTCTCTGCTATCTCTCTTGTTTTGAGATCAGTCTCTTTTCTCCCCTGAGGGGACCCAGCATTGACCATTCAATAGGAAGTGGCCATGTCTAGGTGACAGTGATGTGGACATCCAAAGGAGGAAAGTAAACAGAAGAGAAGACTTGGACTGGCAAAATCATGACCATTGCCTTAGGTAAATAATAAAAAAAATTGGATTTTTTGTACTCACCGTAAAATCCTTTTCTCTGTCATTCATGGACAGACACAGCTCCTTAATTCTTGACAGTTGGGTTATGTTCCGTCTATTAGGAGAGGACTAGGCAGAACATGTTAGATATTTAATACATGTTAAGTTAACAGAGTTGAACAGCCCCGGCCAGGGGGCGGTCCCTCCATACATAACCCTCCACCCTGCAGTAGCAGCCTCAGTTCATAACAAAGCAGTACAAACTAAAAAAGGAGGGATGGGTGCTGTGTCCGTCCATGGACGACAGAGAAAAGGATTTTACGGTGAGTACAAAAAATCCTATTTTCTCTTTTCGTCCATGGACGGACACAGCTCCTTAATTCTTGACAGTTGGGACGTCCCAAAGCAGTGTCAAAAAACGAGGGGTGGGCACAGCAATCAAAAAAAACATTTTCACCCCAAACAAGCAGAGCTCCTCAACAGAGGAGTTGCAACCTCAAAACAGCCGCCTGCAAAACTTTGCGGCCGAAGCTAGCATCCGAAGATGCACTCACCTCAACCTTGTAAAATTTTGAAAAAATGTAAACGGACGACCAGGTCGCCTCCTTACACACTTGTAATACAGATGCTTGAAGTCGGAAAGCCCAAGAGGCACCAATAGCCCTGGTCGAATGCGCCATGACAGGAAAGGGAGGTGCCCGCCCTTAATGGGCATAGGCCTGGATGACAGTCTGCCTGATCCACAGAGAAATGGTGGCCGACGAGACCGCCAGACCCTTCTGCGGACCAGACACTGACACAAACAGTGAGTCAGACCTCCGGAACGGAGCCGTATCAGACAAGTACGTGCAGCGCAACCTCCTTGGAATGCGATGGCCGAGGACACAAGGATGGATGGAAGTACAATGTCCTCATTCAGGTGAAAGACAGAAACTACCTTCGGAAGAAAGGAAGGCTGCGGGCGTAGCACCGATTTGTCCTTATGGAGGACCAAATATGGGGACTTGCAAGACAAGGCCGCCAATTCAGAAACCCTCCCGACTGATGTTATGGCTACTAGGAAGGGAACCTTCTGAGAGAACGTCAAAAGAGGAATTTCCCTACTTCCTGTTATATACTGGGGATGGTGACTTTTACTGTGCGATGGCGGGAAGGACACGCTCCGAAGGAAGATTTCCCCCCCTCCCCCCTCCCTCTACAATTTCCTCATTGACTCCCTGTCCCCTATGAGGGAAGACAGGGTGGGAATTACCTGTATGTTAGAGCTCAGATAGATTGTTACTGCTGCGGACCCCCCTCTGGGGCTTCCCCCCCCCCCCGTGAACTTGATGCCGTTCCTACTTGTATGTGGAACAACGGATGACCCTTAGACCCAAGAAGAGTGCCCCCGGACCAGCCGGGAGATCCACGTGCCATATCCTTCACCGGATTCCTAAGTTCATTTTGACTGGTTTACTGAAAAGGGGCCTGTTGCCTCTTGCTCGCTGCCTCCATGTTCAGCACCTGGGCTGACATTTGTTTTGGGATTCAAACCCTCCTCCGGGGACGGGGGGAGGGTGGGGTGGGGGGGGGAGTTTGGGAAAGTTGAGCCGCGTTTTTGGCTCCCAGTTCATGATTGTATGCTGCATGACAGACATGAAGTTGATGGTGACATTTATACTGCTATGGAGACCCGGTCCTCTCCCCGGCCTTGTTGTGGCTGGCTGGAGAACACCGGGCCTTATAATGTGCATTAATCATCTCTATAATGTGTTGAAAGATGTTGATGGCTACGCTTGATGTCCTCTCCTGGAACACACGGGGCATGAATTCCCCAATTAAAAGATCTCTAGTCTTCCAATACATAAAAAAACATAATCCGCACATATGTGTGTTGGAGGAGACACATCTGGTGGGAAGCAAAACAATGAGCCTTAGGCCCCTTTCACACGGACAGTCCGTTCAGGTCCGCCTGTCAGTTTTTTAGGCGGACCTAAACGGATGCTCCATGTTGCCCTATGGAGCCACGGATGTCAGCGGTGACATGTCCACTGACATCCGACCCGCTCCGCTCCGTCTACGGTCCGTCGTCATCCGATCCCCCCATAGGGGAGAGCGGCGCTCTGACAGGGCGGTCCCTGAACAGTGTGCGGGGACCGCCCAGTCATCTGCCGGCTCAGCGGGGATCAACGGAGCGATCCCCGCTGAGCAAGAGGAGCTTCACGGGGCGGATCTTCACGGATCTGCCCCGTGTGAAAGAGCCCTTAAGAGACCATGGGTGAGACACCACTACCACTCTACCTACTGGTTGCAAAAACCCTACCGTTTAAACTGCTAGATTTAGTGCTTGACCCTGATGGCAGATTCATACTACTCCATGCCTTAATTCACAGTGTTCCCTGGGTTATGGTGGGCCTCTACCTAAACCCCCCCCCCCCCCCCCGGCCTCCATCAAGCTTCTAAATCTGCTCACGGCCAAGTTAGCTCAGTTCCCACCGGACAATGTTATACTCATGGGGGACTTCAACCTGGTCCCGGACTCTGACAGGGACAGATGTGCCACGGCGGGTGCGACCCGCCGTGGACTAGCTCCATGGGCTGACACCTATGGCTTTACGGATGCGTGGAGGTGGAAGTACCCCCATTCCAAAGTGTTCACCTGCCACTCGACCACACACAAATCGTTCTCCAGGATTGACCTTGCATACGTGGCGGCGCCTGTCCTCCCCAGAGTCCGGAACATTACTATCCTCCCTCGAGGCATTTCAGATCATGCCCCGCTATTACTGTCCCTGGAGCTGACCACAATCCCCTCGGACAGACTCTGGAGACTCTCCAGATTTTGGGTCTGAGATAAAGATGTTGATTCTAGATTCCATGACACGCTACGATTATTCTGGGCAGAAAACTCAGGGTCTGCCGGGGAAAACTCCACATTGGATGCCTTCAAGGCCTCCTCGAGGGGACAATATCAATCTATCATTGCTGCTGTGAGGAGGGACCGTAGAGCAGATCTTGAGAGGGTCGAAAGAGAGGCGTCTGCAAAGGAGGCCCTCTATGTCAGAACCCGTGACCCAGCACACTACACCCAACTCCAGTCCCTGACGCAACAAGCCTTACTTCTTCGCACATCTCTCACACAAAAAAAGCTCCTTCATCAATCCCAACGGATTTTTGAACAAGGAGAGAAGACAGGACGCCTCCTTGCGTGGCTGTCTAGAGAACAATCTGGGATAGCGACCATCGCACATATACAGGGACAAGATGGGAACCTACTCTCTACCCCCCAGGACATTAACCAGTGCTTCGCCACTTATTATCAGCAGCTTTACACCTCCAGGGCGACCTATGACCAGAAAGACCTTGAGAATTATTTAGACGAGATTGACATACCGGTCCTCAATACCGTCACTGCCAACAAACTAGACGCCCCAATAAAGATTGAGGAAATACCATCGACCCTGAAGGGGATGCAGACAAATAAAACGCCGGGCCCAGATGGGTTCCTGGTGGAATTCTATAAGACCTACGTGGAGGACCTAGCCCCCAGACTATTGCAAACCCTGACACGGGCTTCAGAATCCGGGGCCCTTCCAGACTCAATGAGCGACGCTGTTATAGTGGTCATCCCCAAGCCGGGCAAAGATCCCTTACTGTGTTCCTCATACCGCCCCATCTCTCTCCTCAGCGTTGACGCCAAAGTATTTCCATATTTCTAACGAACTGCCTTAATACGGTCATCACAGCATTAGTCCACCCTGACCAAACTGGGTTTATGCCGGGGCGGGGTACAGACATCAATATCCGTCGGTTACACACACACATCGCGAGCGCTGACCCGGATACATCGGGGGTGGTGGCCTCACTTGACGCTGAGAAGGCTTTCGACTCGGTCGAGTGGGGCTACCTATGGTCGGTCCTATCCAGATACGGCTTTGGCCCGAAATTCCTGAAGTGGCTCCAAATGCTGTACGCACATCCCAAGGCCCGCATTCGTACTAACGATACACTGTCGGATCCTTTTCTCCTGGAGCGAGGGACCCGTCAGGGATGTCTGCTATCCCCAACCTTTTTTGCCCTGGCCTTGGAACCTCTCGCCGCACATATTAGGAAGGACCCCCTGGTTAAGGGCATACGTGTAGGTCCTTTAGAAGAAAAACTCTCACTGTATGCAGACGACTCCCTCCTATACCTGGCAGATAGCTCCACCTCCCTTGATTCGACCCTGGCGCAGTTCAATACGTTTGCCCAATACTCAGGAATCCGCATCAACTGGGCTAAGTCAGCCCTGTTCTCGCTCCGGCCGTCGATTCCGCAAGCTCCCTCCTACACACCGCTAAGATGGGTAGAGACCTTTACATATTTAGGGGTGAAGAAAGGTCCCACAATGAAAGGATATTTGACTAGGAATTTGCTCCCCCTACTAGACCAACTGACGCAAAGCTGTACCGATTGGCGCACTCTCCCCCTCACCCCAGTGGGTAGAGGGAACCTAATTAAAATGATTTATCTTCCAAGTTTTTATATTTCTTTAGGCAGACCCCCACTCCTATCTCCCGCTCCTTTTTCAGGAAAATAGACAGCATAGTGACCACCTTTATCTGGGTGGGTCGCCCCCCCCCCCCGGGTGGCCCGACGCTCTCTTTATCTCCCCTTATCTGCTGGGGGTTTAGCCCTTCCAAATTTCCTCATATATTACTGGCCCGCGGTCCTGGTAACAGTCAGGTGGTGGTTCTCCCAACCTAAGCTGAATCCCGCAGTTACCCTTGAAGCCGCTCTCCTCGGGTCTTATGCAGCTCTCTCCAACCTTGTTTTTAGGGGACCCAAGGCACACCCCAAAGTAACTGAACTAATGAGAACCACTATAAGGGTCTGGCAGACCTCCAGGGCTTCGGGAATCAAGCCTCACACACACTCTCCACACATCCCGCTATGGGGTAACCCCCTTCTTCCCCACCTCAATTCGGTACCTGACCCGGCTGCCTGGGCCAAATATGGGATAATGAATCTCAAGCACGTAATCACGAACGGAAAGATTGCGACGTTTCAAAACTTGAAAATGACCCACCGACTGCCCCAATCCTTTCTATTTAGATACTGGGAACTTAAGCACGCCATTAACTCACAATTCCCAGAGATGATTATCCTTGAGTCTGACTCAATAGAAAGACTGCCTATTTCTGGGGTGATGGGAAGGCCCCTCTCCTCCCTCTATCTCTACCTCACGGTAGCACATGACACCAACACAGTGGCCCTCTTTCACAAATGGAAGGTGGACATTCCTGATCTTGATGAGGAGTCTTGGGAGGACCTGGTCTCCTCTTATATCCCGTCCATAATTGCGTCCAGGGATCGTTTCATACAACTAAAGTTCTTACATAGAGCATACTACACTCCGCAAAGACTGGCCAACATTTACCCCTCCCTGAGCCCAATGTGTATGAGATGTAAGCAAGCTGAGGGCTCCTTCCTCCATGTGGTTTGGACCTGTCCGAAGATCCAGCGGGCGGTGGCGGAGACTGTGGGGGGGATTGGTGGACTTGACCTGACGCTTGACGCCCTATTCTTCCTGCTTAGTTACCTGGGCGACATGGAGGGGGACAGATATACCAAACTATGCATTACCTTTTTACTGTTCTATGCCAGGAGAGAAATTCTTCTCCGGTGGAGGAGTGAGGAGGTCCCTTCTAGGGCCGCCTGGGAAACTACTGTAAACAGGGTGCTACCACTTTATAAAATCACCAAATAACCTGTCTAACAGTATGCGTTAAAAACAGGGGTTTGTCCGCACGCATTTGCAAACGCATGCGTGAGCCACAGAGCCACGCCAAGGCCCCCTGGAGTCTGTTGGTCCAGCAGCGCACCAACACCTTTGCAGCCATTGTGCTACATGCTGGGTGTTTGGTGTGCACCTGTACCTTTAAGGAGGGGTGGCTTCCCTTCAATCCACCTGCCCTCATCTAACCATCAGAATGCATGTGCCCCCATTGTGGGGACACTCATAGTTAGTGTAGGACCACAGACTCCAGGGGGCCTTGGCGTGGCTCTGTGGGTCACGCATGCGTTTGCAAATGCGTGCGGACAAACCCCTGTTTTTAACGCATACTGTTAGACAAGTTATTTGATTGTCTGCGAGCTGGTCGGTAAGTAGGCTTGGTTTTTCCTGGGCATTCCCCAGGCTTTGTCGTTGTCGCTGAAAGAAAACAGCCAAGGCTGAAATCTGGCCCTTAATGGTGCTTAAGGCAAGTTTCTGATCCACTCCACGCTGTAAAAACAGCAGGATCCAGGAACCCGAATAAGTCCGTGGACGCCATTCCATCTTTTCACACATAGAGATGTAGGCTCTCCATGTGCGATGGTAGATCTTCCTAGAAGAAGATTTCCGTGCCCTCAACATGGTTGAAATTGTCGAATCTGACAGGTCTCGGTCCCTTAGTACCTGACGTGTAATAGCCATGCCGTTAAAGCCAGCGACTGTAAAGCAGGATGAAGAAGGGGACCTTGCGAGAGAAGGTCCTCCCTCAGTGGCAGTCACCAGGGCACATCCGCCACCAGCCGCACGAGGTTGGCGTACCAGGGACGCCTGGGCCAATCTGGGGCAATTAGAATCACTGGAATTCCCTCGGTCTCTACTCTGCGGAGTAGACTAGGAAGCAACTTCAGTGGGGAAAGGCATAAATTAGCCGATACTGACCCCACGGGGCCACCAACGCATCTGACGCGTCTGCCCAGGGATCTCTGGACCTGGCCACGAACCTCGACACTTTGCGATTGAGTCGAGAAGCCAGGAGATCCACGTCTGGTGTGCCCCATCTCAGGCAAAGGAGCTGAAAAACCTCCGGATGTAACGACCATTCCCCGTGGTCCAGCATCTGGCGACTCAGGTAGTCCGCCTGCCAGTTTTCCACGCCCGGAATGTAAACTGCCGATAGGGCCGGCACGCTCCTGTCCGCCCACCGTAGGATGTGAGCGACCTCCGACGCTGCAGCCGAGCTTCTTGTTCTTCCTTGATGGTCGACGTATGCCACAGCCGTGGCGTTATCTGACTGGATCCTGACTGGAAGTCCTCTTAGTCTCTGAGACCACCTGGAGAGGCACAGCCTGATCGCCCGGAGTTCCAGAACATTGATCAGCAGTTAGGATTCGGTCGGAGTCCAGCGGCCCTGGGCCGCCTGAACCCCCCAGACTCCCCCCCCCCAACCGGTCAGACTGGCGTCTGTCGTGATCACAGTCCAATGAAGGGGGTGGAACGACTTCCCGGACCGAAGAGCCGGGGATCTCAGCCACCAACTCAGAGAGGACCTGACAAGATGACTTATCTGAATCTGATGATCCAGAGACAACGGAGATCTGTTCCATTTGGAGAGAATCTCTAAAGAGGCTACCATGAGGCCCAGGACTCGCATGCAAAAACGGAGAGACGACCATTTGCGGGACGTCAACAACCTCACCGCAGTCTGGAGTGTCTTCAACTTCTCCAAGGGGAGAAGACTCTGGTCTCCGAGGAGTCCAGAATCAACCCCAGGTACTCTAGGCGCTGGGTCGGTACTAACACCGACTTCTGGAGGTTCAGAATCCAACCAACCTCCCGGAGGGTCTGACTGGCTATAGACACGTCCTCCTCTAATTCTGAACTTGAAGCAGCTCTCAGAAGAAGGTCGTCCAAGTAGCCTACGATAACAATGCCGCGCTGTCTCAGCAAAGCTAGATCGGGGCTAGCACCTTGGTAAAAACTCTTGGTGCCGATGCTAGGCCAAAAGGGAAGAGCCACAAATTCATAGTGGTCTTCGCCGATCGCAAAGCGCAGGAACCTCTGGTGCCGGACGCAGATGGGGACATGCAAGTATGCGTCCTTGACATCCAAGGATGCCAGGAAGTCCCCCGGATGGAGCGCAGCCACCACCGAACGAATAGATTCCATCCAGAATTTTTGAATCTTTTTAAAGGCATTGAAGGCCTTGAGGTACAAGATTGGACGGACTCCGTCCCTCTTTGGGACCACAAACAGATTCGAGTAGAATCCCTGAAACCTGTCCTGCGGTGGTACGGGTATGATCACCCCGCACCTCAAGTTCTGCACTGCCCCCTGCAGGGCAGTCCGACGAGCCGGAAGGAGAGGCAGATTTGAGGGAAAGAACCTGTTTGGTGGACAAGAAAGAAACTCGATCTTGTACCCCAAGGTGACTACCTCGCAGACCCACTGGTCGGAGAGTAGGGAGGTCCACCGGGCTGCAAACCCACGAAGCCGTCCCCCACCCAGGAGTCGGGCGGGGTCAAAACTTCATGCGGTAGCAGGTTTGTTTGCAGGCTTGGTGGGCTAGCGCACCCAGGGACGCTTCCGTCCCCCAGCTGGACCTTTGTCCGCTTGGGAGGGTCTGTCAGCAGGTCCTGACTGACGAAAATACCGCTTCCGCGTGGGAAAGGAGGACCCCGACTTACGGCACAGCTCCTTCCCTTTAGTGGACTGAGGGAGAAGTATGCTCTTACCTCCAGTGACATCCTTAATAATGTCGTCCAGTGAGGCACCAAAAAGCCACCACCCTAGTTTTCTTGGAAGCTTGATCAGCGGACCAGCATTTCAGCCATATCATATCATAAGGAAAAACCTTGATAGTGGGTCGGTTTGTGAGACCCAAAAGGAACTGACACGTAAGCGGATGTCCCAGCTGTGTGCTCTATCCTGCGCTGACCCGGGCGAGTAGTCTTCCTCACTGCCCGGACGGTCTTCGCATCCTCTGACACTTCAGAACAGGGGTCCTGTGCCGCAGCCAGGCCCGAGTCTGAGGCAGAGCATACCCCAGGAGATGGCGGTGGGGGGGAACGCTTGTTTACCCCCCCCTTACGCCCGCCCTTGGCAACAAATGACTCCAGAACTGTCCATAGGCACCTCAGGTGTAGGGACACTGGTTGCTGCCCTGGAATGTCTGGGGAAGAAGCATCGGCTTCTGACTCCATGCCCACCCACTGATAGCCTATAAGGGCTTAAGTCAAGGTAATGGCACCAAAAAATATCCACCCTCCTTGCTGCTCTGACCGGGGTTTTACCCAGGGAACTCACCACCCAAGTATGAGGCTGCCCAGCGTCCCTGTCTGCTCTCCCTCCGCAAACAGCGTGTGTCTGAGGTGTTCTGTGATGTGAACAGCGCTCTTCGCCGCCATTCGGGAAGCCTTTCCAGCACTAGAGGCCACATCAAGAAGCAAAAAACCACCCTCAAAATGGCCGCAGACACCTCAGAGAAATAGGGCGCGGACTACAAGAAAATGGCCGCCCGCAATGAAGACCTGCATCATAGCGCGGCCACGACAAAATGGCCGCCAATGGACATTTCAATGCAAACTACAGGCCCCAAAAAAATGGCGCCTAAGCACCTGAGGTGGACGAGAAGGCCGTAGAGATGCCGAATGGAGACTTCCCAGAGGCAGACCACCCCCCACAGAGAGTGGACCCGGACGCCCCCCACAGCCCCAAACCGGGATACGGAATCCCCCTCAGGTATACCCCGCCTGACGTAGCAGGCCCCGCAAGGCGAGGAAGAAAAAAAAGGGGGGGGAACCGAGGGAAAGGAAGGGAGGACAGGAGACCCCCTAACCGACCCCACGGGAATGCCCAGCTGTTACATCCCACCGAAGCAGGAGGAACTGTACTTACCCGTCCCTGCGAGGATCTGCTGGTGTGTTCCTGACGTAGACCTACAACCGTGCAGTACGGAGTAGCTGTCGGCCCGGTCCACTGTGACAGACAGCAAGCAGCCCGGTCATATGTGAACCCTGGAGCATATAGCTCACCGGCCGCCCCTGGAGCCATGGGGTATGTCGTGGCCGACGGCCGGACTGGGAGGACTACAAGGATCTATATTATTCTGCTGTCATGCCCAGCTGGCAGTTGATAGAAGATTCTAAAAAATAAAATAATAAAAAGTAAAAATTTCTTCAGGACTCTGGGCCCAAAGGGAGCCAGGTCCTTCTCCTCTACTAGGCAGAAAAGACTGAGGCTGCTACTGCAGGGTGGAGGGTTATGTACGGAGGGACCGCCCCCTGGGCCAACTCTGTTACAGTAACATGTATTAAATATCTAACATGTTCTGCCTAGTCCTCTCCAAATGGACGGAACATAACCCAACTGTCAAGAATTAAGGAGCTGTGTCCGTCCATGGACAAAAAGAGAAAAAGGGCAAGCAGCCCAAACCATTTGGTGGAGGAGGGATTATGGTGTGGGGTTAATTTTCAGGGGCTGGGCTTGGTCCCTTAGTTCTAGTGAAGGGAACTCTTAAAGCGCCAGCATATCAAGACATTTTGGACAATTTCATGCTCCCAACTTTGTGGGAACAGTTTGGCGTTGGCCCCTTCCTGTTTCAACATAACTGCGCACCAGTGCACAGGAGTGGCGGCTGGTGCTAAATATTTTGGGGGGGCAGCAAACCAACGCCACCCCCCCACCATGGAAGACGAATGGGAAGGTGGCGATTCCCGCAACCCGACTCTCCCCCGCTTACTGATTGGCCGGGAGGACAATCAGGAAGACAATAGCGAGTATTATTTTGCTATTGTCACACAACTGGGTGGGCTTAGGCCACAGTTCTCTGCGCCCCGAGCCCACCCTTTTTTAAAGACAATAAAGCCTCAGGCTCTAATCACTTGCTTAAAAAAAAAAAAACCCCATTGAAATCCATGCGTCAGGTGCCCAGCATGTAGATTAGGTGCCGGTAACATGGATTACGGGGGCGCCCCTGCTCCCCGTATGGACAGGCCACCACTGATGCACAGCCTTTCAAAAAAAGTTCTAGCAGTTATAGCTGCAAAGGGTTGGCCAACTTAATAATGAACCCTACGGACTAAGACTGGGATGCCATTAAAATTCATGTGTGTGTAAAAGGCAGGCGTCCCAATATTTTTGACAGTACAGTGCGTCTGTCCCATAATTCATCAAAGGTAAACTGAAAAAAATTGCAACATGTAATGATTGGCAATGTGATAAATTCTCCCCACACCAAGCTGTGCATGGTTGACTTTCTGCTTCACAAAACAATAACCTTTTTATGACTCATCAATCACATTCTCAGCAACATCCTGCTACCATTTACACAGAAATATACAGTAAACTTATATATATATATATATATATATATATATATATATATATATATATATTTCTCTTCAGCTGTTATTCGTGTATTAATTGGAATTCTAGCCTGCAGTTCATTAAGACAGAGTTGAGGACAGGTAGGTGACCAATACTCTCAGAAAGCACAGCATTTCTGTCAAATGTTTTGCATAGGTTAAAAATGTATCCATTTTGTATGTCAGATACTTGATGTATAGGAAGTAATGAGGTGGCACTTTGTAGTAAAGGGCAACAGGAATTTAGAAGCCTCAAAGCCCACCAACCAAAATCACCAGCTCTTGAAATAACATGCTACCTGCAGTAGCCACTCACAAGTGTGAACATTAAGTAAGCACATACAAAATGAAAATGGAATTTTGTTTCCAGTCCTCTCAAAATCTGTTAGATCATCTACATCTTTGCCTGTCTCTACACCTCCTCTGCCTCCCACCAGCTATCATCAGCTGTTTTTTTAATTAGGATTTCTAATTAAATAATGAGTGCTGATGAGGACAAGGAGAGAGAGTGGGTGAGTGAGGAAAGAAAGGGAGGACCCATCTGGTTGTATAAAATGCAGAGTTTTGGCATACAGATCATTCTGTTAGCAGTTCCCTGCAGGGAGGTTCTGTCTGGGGGAATTAAAAACTGTGTTTAAATAAGCATTCTATTGGATAAATGTTCATACAAAGAAGAAGACAAAAATCCAAGTGCATCCTACATGTCTACCATCCTGTTGCTTGTTTTGTCGTCTAAAGCCTCATACACTCGATCAGATTTTCTGACAACAAATGTGTGATGGCAGGGTTTTGTCGGAAAATCCGACCGTTTGTATGCGCCATCGGACAATTGTTGTCGGATTTTCCGACAACAAATGTGGGATAGCATGCTTTAAAATTTTCCGACAACAAATGTGTGCCAGGAGAAAGGAAGCCGCTCAGGTGTGGAAGTCCCTGGAATTACCTCCTCCCAGCAACCAAGGGTGCAGGCAAATGCAAATGAAGAAAGAAAGAAAGGTCTTCTGGACGCAGCACTCCGGTTAAAAAGCCTTTATTCCAAAAAAGGTTCAGGAAACCAAAAACACTCTGCACAACACAACAAACTGATCTCGTCTGGCTGACGCGTTTCACACTATTGAGTAAGCACTTTAAATAGTGTGAAACGCGTCAGCCAGACGAGATCAGTTTGTTGTGTTGTGCAGAGTGTTTTTGGTTTCCTGAACCTTTTTTGGAATAAAGGCTTTTTAACCGGAGTGCTGCGTCCAGAAAACAAATGTGTGCCGACGGATTATCCGATTGTGTGTACACAAGTCCGTCAAAAAATAATCCAAAGTACAAACACGCATGCTCAGAAGCAATGCTAACCATAGCGCAACATTAGCAGAATTTGCCCAAAGGGTGGCGCTAAAGAGCTGAAAAAACACATAGTTTCGTATTTTGTATTTGTTGGCTGAGAAAGTTTTGCCGTCTGTATGCAGAGCAGCTAATGCCCTTTGGACAAAATTCCACGGCTTTGTCCGATGGAAATCCGATCGTGTGTATGAGGCTTTAGACTATTTTTCCATCACCATCTGGTGGCAGTGTATGAAGAAAAACTTACATACCAAGATAGGCAGAGAGGTTCTCTTGCATAATTTATTCAGCTAGTTACTTTATAACCTTGGCAATATTGATAGAATGGGGTTTTAAATTAGTGATCACAAAATAGAACGTGTGTTACTCTATAGATAAAAATAATGTGCATACTGTATATGCAGTAGGGATGACCTTCTCCACACTCTGCTGGCAGAGGCGCGGCCAGTGTTCAATATGGGCCTAATTTGGATAATCATCGGCCAATGCCGATTTCTCCAAAATGGCCAAATATCGGCCGACCTCTACCCATTATACTCTGTATCCGGTACAAGGGATGTTACTTATGATCAATGCTATGTTTTGCTT
Organism: Rana muscosa; assembly: GCA_029206835.1. Classification (NCBI taxonomy): domain Eukaryota; kingdom Metazoa; phylum Chordata; class Amphibia; order Anura; family Ranidae; genus Rana; species Rana muscosa. Next base: position 839,565,605 of record CM055116.1, read on the forward strand.
TCGCTGTCTCCTTCTTTAGTAGAAATTCTCCCCCAAATCCCCCAAGAAAGCACAATCTTTCAGTGTAGCAGGCGTTAATGGCACCAACAGAGCTTCGACAAGCACTCATCAAGAGTGTCAGAGGCAATACCACCCCACTAGTTCCTCAATTCATAGAAGTAGGTAGTACAGGTTGGAGGTGAATGGGGGGAGGATTAACCTTTCAATCATCCACTCGCCAGTCATAGCTACTGTTTTATTCATCTAAGCTAATAATTAATAAAACCTCCATAAATGGAGGAGCGGGCACTCTTAATAAATATTGGGGGGGGGGGGAAATCAAGGGAGGAGGATTTCTTAAAAAAAAAAAAAAAAAGAGGAGACAGCAGCAGAAGCAACACATGATATTAATCAAAACTTTTTTTTTTTTTTTTTAGACTTATGCCTCGTACACACGATCGTTTTTTTCGACGGTGAAAACACCGTCGAGAAAATCGACGTTAAAAACGAGGAACAGCTTGTTCCCCCCACACACGGCTGTTTTAAATGTCATTTTTTTTTTGGTCGAAAAAAACGACCGTGTGTGGGCTCCGCGGCAGTGTTTCCCTATGGGAAACACTGCCGCGGAAAACATGTCGAAAAAAACGACGAGAAAAATTAGAACATGTTCTAATTTTTCTCGTCGTTTTTAATGCCGTTTTTCTCGTCGAAAAAAACGACAGAAAGCCCACAGACGATCGTTTTTCTCGTCGAATGGGAAAAATTTCGTTTTTCTCAACGAGAAAAACGGCCGTGTGTACGCGGCATTAGGCTTTAATGTTGCCGTATAACTTTTTTATATTCCCTTGGTTCTCCCTATAGTGTGTTACCTTCCTCTCTATTTATGTATTTCTTATGTCACAAGTACATGCATTAGCATTTTCATGTGTGAATGAGGTTTGGATACAGGGTAAAGCTACCCTAATAGATTTTTAGGTGAATATTCACACAAAAATTCTTATCAGTACAAATGATGACTTGACAAATGTTGTTTGAAAGTACAGTACTTTATCATTTTGTTTGCTTTGCAAATTCAGTTTTTGGGTGAATGTGTACTTTTTTTTTAACAAAAACATTGTTAGAAATTTAGGCAAGAAATTTTTTACATCCTGCCTTTTCTTGTTATTGTGGACAAAAACTAATGTCGATTTGATCTTACTAATCATTTAGAAAATCAAATGTACGTTCCTAAAATTATTATTTTTTAAAGAAATTCTACCAGTGTATGACCTGCTTTATTATTGAGTGTTGTCAACAGTAACTGTTTTTTTCAGGCAGCTAAGTAGAGCAAGCGCTAAATGGCATTCCATTTATGGATAACTGCTTTAAAGTAGTTTGAAGACATAAAGCAGAGACCGCAGATAGAGAGGATCATGAGATACAAGAAAGAGGTATTGGGAGCTGTAAAATACAGTATCATTTGCATAGACGGGATATTGGAATTCTAAATTAAGTCAATAAATTAATCTAACGACTGACATATTACAATAACCAGCTAGGAAGCACATCTGCATTAGTGCTTGCAAGTTCCACTATATTGGAATGGGTTAACAAGGGAGTACTGAAATCTGCACACTATAACTGCAGGGAATGACAGCATCCTTCAACAGGATTGGGGTATGTCAACTTGATGCAATAACAATTTTATATTGTACTGGCATTATATATTCAAACTGGCTTTAATCGCTAGGTCTTAATTTCCTATTGTATGCGTCTTTTGGCACGTGCTGGACAATATCTTTGCACAGTAGGGTGTGTCCATTCAGGTACGGGAGGGATATGGGACAATGCAAATGCCTCTGTGCAGAAAGATGCTTTTAAAATCAAGAGATTACAGACCTTTCGTTCATGGATCACTCCTTGATCACTGTGTCCACAAAACAAATAGACACCCAGTCAAGTCAGGTCACTATTCTACACTTTTATGTCTTGTTTCTGTATTTGGAGCTAATAATTGTTGCATGCAAAATGAACATTCCATGGTCACTGATCTCTTAAATGTATTGGCAGTGTTTCCCTCATAGTTAACTATTAGGGATGAGCCTGATGTTCAAGTCGAACATAAGTTTGAGTCGAACATCGGGTGTTCGCCTGTTCGCCGAACATTATGCGGTGTTCGCAACAAATTCGAAAGCCGCGGAACACCGTTAAAGTCACACGACTACACCCACATGACTACGATCACATGGCAATGTTATATGTCATGTGACCGGATATCTTTCTGCTTTCTTTATGTCCTATCACAGATGGGGATGCAGGTGGTCACATGACTTTGAGCATGTGACCCATGATCATGTGGAGTTGCTCTACGTCACATGACTCTGCTTTTTTTGGCGCAATTTTCAGGCGGCCCACACCCCTCTACTTCCTCTCCCTCTATATAAGATGGTATGCACATGGGTTTGGATCACACACAGAAAGGAAAGCCCTACACAGGGGTGTAGCACCAAAGGGTAAGCCGTATTTTTGCTCAACGATTCTAGTAACCACTATGTTACATTATGTCCTAAAGTGGATATTTACTCCATTCAATTGCTTCTGTTACAGGGGCACATTTTCCCCCTATGTATGCGGCAATACCAACTTGAGCCCCAACAAAAGGTCTCCCCCTATGTGATAAGCGCAGAATTTACATATTCAGGTGGGTCCTTACCCCCTTGGCAGACGCCATTGATTGGGGTTTTCGCTCTCGCCCCGCAGCCCTCCGGGCGCGAGGCGTGTGTGTGGTCCTGGTCTCGGGCCACGTTGGCCCGAGGCTGCATCGCTGCTTAGTAGGCCCAGCTAGCCTGGCTGGGGCCTACATTCGGAGAAGGGATCCCAAGCTGTCTGTCCAAATGGGGAGTAAACTATCTTGGTGAAGGAGACCAGGGGAAGACCTGCCCTGGAGGAGACCGGCAAAGTGCTGCTGTCTCGGGTAAGGCCTGGTGACTTTGTCAAGGAGGGATCCGCTATATTACAAGCCCTGCAGTTCACCGGATTGGCTTAAAGGCCCTTTAACTGTACGGCTGGAAGTTTGGGACTTTAAAATCCTGTGGCAGAGGATTCCAAAGGTCTGTGGCAGAGACTTTGTACACTTCAAAAAGGTCTGTGGCAGAGACCTACTTCATCTTGGGCAGTCTGTGGCAGAGACTGCCCTGTTGCTGGTTCGGGAGTCATCCTGGCTGCTAGGCCATGTGAGAGGGGACTATCCGGGTGACTAATACCCACTCTAACATTGAGAGTGGTAAGTGACTTTGAACTTGTACCTTTGTAATTTTTGTGGCGAGTGCCTGAACCTTCCCCTACTCTTCTATACCTTCTACTTCTCAACGTTTAATGCATAAGAAAAATAAAGCCCAACTTTTTGAGGTTTTACATCTGTGTGGACATTGCATTACTACAGACTTTCCTACCAGGACAACGCAGCTGAAGAGGTAACGTGCAAAACCCAAAACTAACCAGCGGCCCTGAAGAGGGTATTGCTACACATGCTAAATACCTAATAGGTTGATATCCCTGCTCTTTTAGATATTCCATTTGCCTCTATACTTAGTGGTTGTAAACCCTCAGGGACAACTTTCACCTACAGGTAAGCCTACATTAAGGCTTACCTGTAGGTGCTTGAAATATTTCCTAAACCTCCACGGTTTAGGAGATATATTTACAATGTCCCCGAACGAATGCCTCTTCTGCGCATGTGCCGACTTGAAAGGGCACGCTGTGCCGTTTCAAGCTAGGGTCATGCCGTGACAGACGGCTCCCATGCGCATGTGCGGGAGTGACGTCACAGAGCCGGGGTTTGCAGCCCAGCGAGGAAGACGGGGACATCGCAGGCTTCTTCTGCAGGTAAGTGACACATAATGGGCTACTATGCTTTACCTTTGCAGGGAAACAGAGTATGTAAAACCCATCAGGGTTTACTTAATCTTTAAGAGGACTGTATACTTACCCATTTCATAATTTGGTCCGGTATCCATTGGCCACTTCTTGGTACTATTGGTAAGTACCATTCATATATACTCTCTGGATATTTTCCTTTGTATTTTCTTTCTCTATTATACATACCCTACCTAAAGGGATAATACTTGACTATTGATTTGCTTTATTTTTAGATAATGTATTGAAAACACTTATAGTGGAAATCTGTGACCACTTACCGTTGTGTGTGTGATTTATACTCTAATACCTATACATGACCTCTATATACTAGGTGGGAGTTAAGCCTAATATAAATCGGTCTTTGAATTGGGGGACCTTTATAGTAGCACCCTAGTCCATAACGTATGTGCTTGTTTTTTGTTTTAATTTAGTGGTATCTACTATAGACCACATGATATATGTGTATCCTACTACCATAGAGACACATATGCAATTTCGTTTTTTTGGTTGTCTGTCAGTTTGGTTAAGTTCTCCCATACCCTGAGCCACAAGTTTACCAGGCAAGCATACACATTGTTTATGTTTATATGCAATTAGTCTTTGTGAATATGTAATGCTCCTGGAGAAATGTTGTAATAATCATAATTCATACTTATATAGATATATACTACATTAAATACTTATACATGTACTCTCTTGTTTTTAAATATACCAGCACCTACCCAGTATCTGTCCTGAGGAAGCTAATATTATAGTGAAAGTGAAACGCGTCGATGAGCAAGTTTTTGGAGGCATTACAGGATCAGAAATTCTTCTCTTACCTTGATACATTATTAAATACATTTTTGTACAGTAGGTTCAGTCCTCTATAACTGCATTATTGGGTAAATGGTAACTGTGTCCATATAGGGTGTCTGTATGTTGTTTATATGTTTAACTATGTTGTAATAAAATGTACACTTTTTTGTGTGCCCACAAAGTCCACAAATTTTTTGACTTGGTCAATCCTTAAATATAAAGTCTATGGGACACTAACATGAAAAACAAAAGTGCTCATTTTAAAGGCTTATATGCAAGTTATTGCCATAAAAAGTGTTTGGGGACCCGGGTCCTGCCGCAGGGGACATGTATCAATGCAAAAAAAAGTTTTAAAAACTGCAGTTTTTTCGGGAGCAGCGATTTTAATAATGCTTAAAGTGAAACAATAAAAATGAAATATTCCTTTAAATATCGTGCCTGGGGGGGGTGTCTATAGTATGCCTGTAAAGTGGTGCATTTTTCCTATGTTTAGAACAGTACCGCAGCAAAATGACATTTCTAAAGTAAAAAAGTAATTTAAAACGGATCGCAGTTGCCGGGTCTCGGCAATACAAATAAAACTCATTGAAAAAAATGGCATGGGTTCCCCCCCAGTCCATTACCAGGCCCTTTTGGGTCTGGTATGAATAATAAGGGGAACCCCAAACCAAAATGAAAAAAAAAATTGTGGGGGTCCCCCCAAAATCCATACCAGGCCCTTCAGGTCTGGTATGGATATTAAGGGGAACCCTGCGCCAAATAAAAAAAATGGCGTAGGGGTCCACCCAAAATCCTGGCATGCCCTCAACATGGGGGAGGGTGTTTTGGGGTCCCCCCAAAACACCTTGTCCCCATGTTGATAGGGACAAGGGCCTCATCCCCACAACCCTTGCCCGGTGGTTGTGGGGGTCTGCGGGGGGCTTATTGGAATCTGGAAGCCCCTTTAAAAAGGAGACCCCCAGATCCCGGCCCCCCCTATGTGAATTGGTAACTGGTACATTGTACCCTTACCAATTCACAAAAAAAGTGTCAAAAAATAGTAAAAAAAAAGACAGGAGATACTTCAGGACAAGTCCTTAATAAAAAAATAAAAATGTCCCGCGATGTAAATCCATCTTACGCCGCCTGACGAGCCGAAAAAAAAAACGCAACAGCTCCCGCCGCTTCTTCTCGGTGACAGCTGTTATATAGCTGAGGGCAAGGCCACTCAGTGATGTAGACGAGTGACCCTGCCTTCCTCTTACATCACGTGGCATCAGAGGGGGGCGGGGTCACCCGTTTACATCACCTGGTGGCCCCGCCCAAAGCTATATGACAACTGTCATCAAGAAGTGTCACTTAGCAGGAGCCTCCCATGGAGGCGGAGCTGTTGCATTTTTTTTCCTTTTTTCGGCTCGTCGGGCGGCGTGAGATGGATTTGCATTGCGGGACATTTTTTTTATTTTTATAAAGGACTTGTCCCGAAGTATCGCCTGTCTTTTTTACTATTTTTGACACTTTTATGGTGAATTGGTAACGGTATAATGTACCCGATACCAATTCACATAGGGGGGCCGGGATCTGGGGGTCCCCTTGTTAAAGGGGGCTTCCAGATTCCAATAAGCCCCCCCCGCAGACCCCCACAACCACCGGGAAAGGGATGTGGGGATGAGGCCCTTGTCCCCATCAACAAGGGGACAAGGTGTTTTGTGGGGGACCCTTTACATGTTGAGGGCATGTGGCCTGGTTCAGGGGGGGCATTCTCTCGTCTACCCCCTCTTTTCCTGCGGCCTGCCAGGTTGTGTGCTTGGATAAGGGCCTGGTATGGATTTTGGGGGGACCCCCACGCAATTTTTTTGGCACCCACCGAGTTAATGGGGAACACATGGAGCACGTGACAACCACCACAACCCTACCCTTACAAAATTAACACGAATAGACATGAACCCGGCATAAAAGAAAGCAGCAGATTTAAAAATAATAAAATGTACTTTTGTAATGACATTAATATGTTAAAGTTTGAGATTCCAATGATCAGGTTTACATATACTTTAATGGCAAATACAAAGTTGCTGAAAGATCTCTTAATACCTAGGCAAGCTGCAAATAATACGTTCTAAAGATTATTAGAGTTATGAAGAGTACAATGCAGCTTTTATGTGCTTCTTAAACATATTTTAATATACCGTATATGGTATGCTACATCTTTTTTTTTAATAAACACAGATTATTTTTAGCCATTCACAGGTAGTCAATTGCAGCCCAAAAGTTGTTCTGGGACTACAAGTTCTGGCATGCCTTAACAACATTTTCTGCCTCTTCACACATAAATGTGACAAATATAGATGTGTGAAAATGCAGCATGCATTTTGATCACTTTGTTGGTTCAGGTCAAATAATGAGCAGCTGGGAATGGTTGTCATAGGGACCCACATTGCTTCTGACAGCCACAATTTCTGTCCAGCAGCAAAAAAGTCATTGATGTAGTTCCAATACAGTTTTCTATATGCTACAAACAAGAATGGTAGAAGCACTGTACACGCATTATGATTTTCTATGCTGCTTCCAATGCTGTTAATTTAATATGTACCGTATATATAGTGATTTTAAATTACAACTAAAGGCTTCTTTATGACAGTCTAAACAAGTACCTTGGACATGTCACTATACTCATGTTCCCTCTGTACCCCCTGGCCTATGGAGTCCTGTGTGCCTCTGCAACTTGCAGGCTGTCGGAAGATTCTGGATCACAGGAGAACAGAAATAAATCCACTCCTGTAACTCACATGAGAAGTAGGACCAAAAGAGCATTGGCTCACATGCTCCTCTCAGGCACTGCAGCCTACAGTGAAAGGTTCCAGCAACAGAAACATTGTTGCCAATCCAGAAAGCAGTGGGCAGGACTAGGTGTGGCCAAGTGACGATTGACAAGCTCATGAATCAGCAGTGACAATGCTGACAGTCACGCCTACTGCACAGTTATTCTCCCCTCTGTGGTGCAAGCAGAGGCAGAATACATAAGAGTGGCAACGCTGCTCCTAATTCAGAAACAGTGCAGCATAATTGACACACCATCACAGGAAGCTGCATTAGGTACATCACCGACAGGCTCAACAGGTATTTGGAAGACTTTGCAGGGGGACTCCAAGAAACTGAAAGTGCAGATACACTTCTAATTATTTGCAGCAGAAAATATTTTTATTAAATGGGGGGGGGGGGGGGCATAGTTCTACTTTAAGGACTTGGCACACTGCTGCTCCTAAACCCACATTTAGGAGCTTTTGGCTTTTTTTTTGCTAAAGACCCTGAACTCAACTCAAAAGCCTAAGGGTTTATTTACTAAAGCTAGAGAGGGCAAAATGAGTCACAATTCTCCAGAGAAACCAATCGGCTTCCAGGTTTTATTGCTAAAGCTTAAAGTGGTTGTAAACCCTTACAGATTACTTAGCCCTACAGGTACTGTAAACCTAGATTAAGGCTTACCTGTAGGTGCAAGAAATAGCTTGTTAACCTACACAGTTAAGGAGATATTTGCAGAAAAGACTGCACCGATGTCTACGGCGCATGCGTAGACAACGGTGCAGGTGCACTGAGCATGCCGTAGTGAAGGCGATCATGCCGTCACTGCCGCTTCCCGTGCGCATGCGCGGGAGTGACGTCATCGCTGCTCCGGCCAGTCACAGCGCCGGAGCAGCGATACCCGGAAGACACTCGGGTATCATGGCAGCGACGGAGGAGCTGAACGAGGGTTGCTGCGTGGGCTTCAATCTCAGGTAAGTAATTCATAATGAGCTAGTATGCTGTGCATACTAGCTCATTATGCCTTTCTCTTGCAGGGTTTTTTTTTCAGGATTTTTTTTAAGAGGGTTTACTTCCTCTTTAATTAAACAAGCAGAGGTTAGATGCTGATTGGTTTCTCTGCAGAATTGTGACTAATTTTGCCCTCTCTCGCTTTAGTAAATAAACCCCTATGTGTCCATGTACACATAGGCTTTTATCAGAGTTAAGGAGCAACAAAGTTTAGAGGCAATCAAAGTTCCTCTCCTGAATGCAGAAGAAGTGCGTTCAGGGGAGGAGCTTTTGGGCATCTAAATGCTAGGCGCATTTAGTGCTTCAGCATTTAGTTATTTCAATGGCCAAAATGAATTAAAAGTGTTTGGCAAATTAAATAAACTCCCAAACACCAAATTCTGCTAAATAGAGATGCAACGAAATTTTGGCAGCTGAAAATTGTGTTTTTGGCGATAAAGAAAAAAGGTGCCAATAATGGCGCAGAAAACGCACGCAATTTTTTCATGCTTTTGCTGTGTTTTCCCTAGGTCATGTGACTCAAAAAGTACATAAACGCAAACATAACGTGCGTTATTGAGGTTTTCTTGCTGCGTTTTCAATGCATTTCAAGGGGCAGGTGCATTTTTTATATCTGAAAAAAATGCAGTGTGAAGACATACAGTACATAGAATTTAAAGGGATGTATTTTTCTTGAGCTTTTCTTGCGCTAAAGGTGCCGATAATGGCCGACAATAAATTCAGGATTTTAATTAAAAAGTCGAATATAATACAATTTTATATATATATATATATATATATATATATATATATATATATATATATGATTTTTGTACTCGCCGTAAAATCCTTTTCTCTGAAGTCCATGGACGGACACAGCTCCTTATAATTCCTGACTTGTGGGTTACGTTCCGTCTATTAGGAGAGGACTAGGCAGACATGTTAGACATTTAAAACATGTAACTTTAGCAAAGCTGAACAGCCTTGCCCAGGGGGCGGTCCCTCTGCTCAGAACCCCTCACACTGCACTGAGCAGCTCAGTTCGTCAAAAAGCAGTACAAACTTAAAAAGGAGGGGTGGGTGCTGTGTCCGTCCATGGACTTCAGAGAAAAGGATTTTACGGTGAGTACAAAAATCCTATTTTCTCTTTCGTCCATGGACGGACACAGCTCCTTATAATTCTTGACTTGTGGAACGTCCCCAAGCAGTGTCAAAAAAACGAGGGGTGGGAACAACAATTAAACAACTTCACTCCAAAAAAACAGAGCTCCTCAACGGAGGAGATGTAGCCTCAAACAATCTCTTGCAAAACCTTGCGGGCGAAGCAAGCACCCGAAGATGCATACACATCAACCCTGTAAAACTTAGTGCAGGGATGAACAGGCGACCAGGTCGCCGCCTTACATGTCTGTAAAACATACGCTTGAAGTCGGAAAGCCCAGGAGACACCAATTGCCCTGGTCGAATGCGCCGAAACAGGAAAGGGAGGCGCCCGCCCTCTAAGGGCATAGGCCTGAATTATCGTCTGGCAGGTCAACCGAGAAATGGTGGCTGAAGCGACCGCCAGGCCCTTCTTAGGTGCAGTCATTGACAGAAACAGTGAGTCTGACCTCCGAAACGGAGCCGTAGCAGACAGATACACCCGCAGAGCAAGTACCACGTCTAAGGGATGTAACGCAACCTCTAAAAGATGCAGCAGCCGAGGACACAAGGATGGAAGCACAATGTCCTCATTCAGATAAAAGGCCGAAACCACCTTCGGAAGAAACGAAGGTTGTGGTCGTAGAACCGCAGTATCCTTACGAAGGATCAAGCATGGGGACTTACAAGACAAGGTCGCCACTTAGAAACCCTTCTGACATATGTAATGGCCACCAGAAGGCAACTTTCTGAGAGATTGTCAAAAGAGGAATCTCTCTGATGTTCCCAAAGGGAGGTTTCTGAAGCACCGAGAGCACCAGGTTCAAATCCCACGGAAGGTTGAACCGGGAGAACCACATGTCGGACCCCCTGCACAAACGTACACATAAGTGAAATGAGCCACCAAGGGTCGTTGAAAGAAAACAGCTAAGGCTGAAATCTGCCCCTTAATGTTACTTAAGGCAAGTTCTTCATCCACTTCATGCTGTAAAAAAAACAGCAGGATCCTGGAAACTGAATATGCCCGTGGACACCACTCCACCTCCTCACATAAAGATGCAGGCCTTCCATGCGCGATGGCAAACCCTCCAAGAAGATGACATCTGTGCTCTTAGCATGGTAGAAATTACCGAAAACGACAGGCCTCGGTCCCTTAGTACCTGGCTTTCAATAGCCGTGCCGTTAAAAAAAGCCAGCGGCTGTAAAGTAGGATGAAGTATGGGACCTTGCGACAGAAGGTCCTCCCGCATCAGCAGTTGCCATGGGACATCCGCCACCAGGCGCTCTAGGTCGGCGTACCAGAGACGCTGAGGCCAGTCTGGGGCAAACAGAATCACAAGAATCCCCTCGGCCTCTACTCTGCGGAGCAGAGGAGGAAGAAGTTTTATTGGGGGAAAGGCGTAAAATTAGCCGATACTGACCTCACGGAGCCACTAACGCGTCTGTCTTGTCTGCCCAGGGATCTCTGGACCTGGCCACAAACCTCAATACCTGCGATTGAGTCGAGAAACCAGGAAATGCACGTCTGGCGTGCCCCAACTCAGGCAAGGAGTTGAAACACATCCGGGTGTAGCGACCATTTTCCTTGGTCCAGCATCTGGCGACTTAGGTAGTCCACTTGCCAGTTTTCTACGCCTGGGGTGTATATGGCCGATAGAGCCGACACGCACCTTTCTGCCCACCGCAGGATGTGAGTGACCTCTGATGCTGCAGCAGAGCTACTTGTTCCCCCCTGATGGTTGACATACGCCACCGCCTGGGCGTTGTCCGACTGGATCTAGACTGGACGCCCCCGTAGCCTCTATGACCATGTGGAGAGGCACTGCCTGATCGATCGAAGTTCCAGTACATTGATCGGCAGGCGGGATTCTTCCTGTGGCCAGCGACCTTGTGTCGACTGAACACCGTCTAGTGCAGGGATATGCAATTAGCGGACCTCCAGCTGTTGCCAAACTACAAGTCCCATGAGGCATAGCGAGACTCTGACAGCAGCAAGCATGACACCCAGAGGCAGAGGCATGATGGGACTTGTAGTTTTGCAACAGCTGGAGGTCCGCTAATTGCATATCCCTGGTCTAGTGAAAGGGAAAGAACAACTTTCCTGGACTGAAGGGCCAGAGATTTCAGCCACCAGACCAGGGAGGTCCTGACTAGTTGGCTCATCTGGATCTGACAAAAAGAAGAAAACCCGTAGGGCAATTGCATAATGTGCTACATCGCATACTCACCTTGGAACAAAGCCCTCCAGCACTGTGCTGTCACCGCTGAGAGGGCTGACATGTTCCTCCGGTCTTTCTTCTGGGTTTGCACACTCCGGCAATGTGATTGGTCGGAGACTCAATGAAACATGCGCGGGAGCCCTCGGCTCCGGCACGAAGCTCTGAAGGTCCAGCAAGGTATGCCGGACCTTCAGAGCGCATTCGCCGGTGATGTTACTGACTGCATTCGGGGTGAGATATTCATTTTTCCTACAGGTAAGCCTTATTATACTTTTACCTGTAGGTTAAAACCACCAAGCGGGCTTTACTACCACTTTAAGGAGGCACAAATCTACTTAAAATATGATAATGTATCTGTAGCACTCCCCGTGACTGACAGCACACATTTGTGTGGTGTCAATAATTCTAGGGCCATTAGTCACAGCCAATTCCAAACTGATGACCTGTAGGGGCTTTTAAAGCATCAGGAAAATACTCCCGGGCAGCCGAGACACACACACTACAACATTGCTGGATCTAGAGGATCAGGATCAGGTAAGTATTAGGGGGGCTGCTGCAAACATAAGGCTTTTTATCCTAATGCGTAGAATGTATTAAGATAAAAAAAAAACTGCCTTTACATTCAATTTAAAACCCCTAAAACATTATATATTTTCTTAAAGCAGAGACCCTAGAGAATAAAATTGTGGCATTTCCAATTTTGTGTGTCACAGGATATTAGCCCAATGATTTATCAAGCACAAAAAAATAAGAAAAAAAAAATACAAAAAAGTTAGTTTTAGGGCACAAAAACACAATATATTAACCAATTTTTTCGAAACATAAAAGACGAGTTTTTTTTTACCTTAAAATTGCATGTTTCCATGAAACAGTAAAACTTTGGTACCCTAAATTTTCTGGAGACGCTTTAAAAGCCCCTACAGGTCATCAGTTTGGAGCTAGCTGTGACTAATGGCCTAGAAATACTGCTTTCACTCTGGCATGCACAGCGATATGCAAGTGTAGCGCAATTGTCATTTATGCACATAGGCGCTATGTCCGTTTATGATTGTATATACAGTGCCTTGCGAAAGTATTCGGCCCCCTTGAACTTTTCATCCTTTTGCCACATTTCAGGGTTCAAACATAAAGATATAAAATTTTAATTTTTTGTGAAGAATCACCAACAAGTGGGACACAATTGTGAAGTGGAACGAAATCTATTGGATATTTTAAACTTTTTTAGCAAATAAAAAACTGAAAAGTGGTGCGTGCAAAATTATTCGGCCCCTTTACTTTCAGTGCAGCAAACTCACTCCAGAAGTTCAGCGAGGATCTCTTAATGATCCAATGTTGTCCTAAATGACTGATGGTGATAAATAGAATCCACCTGTGTGTAATCAAGTCTCTGTATAAATGCACCTGCTCTGTGATAGTCTCAGGGTTCTGTTGAAAGCGCAGAGAGCATCATGAAGACCAAAGAACACACCAGGCAGGTCCGTGATACTGTTGTGGAGAAGTTTAAAGCCGGATTTGGATACAAAAAGATTTCCCAAGCTTTAAACATCCCAAGGAGCACTGTGCAAGCCATCATTTTGAAATGGAAGGAGTATCAGACCACTGCAAATCTACCAAGACCTGGCTGTCCCTCTAAACTTTCAGCTCAGACAAGGAGAAGACTGATCAGAGATGCAGCCAAGAGGCCCATGATCACTCTGGATGAACTGCAGAGAACTACAGCTGAGGTGGGAGAGTCTGTCCACAGGACAACAATCAGTCGTACACTGCACAAATCTGCCCTTTATGGAAGAGTGGCAAGAAGAAAGCCATTTCTCAAAGATATCCATAAAAAGTCTCGTCTAAAGTTTGCCACAAGCCACCTGGGAGACACACCAAACATGTGGAAGAAGGTGCTCTGGTCCGATGAAACCAAAATCCAACTTTTTGGCCACAATGCAAAACGATATGTTTGGCGTAAAAGCAACACAGCTCATCACCCTCAACACACCATCCCCACTGTCAAACATGGTGGTGGCAGCATCATGGTTTGGGCCTGCTTTTCTTCAGCAGGGACAGGGAAGATGGTTAAAATTGAGGGGAAGATGGATGCAGCCAAATACAGGACCATTCTGGATGAAAACCTGTTGGAGTCTGCAAAAGACCTGAGACTGGGACGGAGATTTATCTTCCAACAAGACAATGATCCCAAACATACAGCAAAATCTACAAAGGAATGGTTCACAAATAAACGTATCCAGGTGTTAGAATGGCCAAGTCAAAGTCCAGACCTGAATCCAATCGAGAATCTGTGGAAAGAGCTGAAAACTGCTGTTCACAAACGCTCTCCATCCAACCTCACTGAGCTCGAGCTGTTTTGCAAGGAAGAATGGGCAAGAATTTCAGTCTCTCGATGTGCAAAACTGATAGAGACATACCCCAAGCGACTTGCAGCTGTAATCGCAGCAAAAGGTGGCTCTACAAAGTATTAACGCAAGGGGGCCGAATAATTTTGCACGCCCCACTCTTCATTTTTTTCTTAGTTAAAAAAGTTTCAAAAATCCAATAGATTTCGTTCCACTTCACAATTGTGTCCCACTTGTTGGTGATTCTTCACAAAAAATTAAAATTTTATATCTTTATGTTTGAAGCCTGAAATGTGGCAAAAGGATGAAAAGTTCAAGGGGGCCGAATACTTTCGCAAGGCACTGTATGTGTGTGGGGTTGGGGATTTTTTTTTTGGGGGGGGGGGGTTTAATTTAAGTGCAACTACTTTTTTTCACTAAACTTTAATTTTCTTTTTTTATCACAAAGGAGACCAAAAGCAGTATTTGCGCTTGAGGAATACTCAGAAATCAGACTGCCTGCATTCTGTTCCATCCACATGGATGGCGCTGACCAACCAGAATCCATCTGTTCTGTTCTGACCTAGGTACAGCAGGGATGGGGAGGGGGGTGGGGGGACGGGGTGGGGACGGGGTGGGGACAGCCCATTTATTACAAATTTGATTTTTACAATTGCACCACACCAAAATGCATGGTACTGCAGTAACATGCATTTTTGGCCAGCGAGATTGCATGCATTTGCTAGACACATGTGGGTGATTAACGTCACCTGTGCACATCTGCAAAAGGGCAGTGCATTTTTGTGCGGTATGGAAACACATGCAATTGTGCATACGTTCTTAAACTGCACCGGTCATAAATAAGCTCTTATAAATGGAGGCACGGGCACTTTACCCCACAAGGTGTCAGAAGTCAGAGAGCTGCTAATGTGCAAATGATCTGCTGTCCTGAGGCTAGGAAGCCAAAATGGCTCCTTTATCATGTCTATGTAGGTCATGCTGTGCCACAATGAAATGCAGCCCAATGCAAAACAAGTCAAATGCAGCCTCTGAACTCTGACTTTGCTTACCTATGTTTGACGTGCATTCCATAACACGTCAAATGCACAAAAAAAACACCTGTCAATAGGAGCCCGAACAAGTAACTAGATCTATGGGCTGGTGTGGGAAAACAGCTTCACTCACACTAGGGTGTTAGAGGACTTCAGTAAGAATAAAATCACCAGAGATACTGTATAGTTCCATTTGTAATGCCTTCACTAATCATTGCAAAACAACAACAGGGCAGCCTGCAATTAGAACACTGTGAAGACAAGAGAAAGATGAAAATGCACTGTTATAGCTAGTGAACTCCATTCATAACCAAAATGTTATGCATTTTCTATTCTTTCAACCAGTGCATACAGAAGTTAAAAAAATAAGACACTGGCCAGAGCGTGAATGATTCTGTGTCACCTAGGTTTCCCATCAACAATGGCACTCCTCAGGGCTGCCCCCTCTTCCCCCATTCTCTATGTTCAACTTATGGAACACATAGCAGTAGCCCTCAAAAAAATAGGATTTTTGTACTCACCGTAAAATCAGTTTCTCTGACGTCCATGGACCGACGCAGCTCTCATACTGATTACATGTGGGTATATGTCCCTGCTCGCAGGAGAAGACCTAGGCAGAATGTTAGAGGTTAAAACATTCTAGAACAAGCCAGAGCTGAACAATCCCGCCCGGGTGGGCGGTCCCTCCGGACATTACCCTCCCACCTGCAGCTAGAAGCCTCAGTTCGTAACAAAGCAGTACAAACTTAAAAGGAAGGGTGGGTGCTGCGTCGGTCCATGGACGTCAGAGAAACGGATTTTACGGTGAGTACAAAAATCCTATTTTCTCTTATCGTCCATGGACCGACGCAGCTCTCATACTAATTACATGTGGGACGTCCCAAAGCAGTATAAGAAAAGAGTGGGAGCAAAAAAGTAAGGAACAACCAAAACTTCACTCCAAACCAGCAAAGCCCCTCAACGGAGGAGTTGCAACATTAGACAGCGGCCTGCAACACTTTGCGGCCGAAGGAAGCATCCGAAGATGCAGCCACATCAACCTTGTAGAACTTTGAAAAGGTATGAACGGACGACCAGGTCGTCGCCTTGCACACTTGTGCAACCGACGCTTGATGTCGGAAGGCCCGGGAAGCACCAATTGCCTTGGTGGAATGCGCCGCAACCGGAAAGGGAGGCGCCCGCCCCTTAAGGGCATAGGCCTGTATGACGGTCTGCCTGATCCACCTAAAGACGGTGGCAGACGACACAGCTCCGCCCTGTTTTGGACCAGACACAGATTTCCGAATGGAAACAGTAGCAGACAGGTACACTCGTAAGGCTTGTACCCATCTTAATGTATGAAGCGCAAACTCTCAGGGATGCGATGGGTGAGGACAGAAGGACGGAAGAACAATGTCCTTAAGGTGAAAGGCCAAGACCATCCTTAGAAAAGGATGGTCGTGGGCGCAACACCAACATATCCTTATGGAGGACCAAGTAAGGCGACTTGCCAGACAAGGCCGCCAACTCAGACACCCGTCTAACCGAAGCAATGGCCACTAAGGCCAACTTCCGGGACAAGGTCAAGAGAGGAATCTCTCTGATATTCTCAAAGGGATGTTCTTGGAGAACCGAGATGCATCAAAATCAGATCCCAAGTAGGGAGAGGAGGCTTGACAGGGGGGATCACATGGCGAACCCCCTGCACAAAAGGTGCTAATCAAGGAATGGCCCGGTAGCGGTCGTTGAAAAAGACAGCCCGGGCCGAAATCCGACCCTCAAAAAAGGTATGCAAGGCCAGCTTTTGGGTCACACCACGCTGTAAGAACAGCAAAATCCTGGGAACGGAAAACATCCGAGGATGCCACTCAAGTTCCTCGCACATAGCGATGTAAGCCTTCCAGGTACGGTGAGATATCTTTCTGGAGGAAGATTCCCGTGTCAACAACATAGAAGAGATGACCGAATACGAGAGAACTCGGTCCTTTAGCACCTGGCTTTAAACAGCCATGCCAATAGAGCCAAGGACTGTAAAGCAGGATGAAGTATGCTCTGCGAAGCCGGCGAGGCAACAACAGTAGCAGAGGGTAAGCATATATCAGGCGATACTGCCCCCACGGGCTTCCAACGCGTCTAACGCATCCGCCCAGGGGTCCCTGGACCTGACCACGATCTTGCCACCTTGCGAGTGAGTCGAGAGGCCACAAGGTCCACTTCCGGTGCCCCACTTCCGGTAAAGAAGGTGGAAACACCTCCGGATGCAAGGACCCTTCGCCTGCAATGCACACGGCCGACAGGACCGTCTTGCAGCGAGATGTATGAAAATCCCAAAGAGACTCCGCAATGTATCGGAGAAGAGAGGCCCCAGTGTACAGGGTGCCTCAAATGTTGGCCAATAAAGGCAACTTGACGGAACTTCCCTAGAAACTCGGTCAGAGAACTAGTACCTCAGCCTCCACAGGTGGCGCAAACCCACCCCGGGCACAGAGACCCTAAAGGCTAAAGCAGTTGTAGTGCACCTGCTAGACGACTGATGGATGAAGCAGAGGCTTTTGCCCAGTCATTGAGCTACAAAAAATGCCAGAGACGCAGCCACTAACGGGCGCAACGCCAACCCCAGCCTGGCGAACACAGTCCAAGCCAGCGCTTCTGATCACCACTGAAAGCAGGTGGAAAGTGATACCCCTGAAACCAGGGATCCTTGTGACAATGCTCCACCCAGCAGCTACCCATGGATAGGTGCTAATTGTGCAAACACATAGTTTATACTATGTATTGCGTCAAACGCACAAATGGAGAGTGTGGGAGGAAACCCACCCAGCCACAAAGAGCATAATACCACCACATACAGCGTATGTAGTTTAGTATTTGTGGATAAACCTATTAAACGCGTATATACTGTGCCAGCGACGAAGGCGCGCACATCATCGGGGCCTGGACGTAAACCAGCCACGCAGATTGCGTACACAACCGTGTAGGTATGTTAGCCTGCGAATAAACAAATTGCACATGTTTATACTGTGCATAGCGCTGAGAATGCGCACACCATTGGAACGCAGGGAAGAAACCTGAGCACCCGGATGAAACCCATGCAGACTGCATACGCATACCGTGTAAGGTATTATAGTATGTGTGCTAAACATTTTGCACAAGCCCATGTGTGCATAGCACCGAAGGCGCGCACACTGTTGGCGCGTGGGAGGAACCGAAGTACCCCACGCATACTCAGAGAATGCAATACCTACAGCTACTGTAAAAGGTATTTAGTGTAGTGTATAGACATAATGTGTATGTTTACACCGTGTATTGCACCAAAGGCATGCATGTCATGTAGCATGGGCAAAAACCCACGCAGACTGCATACGCATACCGTGTAGGTATTATAGTGTATGTGCTAAACCTTTTGCACAAGCTCATGTATGCATAGCACCGAAGGCGCGCACACCGTTGGCGCGTGGGAGGAACCAAAGTACCCCACGCATACTCAGAGAATGCAATACCTACAACTACTGTGAATGTATTTAGTGTAGTGTATAGACATAATGTGTATGTTTACATCGTGCATTGCACCAAAGGCATGCATGTCATGTAGCGTGGGCGGAAACCCACGCAGACTGCAAAGACATACCGGGTAGGTATGTTAGTATGTGGATATCCAATCGCACAAAAATTTAGACTGTTTATAGCGCCGAAGCGCCCATACCAATGGAGTGTGGGAGGGAACCGGAGTACCCGGAGGAAAACCACACAGACTGCCTACACATACCGTGTAGGTATTATAGCATGCGTGATAAACATTGAACATGTTTAACTGTGCAGAAGGCCAAAGGCACACATACCGTCAGCGCGTGGGAGGAAACCTGAACACTCGGAAGAACTCCACGCAGACAGCACACAGATACCGTGTAGGAATGATAGCATGTGAATCAACATATTGCACATGTTTATGCTGTGCATTTCCATTGGAGCGTGGGGGGAAACCGGAGTACCCGGAGGAACCCCACGCAAACAGTATACCCATACTGTAAACATGTATAATATGTGCAATAAACATATTGAACATGTCTATACTGTGCAGAGGGCCGAAGCGCACATACCATGAGAGTGCGGGAGGACATCGGAGCCCCCGCCAACCCAGAGAGTATAATACATACATATACTGTGAATGTATCTGGAGTCGTGCATAAACATATTTTGTACGTTTATATCATGTATGGCAGTGAAACACAGCATTGGAACGTGGGGACAGCCACGCAGACACAGAGACAAATAACACATACATACACTGTGAATGTATGCAGTGTAGAGGTATAGGATGAGTTTTAATTATGGCGCAGAGGCGCATAATCTTCTCTGTATCATTCCAACCTGCTTGACTGTGCTGCTGAAGCAGCATGCAGGTAACAGGTAACCTCTGATCCTCAGACCGTGTGTCTGTCAGAGCTCAAATCATTCCCCAGGAAATGGCGGGAAATGTTACCTCAGGTATCACACAGAAGGCTGACAGGGATTAGAGACATAAATTAATAAAGTCCTCCCTCATCCATGCTGCTCTTGAGGCAGCGTGTGAGGAAAACAGTGAGGAAACTGTGTAAAAGAAAAGCTTGTCACAGCAATTTCAGCCTGAGTGTGTTTCTCACATCATCAATGAGATCACTTACAAGCGCCCTGTCATTCACTGACACAGAACTGGAGTCTTCCTCACAAGGGAATGTCCTGTTCATAAACATTAAATATTCAGAGCTAGGGTCCTGAGCATAGTAGCTAGGCCCATATCTGACTCAGAGCACTCCTTCACTAAATATTTTTGTGGGGGGAGGGGGCTTATAGCTCCTTTTGCTCGCACACCGCTTCCATTCTGACAGGAATGATTCCAGGACTGCTGACAACTGGTCCGTAAGGACCGCAGGTGCAGGAAACATATGAACATGTTTAACTGTGCAGCACTGCCAGTTGCCCCAGGCAATGTGGAGAGCAGGTTATCAGACTCCATAAACGCCACCCTCTAAGACCTTATACACTATACAGTGAATATACAGTCCACCCACTGGCTACGCTGAGGCTGAGGAGGGGATACCCGGGAGGACCCACCAACCCTTAAGGACAGCTCAGTCTGTGAGGAGATTGTGAGGGGATTCGCGCCACCGCCAGAAATAAATGCGCGGCGGCCATAAGAAAATGTCCGCCGGCCGCAGCCATAACTGCGCCACTGAACGCCAAGATGGCCGCCGAGCGCAAAATTCAAAGCTCTAATGCGCGCCAATGGCGCACGCAATAACCACCTCAAACAGCGCCAATGGCGCACGCAATAATCACCTCACACACCAGAAAAAACTGCAGACATGAGCGCCCAGCCAGGCCAGAGTGACCCCCAAGCACCCCACAGCACAGCACCAGTACAGGGTGCAGAGAGCAGCATAACAGGGGGGGGGGGACAGGGAGAAACCCCCACACACAGAAACACAGCCAGCATGTACTCACCTGCAGTAGGAGAGACTACTTACCCGTCCCTTTCAGGGACCCACTGGCTTGTTTCAGACAGACCTATCACAGAGTCGTACTGCGTAGCTGTCGGCCCGGTCCACCGCGAGAGATACAGTCAGTCAAGTACTGTTCAATCTTGAGAGGACCGCGGGAGCATGAAAGCAACCCGGCCACCCCTGGAGCCATGGGGTATGTCGTGAACTGAGTCTCACGCACGCAAGGCGAGGATCAGCACGCTCGATGGTCGGACAGGGAAGACTACGAGGATACTAGTGTACCCAACCTGTTGCCCAGCCGACAGTTGATTGAAGGTCTCAAAAATAAAATAATAAAATTCCCAAAGGAATAAAAATCAAAAGTAAAATCTTCCAGGAGACTGGCTCCTTCTGCTAGGCAGAAAAAAACTGAGGCTGCTAGCTGCAGGTGGGAGGGTAATGTCCGGAGGGACCGCCCCCCCGGGCGGGGCTGTTCAGCTCTGGCTTGTTCTAGAATGTTTTAACCTCTAACATTCTGCCCAGGTCTTCTCCTGCGAGCAGGGACATATACCCACATGTAATCAGTATGAGAGCTGCGTCGGTCCATGGACGATAAGAGAAATAAAAAAATTCTCAGGTTCAACGCAAATATACCTGTTTGCTGATGACCTTTTATTAACACAACCACAATCTTTAATGCCTTCAATAGTCAGAGAGTTTATAATCATAGGGTTTCAACACTGTAACTTCAAGGTCAACTGCTCTAAATCCAAAAATGTAAACTTCTCACTCCTATCCCAAGAAACCCTGTTACTCAAGTCCAACTTCCCCTTCAAATTTTAATCAATGTCCTTGAAATATCCTGGGATGCATATACTCTTCAGATCCCTTTCAACTACCCTATATTGTCAAAAGTTTTGGGACGTCTGCCTTTACATACACATGAAATTTAATGGCATCCCAACCTTAGTCCGTAGGGTTCAATATTGAGTTGGCCCACCCTTTGCAGCTAGAAAAGTTTCAACTATTCTGGAAAGACTGTCCACAAGGTTTAGGAGTGTTTGACCATTCTATCAGAAGCACATTTGTGAGGGCAGGCACTAATGTTTATGAGAAGGCCTGGCTTGCAGTCTCCGCTCGAATTCATCTCAAAGGTGTTCTAATCGGGTCGATGTAAGGACTCAGGTCAAATTCCTCCACCCCAAACTCCCTTATCCACACTATATTGGCAAAAGTATTGAGCCACCCCTCTAAATCATTTGACGGAGGGGGGATTGTTGTGTGGGGTTGTATTTCAGGGGTTAGGCTTGGCCCCTTCGTTCCAGTAAAGGAAACTCTTAAGGCGTTGCATACTAAGACATTTTGAACATTTTCATGCTCCCAACTTTGTGGGAACAGTTTGGGGATGGCCCTTTCCTATCAAACTGCCCTGTGAGAAGGGAATAAGCAGAGAAAGCTACTGTTCTCACGCACAGTGCTGGATCGAGATCGGGCTCAGGTAAGTATTTTGGGGGGCTGGGGGGATCCTTATTACAAAAGAGAACCGCTTTAATTATAGAATACTCTTAATCCAAAAGAAAGGGGGGGGAGCAGATATCCCAGATATCACCATGCAATCTCTTATCAGAATTATCGACTGGTGTCACCATCTCCCATCAAAACTTTGGGTTCCAAACGAAAAAACACATGACCCTGCTTGAACTACAGGCCCTGCAATGTATAGCACCCAAACAACCCAAGGAAGTCCATTTAAATTAAAGTGCTGCGCTATCTCACCCAAAATCTTCCCAATTTAAAATGAATGAAATATATTTTATCTGTAAATTATACTGTGATATATGTCTGTAGCAACCCCGCCGCCCTCCTTCTCCTACTCCTTGGCTCGTTCACAGGAGAAGAAGACGCGGGTCTTTGCAGCGGGACCCCCTTCGGAATTGGTTTCTGTCCCTATAGTGTAAGGACAAAAGTCTCTATGCCCCAAGTAACTCCAAGGTCCACACCAGCATCAACTCCAACATAGAGTTTATTTCTTTATGCATGAACATCCACAAATGAGGAGAGAAAGATGTTAGGAAGACAGATCAGTTCAGACACTCTTGTTTCTTCGCCACTCGATCCCGAGTGGGTATAGTTTACCCGGATAGTCACCCGAAGGCACTAGCAGCCGGCGTGTAACTCAAACAAACAGTCTATTAGATTCCCTAATGGATGCGTTCGGGAGATCCTCTGCCACAGAATCTATAGTGTCCCAAACCTCCTACTGGTCCTGTTGTTTAGATCCCTGTTTTCCGGATGGATGACATCCCTTCAGAGAGTTACTGGGCCCCTTCCTTCACTGTGATTTCTCACCAGTCCTTCAGAATGTTCCTCCCCCGGCCTCCTCTTCTAGAACGGGTCCCCTCGCAAGGCGGCACCCTGGGATTCCTCCTCCCGAAGTAGGCTCCAGCTAAAGGTGCTGGGCCCAGGGCTGAAGTTGCAGTCCCAGGACTAAAGGTGCCTGGGACTGAAGTGCACGTGGCCCCATGGCCTGGAGGGCCACGCGCCACGACTCCGACTCTGGAACCAAAAAGAACCGACCCCTCCCAGGTGGCGCCTGCCCTTATGTATCCTCTCCCGGCATGCCCAGCAGGTCCACCACACCCACTGTATGGCTGCCGAGAGAGGACACAAAATCGCTGCCCTATTACTGTGGTTCAACCCCGAGTATAGGTGACAGCGCCACCCATACTTCCAAGGGGAACTGCACACCAGGCAAAACAACAGCAGGGCAGAGTCCAGAAAATTGAAAGATTCGAGCCAACTACCACTCGAATCACCCTTAAATTTGGTATAGCAGTCCCTAAATTTGGTACCCCCGCTACATGTCACACACTGATGTAAATATATATGTAGCGCCCTCTCCAAAAGGTTGGGACGCCATCTAAAATTTAGAGGCATGTCTGAGCCAGTAGCTGGGCTCAGACTGTTGAATTATATTAAGATTTGCTTCTGTTCTAGCTGTGTTTCGCCCGATGATAGTTTCCCTATTTGACTGAAGGTGGCTTTACCACCTCAGGCACCTGTTGGAACACAGGCAGACCATGGTGCATTGAGTGACCCTTCTCGGCAACGGTACAGTGGGAGTGGTCGCCCCCCTGTGCCTGCTGGGAGGGGATACTTAAAGTGGTTGTAATCGCCACTCCGGCCAATCACAGCGCCAGAGCGGCGATAACAGGAAGACGGTCGGAGCGGACATGGCGGCAGCGGCGGAGGGGGAGGAGGAGCGATTCGGATGCTTCGATCTGAGGTAAGTGACACATACTAGCTCATTATGTCTTTTTCTTGCAGGTGTCATTTTTAATTTTTTTTCCAAAAGTGGGTTTACAACCACTTTAAGGGGCAGACGCCATTATTGGAGGCCGTTTTTCGCCTCGTGGCCCTCCGGGCGCGAGGTATGTGTGTGTGGTTCTGGTCTCGGGGCCACGTTGGCCCGAGGCTGCATCGCTACATAGTAGGCCCAGCTAGTCTGGCTGGGGCCTGCATACAGAGAGGGGATCCCAAGTGGTCTGTCCAAATGGGGAGGAAGCTGTCTTAATGAAGGAGACCAGGGGAGGACCTGCCCTGAAGGAGACGCCTGGTAACTTTATTGAGGAGGGATCCATCATATCACAAGCCCTGCAGTTCGCCAGATTGGCTTAAAGGCTCTTTACACTGCACGGCTGGAAGTTTGGGACTTTGAAATCCTGTGGCAGAGGATTCCCGGACTGTCCATTTGCTAAACATTCAAAGGTCTGTGGCAGAGACCAAATTCATCCTGGGCAGTCTGTGGCAGAGACTGCCCTGTTGCTGGTTCGTGTGTCACTCCGGCTGCTAGACCATGTGAGAGGGGACCATCCGGTTGACCAATACCCACTCTTAAGCCTCGTACACACGACCGAGTTTCTCGTCCAAAACCGGCAAGAAAAGTGCCGCAAGAGCTTTTTTCTCGAGAAAAACGTTCGTGTGTATGGTTTTACGACGAGAAAACTGCCGTGAATCTCGACGAGAAAATAGAGAACCTGCTCTCTATTTTCTCGTCAGGATTCAAGATTTCCTCGTCGGGTTTCTCGTCGGCCTGTTTTGTGACGAGAAAATGGTTCGTGTGTATGCTTTTACGACTCTTCCAAAAGCGCGCATGCTCAGAAGCAAGTATGAGACGGGAGCGCATCTTCTGCTAAATCAAGCATTCGTAATGGAGATAGCACATTCGTCACGCTCTAAATTATTGCATTGTTTAAATTTTGTGCATTGAAATCTTCTTTAGAATGTTACATTAATCAAAACGAATGAACTTCTTTTGCTGCTGATATTCACACAGAGTTATGACTATCTTTTTTTAACCTTTTTCATGCTGCTCTTCAGAAGATATATGTGTATTATATTGTGCAAGATCTTCTGAATATTTTACTGTTTTATATTTTTCAAACAGATGTTAATAGTAATTTGCCAATGTTTTGATAGTGATCTCCCATTGAATATTTTTATTTTTTTTGGTAAATTTTACACCCTCTATTTTCAAAAATATATTTTAATTGTTTTTTTGGGGGTTGTTATCTGTCCCTTTTTTTGGCTGTCAAATGTATCTGCTTACTCCAAAGCTAAATTAAAAAATTGTAAAAATAAACATAGTCAAGTATGAACTTAAACAAAAATAACATTTATTCATGTTTGAAACAAAATAAAGAGAAGGCAGCGCTGGAGAACCTGCTGCCATTTGTGCATCCCAGGGACCCCAGACCACACATCAACCCTGTGTGGACACTAAAATTGGGAGCTTGAGAAGGCCAACAGTTCTGAGCACAATCTGATCCTGGCCTCCCAGAGGTCAGGAACAGCAGCAGGTGATATATATGTCCCAAGTGTGTGGTACTACAACAGGCTGCCTTCTGTCCGACCACAATGAAGCAAGGCCATCACTTCCTCGTCTTCTTGGCAGCCTTCCCTGCAGCCTTCCCTGCAGCCTTCCCTGCAGCCTTCCTTCTTCGTGTGGCTGGAGGCTGGGCCACTGGAGGGGTACTCCTGTCAGGAGGAGGAGGAGGTGGAGGAGAAGGGGGTGGCGCAGAAGAAGAAGGTGGAGGAGGAGGTGGAGAAGGGGGTGGGGCAGAAGAACAAGGTGGAGGTGGAGGAGGAGGTGGAGGAGAAGGGGGTGGGGCAGAAGAACAAGGTGGAGGAAAAGAGGGTGGGGCAGAAGAACAAGGTGGAGGAGGAGGTTGAGGTTGTGAGAGTTGTGCCACCTCACAAATTGCGGTATTGGGGGTAATTTTCTCCATCACCCCTTGTTCAGCAAGGTGATGAGCAGGGGCTTGCATAGGAGGCGTTGCTCCATGCTCATCACCTTGAACTTTGCCTCCACTAGGCCGGCAATGGCCTCTTCAGGGGATGTGGGCTCCTTGAGGGTGGCATGGGCCTCTCGAATAAGGGCCATTGCTGCCTCACTGGTGGTCCTGTCCCTCCTGCTTCTTTTGGGAAGTCGGATGGGAGGCACCTGTAATGTTGTGCTTCTCCTTTGGCTGGCCACCTCCTGCCTGCCACTGGGCCCTGCCACCTCCTGGCTGCCACTGGGCCCTGCACCTCCTGGCTGCCACTGGGCCCTGCCTCCTCCTGCCTGACAGTTTCCTGACCCTCCTCCTGGCTGATTTCATCCTGTGTATGAAAAAGGGACATAGTTTAATTTTTTGTTTTATTGTTTTCATCCAACTTTCAGATCATGTTTGAAGCAATTAGAATGTAAATCCTTAAAATTTTTTTAACAATTTACAACTACATCAGATTGACTATTTTGCACCCAATTTAGACCAGACTAATGTCTAGAGATCTTGATTTTACGTGTGTAACACAAAATAGTTTATGTTTGTCATCTTGACATATTTGTCAAACATTAGGTTTATCCCAATACATTTTCTATAAATACTATACCTGGCTCCAGATGGCCAAATCAGGTTCATCCAGGATGGCTGCCTCCTCTTGCTCCAGAGAAGGCTCAGGTTGGCTGCAGGGAAGTCTGGGGGGAAGAGTGGATAGTGATGGCCTTGCCTCAATGTGGTCATCCAGAAAGGACATCCTGCTGTAGTACCACAAATTCGGGACATACACATCATCTGCTGCTGCTCCTGACCTCTGAGAAGCCAGGACCTTAGAGCGTTCAGTCCTGTATGTGCCTCTCAAGCTCCCAATTTTAGTGTCCACCTGTTTTGCTGTGGCTGTGGGCACCTTGGTCTGCACAAATGGGAGCAGGCTCTCCAGCGCTGCTTTTCTCACCCCTTTTTTTTAATGGATGGGGTTTTTGGTCTCCCACAGAGCGGGCAGCTCCCTTACCCGGTCTATAGATTCCGCCAGGAATTCTTTGTCGCTAATAAAGACATTCATATTGTCTCTGCAAGTAAAAAAAATAAATAAATAACTAATGTGAGGCACACAGTCTAACCTCCTTAAAATCTTATTCACCATATATATCCTCCAACATTCTCAAGACAGTATAGGCCAACAATTGTTCAAAGTCACAAAATCGCATACCTTCGTTCGCACGTCCGTCACTTGAACTCCTCTCTCCGCACACCGAACGTAGTATAGTCACATGTGTGTTTGCTATATATACACCACGCATGCGTGTAACTACGCACAAGTCGCTCCGCACACGTCGCCCGCCCATGACGTTCTAACTAACATCTTTTCCCCGCCCCTTCTCTTTCGGCACGCAGACAGATATGGCGGATTTACAGCAGGTGTCTGATAATTCCTCAAATAACCAGGAGGAGACAAGCCCGGAGACTGAGGAAACGTCACGATTAAGGAGGAGATTCAAGGCATCTAATATGTCTTATGCGGAGATGGCGGAGATGGTGGACATATTGCTAAAGTCGGATTATGACGCAAAGCATGGGCCGTATAGCAAACCAAATAGAAGGAAGGCCAAAATCATGAAGAAAGTCGTGAAGAGTCTGAAGAAGAATTTTGGGGTGAAACGCTCAAATGAGCAGCTCAGAAAGAGGTGGTCAGACCTCAAACTGAGGGAGCCGGAGCAGTTAAGGAGCATTAAGAGAATGCTAGCAAAAAGTAAGTAAATTTTTCACTTTTGTGCTATTAATTTATTTCTCAACTTCCATGTTGCTCCATTTTTTTTTATTTCCTATTGTACTCCCTTCCAAAATGTCATAGTTTGAACTTGGTTTGGCACAGTAATCGTTCGTTACAGACACATCGTTCGGCCACTCTCCTCTTTTTTGGGTTATTTTTCAGCAGTGGCGGTGCGTCCATAGAGGGCGCCGGAGCGCCGCCCCCTCTCGCTCCCGCACCGCCACTGAAAGATAATACACAGATTCATGCATTGCATGAATCTGTGTATTGTCACCGCTGCCGCGCTGCCCACTATTCATATGGCCGGCCTCCTGGTGAGCGCCGGCCATATGAATTAGAGCGGCGGCCGGCGGTGGGTGTGACTTGGAAGTGTCTATCAGAGCCAGCGGCTCTGATAGGCTTTCCGAATACAGCTCTCACGCTGTATTCGGCTTCCAAAAACTCCTCCCAGGTACGCACGGGGGTGCGTTCCTGGAAGAAGACTGTGTGGAGGTTTCAGCCAATCAGGTTCACCGGATCTGGTTACCGGTAACCTGATTGGCTGAAGCGACATCGAGGGCGGAAGAACACATCGAGGACGGCGCGGACCGAGGAAGGTAAGTGCAGGGCTGGGGGGGAACAGGCTGCATTTGGGGGACAAACTGGCTGCATTTGGGGCACAAACTGGCTGAATATGGGGGACAAACTGGCTGAATATGGGGCACAAACTGGCTGCATTTGGGGGGAACTGGCTGAATATGGGGGACAAACTGGCTGAATATGAGGGACAAACTGGCTGAATATGGGGGGAACTGGCTGAATATGGGGGACAAACTGGCTGAATATGGGGACAAACTGGCTGAATATGGGGGACAAACTGGCTGAATATGGGGGACAAACTGGCTGAATATGAGGGGAACTGGCTGTATATGGGGGACAAACTGGCTGAATATGAGGGGAACTGGCTGTATATGGGGGACAAACTGGCTGAATATGGGGGGAACTGGCTGTATATGGGGGACACGCTGGCTGCATTTGGGGGGAACTGGCTGTATATGGGGGACAAACTGGCTGCATTTGGGGGGAACTGGCTGTATATGGGGGACACGCTGGCTGCATTTGGGGGGAACTGGCTGTATATGGGGGACAAACTGGCTGCATTTGGGGGAACTGGCTGTATATGGGGGACAAACTGGCTGCATTTGGGGGGAACTGGCTGTATATGGGGGACAAACTGGCTGCATTTGGGGGGAACTGGCTGTATATGGGGGCACACTGGCTGTATATGGGGGCACACTGGCTGTATATGGGGGCACACTGGCTATCTATATGGGGACAAACTGGCTGTATATGGGGGCACACTGGCTATATATATATATATATGGGGGCACACTGGCTGTATATGGGGGCACACTGGCTGTATATATATGGGGGCACACTGGCTGTATATGGAAACAAACTGGCTGTATTTGAGGGGGCAAACTGGTGGCATTTGGGCACAGTGGCTGCGTTTAATGGGCACTGTGGCGGCAATTGATTTTTTTTTTTTTCAGTTTGTTTGCGCCCCCCCAAAAATTTTGAGCACCAGCCGCCACTGTTTTTCAGCCTCAAATGTATATAGACATCTGCCGGATTTCTTAACCACTTAACGACCGCCCACTGTAAATATACGTCAGCAGAATGGCACCGACAGGCAGAATCACGTATATGTACGTGATTGCCTTTGTATAGTTGGGGGGTCCGATCGGACCCCCCTTCTTTACAGTGAGCGGTCGTTTTACCTTCGGGAGCGATCCGGCATGAGGGGACGGCCGTTCGATTCCGGCCACCCCCTCTCGATCGCTCCCGGCGAATGAGAGAGCTTCCCCTGCCTGCCAGGAAGGAGGAAGTGATGTCATCTCTCCTGGGGCGCTCACATATACTGAGCGCCGTACAGGAGAAGATGCCAGGTTAGTACACAAAACAGCACACTGACACCAGGACACATAGGCATATAAATCGCCCCCCCAGGAACCCCCCCAGCCCGCCCCAGCCCACAGTCACAGTGTCACTGATTGCAGTGACCATTTATTTAGTGATCACTGCAATCAGTGACATTTGTGACTGTAAAAGTGTCAGTACATTTAGTTTTAGGTCCAGTGTAGCCCCCTAACCCCCCCTAATAAAGGTTTAACCCCCTGATCACCCCCCAGATAACCCTTTCACCCCCTATCACCACTGTCACTAAGCAATCATTTTTCTGATCGATGTCTTAGCGTCGGTGATGCTGATCGGTAGCCAGTAATTTTTTTTAGGTTCGCCGCAGGTTTTTATAGCGTCGGGTACCCCCATATATTACCTAATGAAGGTTTAACCCCCTTGATCGCCCCCCAGGTAACCCTTTCACCCCCTATCACCACTGTCACTAAGTTATCATTTTTCTGATCGATGTCTTAGCGTCGGCGATGCTGATCGGTAGCCAGTAATTTTTTTTAGGTTCGCCGCAGGTTTTTATAGCGTCGGGTACCCCCATTTATTACCTAATAAAGGTTTAACCCCCTTGATCACCCCCCAGGTAACCCTTTCACCCCCTAGCACCGCCGTGGCTATGCGATCATTTTTCTGATCGATGTCTTAGCGTCGGTGATGCTGATCGGTAGCCAGTAATTTTTTTTAGGTTCGCCGCAGGTTTTTATAGCGTCGGGTACCCCCATATATTACCTAATAAAGGTTTAAACCCCTTGATCGCCCCCCCAGGGTAACCCTTTCACCCCCTATCACCACTGTCACTAAGCGATAATTTTTCTGATCGATGTCTTAGCGTCGGCGATGCTGATCGGTAGCCAGTAATTTTTTTTAGGTTCGCCGCAGGTTTTTATAGCGTCGGGTACCCCCATATATTACCTAATAAAGGTGTAACCCCCTTGATCACCCCCCAGGTAACCCTTTCACCCCCTAGCACCGCCGTCACTATGCAATCATTTTTCTGATCGATGTCTTAGCGTCGGTGATGCTGATCGGTAGCCAGTAATTTTTTTTAGGTTCACCGCAGGTTTTTATAGCGTCAGGTACCCCCATATATTATCTAATAAAGGTTTAACCCCCTGATCGCCCCCCAGGTAACCCTTTCACCCCCTATCACCACTGTCACTAAGTTATAATTTTTCTGATCGATGTCTTAGCGTCGGCGATGCTGATCGGTAGCCAGTAATTTTTTTTAGGTTCGCCGCAGGTTTTTATAGCGTCGGGTACCCCCATATATTACCTAATAAAGGTTTAACCCCCTTGATCACCCCCCAGGTAACCCTTTCACCCCCTAGCACCGCCGTGGCTATGCGATCATTTTTCTGATCGATGTCTTAGCGTCGGTGATGCTGATCGGTAGCCAGTAATTTTTTTTAGGTTCGCCGCAGGTTTTTATAGCGTCGGGTACCCCCATATATTACCTAATAAAGGTTTAAACCCCTTGATCGCCCCCCCAGGTAACCCTTTCACCCCCTATCACCACTGTCACTAAGCGATAATTTTTCTGATCGATGTCTTAGCGTCGGCGATGCTGATCGGTAGCCAGTAATTTTTTTTAGGTTCGCCGCAGGTTTTTATAGCGTCGGGTACCCCCATATATTACCTAATAAAGGTGTAACCCCCTTGATCACCCCCCAGGTAACCCTTTCACCCCCTAGCACCGCCGTCACTATGCAATCATTTTTCTGATCGATGTCTTAGCGTCGGTGATGCTGATCGGTAGCCAGTAATTTTTTTTAGGTTCACCGCAGGTTTTTATAGCGTCAGGTACCCCCATATATTATCTAATAAAGGTTTAACCCCCTGATCGCCCCCCAGGTAACCCTTTCACCCCCTATCACCACTGTCGCTAAGCAATCGTTTTTATGATCGTTGTCTTAGTGTCGGTGATGCCGATAGGTAGCCAGTAAATTTTTTTTAGGTTCGCCGTCAGGTTTTTATATAGCGTCAGGTACCCCCATATATTACCTAATAAAGGTTTTAACCCCCTAATTGCCCCTAGTTAACCCTTTCACCAGTGATCATCATATAAGTGTTACGGGTGACGCTGGTTAGTTAGTTTGCTTTTTATAGTGTCAGGGCACCCGCCGTATATAACCCAATAAAGGTTTAACCCCCTGATCGCCCGGCGGGTGATATCAGTTAGGTTTTAGCGTCAGAGAGGGTCTGCGTCACACCCCAGGCAGCGTCAGGTTAGTGCCAGTAGCGCTAACACCCACACGTGAAGCATACACCCCCCTTAGTGGTATAGTATCTGATCAGCTCAATATCTGATCTGATCAGATCTATACTAGCGTCCCCAGCAGTTTAGGGTTCCCAAAAACGCAGTGTTAGCGGGATCAGCCCAGATACCTGCTAGCACCTGCGTTTTGCCCCTCCGTCCAGCCCAGGCCACCGAAGTGCAGTATCGATCGATCACTGTCACTTGCAAAACACAACACACATAACTGCAGCGTTCGCAGAGACAGGCCTGATCCCTGCGACTCCAGTGCTGTAGGAGGTAATTTCACCACCACAGTTAAAAAAAAAAAGCATATATGCCGAAGCATTGGGGCAGCAGGAGCGGAGGAGCGATTTTGCTCCTAATGCCGCGTACATACGGTCGAAATTCCGACGGAGGCTTGCCCGTGGAAAAGTCTGACCATATGTACGCGGCATAACTTTTGCGAGAAGATGCCCCCATGCTTCGGCATATATAAATGGTGCATGTATGCCCATCATTAGAAGTGGGTGGATGAAGGGCGGTATTCTAATGGTGGGCATACCCACCGATCAATCTTTTTTTTTCGTTCAGCCAACAGGCTGCATGAAAAAAAAGATTACAATACATGTCCAACAAGGACCAGCAACGTACTGGTATGTTGCTGGACTTTGAATGTTTATACCAGAATGATGCCTGCGGGTTTAGGTATCATCTTGGTATCATTCTTTTCAGCCAGCGGCCGGCTTTCATGTAAAAGCAATCCTAGTGGCTAATTAGCCTCTGGACTGCTTTTACAAGCAGTGGGAGGGAATGTCCCCCCCCCCCGGATATAAAAAGCGCCATTGGGAAATTGGGAAAGCATTTTATCACACCGATCTTGGTGTGGTCAGATGCTTTGAGGGCAGAGGAAAGATCTAGGGTCCAATAGACCCCAGTTTTTTCAAAAAAGAGTACCTGTCATTACCTATTGCTATCATAGGGGATATTTACATTCCCTGAGATAACAATAAAAGTGATAAAAATAAATAAATATGGAAGCAACAGTTTAAAAATAAAATAAAAAAGCAAAATTAATAATAAAAAAAAAGCACCCCTGTCCTGCCCTGCTCTTGCCCAATGGTGAACGCAAGCGTCGGTCTGGCGTCATATGTAAACAGCAATTGCACCATGCATGTGAGGTATCACCGCGAAGGTCAGATCGAGGGCAGTAATTTTAGCAGTAGACCTCCTCTGTAAATCTAACGGGGTAACCTGTAAATGCTTTTAAAGGCTTTTAAAAATGTATGTAGTTTGTCGCCAATGCGCGTTTGTGCGAAATTTTAAAGCATGTCGTGTTTGGTATCTATGTACTCGGCCTAAGATCATCTTTTTTATTTCATCAAACATTTGGGCAATATAGTGTGTTTTAGTGCATTAAAATTAAAATAAAGTGTATTTTTTCCCAAAAAAATGCGTTTGAAAAATCGCTGCGCAAATACTGTGTAGAAAAAAAAAATGCAACACCCACCATTTTATTCTGTAGGGCCTTTGCTTTAAAAATATATATAATGTTTGGGGGTTCAACATAATTTTCTTGCAAAAAAAATATGTTTTCATGTAAACAAAAAGTGTCAAAAAGGGCTTTGTCTTCAAGTGGTTAGAAGAGTGGATGTAAGCTTCCTAATGTTGTGTATAAAATGCCAGAACAGTTCAAAACCCCCCCAAATGACCCCATTTTGGAAAGTAGACACCCCAAGCTATATACTGAGAGGCATGTCGAGTCCATGGAATATTTTATATGTTGACACAAGTTGCGGAAAAAAAAAAATGTTTTTTTTTTTTTTGTTTTTTTTTGCACAAAGTTGTCACTAAATGATATATTGCTCAAACATGCCATGGGCATATGTGGAATTACACCCCAAAATACATTCTGTTGCTTCTCCTGAGTAGTGATGAGCCGAACACCCCCGGGTTCGGTTCGCACCAGAACCCGCGAACGGACCGAAAGTTCGAACGAACATTAGAACCCTATTAAATACAATGGATGCGAACGTTCGAATTCTAAAGTGCTAATTATAACAACTATTATGCATGTTATTGTCATAAATAGGGTTTGGGAACCCGGGTTGTGCACCAGGGGACATGTATCAATGCAAAAAGAAGTTTTAAAAACGGTCGTTTTTCGGGAGCAGTCATTTTAATGATGCATAAAGTGAAAAAAAAAAGTCAAATATTCCTTTAAATATCGTACCTGGGGGGTGTCTAAAGTATGCCTGTGAAGTGCCACGTGTTTCCCGTGTTTAGAACTGTCCCTGCACAAAATGACACTTCTAAAGGAAAAAAAAGCCATTTAAAACTGCTTGCGGCTTTAATGTAATGTCTGGTCCCGGTAATATGGATGAAATTCTTTAAGAAAAATGGCATAGCTACCCCATGACCCCCCCCTACCCCAGCCCATTACCAGCCCCTTTGGGTCTTGTATGGATATTAAGGGGAACCCCGCACATAAAATAAAAAAGGCCCTATATACTCTGAACAGCCGTATACAGGCGGTGCATACAAGACAGGGACTGTAGGTTTGTTCTTATGTAGAATCTGTTTGTAATTTTGAACAGGTACATTGTTGAAGTGTAGCTCCAGCCCAAAAATCTATTTTTAAACTTTTTGGGAAACATAGGTAAGGGTTATCACCCCTGTAACATTTGTTTTGCTGTCTGTGCCCCTGTTCAGAACATTTCACCTCACTTTCCGTCCCAATGACAACTGTTTTTGAAATGTGGTATTTTTCTTGAAACAAGGATTGCTGATAAAGCATCAGTACAGATGAGACCCCTTTCTCCCATATTTATTCTTACAGGAGAGAATTTTCCTTTCTAGGGGTAGATTTCCTCTCACTTCCTGTTGTCTTCTTTCGTTTGCAAGTAGGAGTCGTTTGTAAGTTGGATGTTTGAAAGTAGGGACCTGCCGTATATACTCTGCAGAAATAGGCCCCTTAGTTGTTGGTGTTGGCACAACACTGTAAGCACTCAGTTACTCTTGGTTGGTGCTGGAACGCCCTGCTGTCAACTATTATATCAGGAATTTTAATTACATATAATTGTTGAACAGTGGTAGTAAAAATTGGGGCTTTGATGGTGGTGCTGGTGCCACAACACTGTAAGCCCTGACAGTTACTCTTGGTGGGTGCAGCAATGGGCCCTGCTGTGAATTATTAGATCAAGAATTGTAATTACATGCCCCTTTTGAACAGGGGCTGAAAAATTGGGCCTTTCGTGGTGGTGGTGGTGGTGGCGTTGCCACAAGACTGTAAGCCCTCAGAGTTACTCTTGGTGGGTGCAGCAATGGACCCTGCTGTGAATTATTAGATCAAGAATTGTAATTGCATGCCCCTGTTGAACAGGGGCTGAAAAATTGGGCCTTAGGCACTGGTGGCACAACACTACAACCCCTCACAGATACTGTACTTGGAGCACAGCAATGAGCCCTGTTGCAAAGTATTGCTTCAAAAATTGTAATGACACGCCCCTGTTAAACAGGGGCTGAAAAATTGGGCCTTAGGCACTGGTGCCACAACACTCCAACCCCTCACAGATACTGTACTTGGAGCACAGCAATGAGCCCTATGGCAAATTATTGCTAAAAAAATTGTAATTACACGCCCCTGTAAAACAGGGGCTGAAAAATTGGGCCTTAGCCACTGGTGGCGGCACCCATAAACAAAAATGATCTTCCAAGCTATCATCATCAATCGTATCATTGAGGACTCGGAGGAGGAGGATAGCCAGTCAACATAACAGCACAGGCACTCAGCATCAGCATCAGTCTTGAAGGGATGTGACATGTTAAAATCAATTAGTCTGTTATATCAGCATCAGGTGTGTGGTAGCTGGTGGTGATCCAAGACTGGTTCATCTTGATGAAAGTCAGTCGATCAACCGAGTCGGTGGACAGGCGCACCCTGTGATCCGTGACAAATCCTCCAGCAGCACTGAATGTGCGTTCCGAAAGAACGCTGGATGCAGGACAGGCCAGTAGCTCAATTGCATACTGTGCAAGCTCTGGCCAGTGATCCATCCTCAAGACCCAGTAAGCCAGAGGATTTTCGGTGGGGAAGGTGTCCAAGTCTGACCTTGCCCCTAGATATTCCTGCACCATGTTTATCAGACGCTGGCGATGGTTGCTGGAACCGATCATACTTTGGGGCTGCGGACTAAAGAATTGTCTGAACGCATCGGTCAGACGGCCACCTTCCCCACCGCTCCTTCTTTGACTGGCCGAAGCCTCAGCAACTCGTTGTCCAGGACCAGGAGTTTGTAACCTCCCAGTCTCTGGGAACGCGTTGCACAGACCTTTCTGCAAGGCCTCCCGGAGTTGTCTCATCCTCTGCTCCCTCTGCGACGGTAACATAAGGTCCGCAACCTTACCCTTGTACCGTGGATCAAGGAGAGTGGCCAGCCAGTAATGGTCCCTCTCCTTGATCCGAAGAATACGAGGATCCTTCCGCAGACTTTGCAGGATCAGGGAGGCCATGCAGCGTAGGTTTGCTGAGGCATTCGCTCCGGAGTCCTCTGGGTCACTAAGGACGACATGATCCGCAGCCACCTCCTCCCAGCCACGTACAAGTCCACTGGTTTCTTGGGACTGTAAATCATCCCTAAAAGACTGCTGCTGATGATGCTGAGTGCCAGCCTCCACCTCCATGCTGACACAATCCTCCTCCTCCTCCTCCTCCTCCTCCTCTTCCTGTGCGATGGGTGGGACAGAAGGAACACTGTCTGGGTAAAGGGGGCCTTGAGAGGCAAGGAAGTCCTCCTCTTCCTGCCTCTGTTCTGCCTCAAGTGCCCTGTCCATTATTCCACGCAGCGTGTGCTCCAACAGGTGGACAAGAGGTACAGTGTCACTGATGCATGCACTGTCACTGCTCACCATCCTCGTGGCCTCCTCAAATGGTGCCAGGACAGTGCATGCATCCCTGATCATGCCCCACTGGCGTGGAGAAAAAAAACCAAGTTCCCCTGACCCTGTCCTGGTGCCGTAGTCGCACAGGTACTCATTGATGGCCCTCTGCTGCGTGTGCAGCCGCTGCAGCATGGCCAACGTTGAGTTCCACCTGGTGGGCATGTCACATATAAGGCGGTTCTTGGGCAGGTTCAACTCCTTTTGCAGCTCAGCCAGGCGAGCACTGGCATTATAAGATCTGCGGAAATGCACACAGACTTTCCTGGCCTGCCTCAGGACATCCTGTAAGCCCGGGTACCTGCCCAAGAACCGCTGCACCACCAGGTTAAGGACGTGAGCCACACAGGGCACATGGGTCAGTTGTCCCTGTCGGAGGGCGGAGAGGAGGTTGGTGCCATTGTCGCAAACCACCATTCCTGGCTTAAGCTGGCGTGGCGTCAACCACCTCTCGGCCTGGCCCTGCAGAGCAGACAGGACCTCTGCCCCAGTGTGGCTTCTGTCCCCCAAACACACCAGCGCAAGCACGGCATGGCATCTTTTTGCCTGCGTACTTGCGTAGCCCCGTGAACGGCTACGGAGCACCGCTGGTTCATAGGACAAACCACAGGAAGAGGCCATGGAGGAAGAAGAAGAGGAGGGGGTGGAGGAGAGAGGTGTGTCACAACCAGTAGTAGCATTTTGGAGGCGTGGCGGTGGGACAACCTCCAACACTACTGCACCTTGTCCTGCATCCTTCCCAGCTGCCAAAAGAGTGACCCAATGGGCCGTGAAAGAAAGGTAACGTCCCTGTCCATGCCTGCTGGACCATGAGTCAGCGGTAATATGCACCTTACCGCTGACCGCCCTGTCCAGCGAGGCCAAGACATTGCCTTCCACATGCCGGTAGAGAGCCGGAATAGCCTTCCGTGAGAAAAAGTGGCGTTTGGGAACCTGCCACTGAGGAACCGCACATTGCACAAACTCACGGAAGGGGGCCGAGTCTACCAACTGAAAAGGCAGCAGTTGAAGCGCTAGCAATTTAGCCAAGCTAGCATTCAAACGCTGGGCATGTGGATGGCTGGGAGTGAACTTCTTTCGACGGTCCAGCAGCTGGGGCAGGGAAATTTGCCTGCTAGAATCGGACGTCGGTGTACTGCTAGCAGAGTGGCCGCAAGTACTTGGCTGTGACACACCTAATTCTACACCTTCATTCCTCTCAGTGCATGTTTCAGAGAGGACTGAAGTTATAGTGGGGTTGGAGATCCCAGCTGATGCGGTGCAAGGAGAGGTCCGCTTTGTTCTTTGGTGTGGGTCTTTGAGGTAGGCTTGCCAACGAGCTGCATGGCAGGTCAACATATGTCTGGTCAGGCATGTGGTACCCAAGCGGCTGATGTTTTGGCCACGCGATATACGCTTGAGACATATGTTGCAAACAGCAGCTGTGCGATCTGATGCACTAGCCTCAAAAAAGGCCCACACCAAAGAACTTTTTGAATGACGGGCAGAGGCAGCGCCCTGCACAGGCGGAGCTCTGCGGTGTGATTCCGTCGGTGTACTGCCCTTACGCTGGCCACCAAAGGGCATCCTGCCTCGTTGGAGATGTGCCTCCTCCTCATCCTCCTCCTCCTCCTCTCTCCTATTAGGCACCCACGTGGAGTCAGTGACCTCATCATCACCTCCCTCCTCATCACTGGAGGCAATCTGGCAGTATGCTGCAGCTGCTGGAACATGACTGCCAGATTGGTGTCCTTCTTGAGCATCCCCTCTGTCTGCTCTCACGCTACTGCCTTCCTCTAGCTGGGTTTCATCATCAGACCCTTCGAAACGCTGGGCATCCTCCTGGAGCATGTACCCAACACTGTGCTGAAACAGTTCGGGGGACTCCTCAGGAGGAGGACATGGTGGGTCTAGGGAAGGAGTGACTGATGATGAGTCTGACATTGATACCAGGGAAGAGGACGCTTTGGCAGCTGCTTTTCCAGTACCCTGAGCCTGGGTGAGAGAGGATGAGGAGGAGGAGGAGGGCTTGGTCATCCACTCTACCAAGTCTTCGGCATGATGTGGCTCAACATGTCCAGCTGCCGAAAAGAAGGACAAGCGTGTCCCATGGCCATGTGCTGATGACAATGCACCGCGTCCACGACCAGCACTGTTGCCCCCAGACACAGAGCCTGCTTGCCCTCTTTTATTGCCTCCTGACTGTCTGCCTCTCCTTGTTTGCCTTCCAGACATTCTAATAGATGGCCTGTAGGGAGATGGGAAAAAAGCAATAAGGGCTACCTTCAGGTGTCCTTCTCTGTCCCTTGAAACAAGGACTTTGACAGTGAAAGAAACTGACACACTCTCCCTACCTACAGTTTTCTGTCCCTAGAAAAAATGTTTTTTTTAAGCACAATTTAGCACAAGGAGAATTACCTCACTGTCCTTCCAGGTCCCTGGAAACAAGGACTTTGACAGTGAAAGAAACTGACACACTCTCCCTACCTACAGTTTTCTGTCCCTAGAAAAAATGTTTTTTTTAAGCACAATTTAGCACAAGGAGAATTACCTCACTGTCCTTCCAGGTCCCTGGAAACAAGGACTTTGACAGTGAAAGAAACTGACACACTCTCCCTACCTACAGTTTTCTGTCCCTAGAAAAAATGTTTTTTTTAAGCACAATTTAGCACAAGGAGAATTACCTCACTGTCCTTCCAGGTCCCTGGAAACAAGGACTTTGACAGTGAAAGAAACTGACACACTCTCCCTACCTACAGTTTTCTGTCCCTAGAAAAAATGTTTTTTTTAAGCACAATTTAGCACAAGGAGAATTACCTCACTGTCCTTCCAGGTCCCTGGAAACAAGGACTTTGGCAGTGAAAGAAACTGACACACTCTCCCTACCTACAGTTTTCTGTCCCTAGAAAAAATGTTTTTTTTAAGCACAATTTAGCACAAGGAGAATTACCTCACTGTCCTTCCAGGTCCCTGGAAACAAGGACTTTGGCAGTGAAAGAAACTGACACACTCTCCCTACCTACAGTTTTCTGTCCCTAGAAAAAATGTTTTTTTTAAGCACAATTTAGCACAAGGAGAATTACCTCACTGTCCTTCCAGGTCCCTGGAAACAAGGACTTTGACAGTGAAAGAAACTGACACACTCTCCCTACCTACAGTTTTCTGTCCCTAGAAAAAATGTTTTTTTTAAGCACAATTTAGCACAAGGAGAATTACCTCACTGTCCTTCCAGGTCCCTGGAAACAAGGACTTTGGCAGTGAAAGAAACTGACACACTCTCCCTACCTACAGTTTTCTGTCCCTAGAAAAAATGTTTTTTTTAAGCACAATTTAGCACAAGGAGAATTACCTCACTGTCCTTCCAGGTCCCTGGAAACAAGGACTTTGACAGTGAAAGAAACTGACACACTCTCCCTACCTACAGTTTTCTGTCCCTAGAAAAAATGTTTTTTTTAAGCACAATTTAGCACAAGGAGAATTACCTCACTGTCCTTCCAGGTCCCTGAAAACAAGGACTTTGGCAGTGAAAGAAACTGACACACTCTCCCTACCTACAGTTTTCTGTCCCTAGAAAAAATGTTTTTTTTAAGCACAATTTAGCACAAGGAGAATTACCTCACTGTCCTTCCAGGTCCCTGGAAACAAGGACTTTGGCAGTGAAAGAAACTGACACACTCTCCCTACCTACAGTTTTCTGTCCCTAGAAAAAATGTTTTTTTTAAGCACAATTTAGCACAAGGAGAATTACCTCACTGTCCTTCCAGGTCCCTGGAAACAAGGACTTTGACAGTGAAAGAAACTGACACACTCTCCCTACCTACAGTTTTCTGTCCCTAGAAAAAATGTTTTTTTTAAGCACAATTTAGCACAAGGAGAATTACCTCACTGTCCTTCCAGGTCCCTGGAAACAAGGACTTTGGCAGTGAAAGAAACTGACACACTCTCCCTACCTACAGTTTTCTGTCCCTAGAAAAAATGTTTTTTTTAAGCACAATTTAGCACAAGGAGAATTACCTCACTGTCCTTCCAGGTCCCTGGAAACAAGGACTTTGGCAGTGAAATAAACTGACACACTCTCCCTA
This sequence comes from Rana muscosa, assembly GCA_029206835.1. Lineage (NCBI taxonomy): Eukaryota > Metazoa > Chordata > Amphibia > Anura > Ranidae > Rana > Rana muscosa. Next base: position 839,606,491 of record CM055116.1, read on the forward strand.
CCTACAGTTTTCTGTCCCTAGAAAAAATGTTTTTTTTAAGCACAATTTAGCACAAGGAGAATTACCTCACTGTCCTTCCAGGTCCCTGGAAACAAGGACTTTGGCAGTGAAAGAAACTGACACACTCTCCCTACCTACAGTTTTCTGTCCCTAGAAAAAATGTTTTTTTTAAGCACAATTTAGCACAAGGAGAATTACCTCACTGTGCTTCCAGGTCCCTGGAAACAAGGACTTTGACAGTGAAAGAAACTGACACATTCTCCCTACCTACAGTTTTCTGTCCCTAGAAAAAATGTTTTTTTTAAGCACAATTTAGCACACGGAGAATTACCTCACTGTCCTTCCAGGTCCCTGGAAACAAGGACTTTGACAGTGAAAGAAACTGACACACTCTCCCTACCTACAGTTTTCTGTCCCTAGAAAAAATGTTTTTTTTAAGCACAATTTAGCACAAGGAGAATTACCTCACTGTGCTTCCAGGTCCCTGGAAACAAGGACTTTGACAGTGAAAGAAACTGACACACTCTCCCTACCTACAGTTTTCTGTCCCTAGAAAAAATGTTTTTTTTAAGCACAATTTAGCACAAGGAGAATTACCTCACTGTCCTTCCAGGTCCCTGGAAACAAGGACTTTGACAGTGAAAGAAACTGACACACTCTCCCTACCTACAGTTTTCTGTCCCTAGAAAAAATGTTTTTTTTAAGCACAATTTAGCACAAGGAGAATTACCTCACTGTCCTTCCAGGTCCCTGGAAACAAGGACTTTGACAGTGAAAGAAACTGACACACTCTCCCTACCTACAGTTTTCTGTCCCTAGAAAAAATGTTTTTTTTAAGCACAATTTAGCACAAGGAGAATTACCTCACTGTCCTTCCAGGTCCCTGGAAACAAGGACTTTGGCAGTGAAAGAAACTGACACACTCTCCCTACCTACAGTTTTCTGTCCCTAGAAAAAATGTTTTTTTTAAGCACAATTTAGCACAAGGAGAATTACCTCACTGTCCTTCCAGGTCCCTGGAAACAAGGACTTTGACAGTGAAAGAAACTGACACACTCTCCCTACCTACAGTTTTCTGTCCCTAGAAAAAATGTTTTTTTTAAGCACAATTTAGCACAAGGAGAATTACCTCACTGTCCTTCCAGGTCCCTGGAAACAAGGACTTTGGCAGTGAAAGAAACTGACACACTCTCCCTACCTACAGTTTTCTGTCCCTAGAAAAAATGTTTTTTTTAAGCACAATTTAGCACAAGGAGAATTACCTCACTGTCCTTCCAGGTCCCTGGAAACAAGGACTTTGACAGTGAAAGAAACTGACACACTCTCCCTACCTACAGTTTTCTGTCCCTAGAAAAAATGTTTTTTTTAAGCACAATTTAGCACAAGGAGAATTACCTCACTGTCCTTCCAGGTCCCTGGAAACAAGGACTTTGGCAGTGAAAGAAACTGACACACTCTCCCTACCTACAGTTTTCTGTCCCTAGAAAAAATGTTTTTTTTAAGCACAATTTAGCACAAGGAGAATTACCTCACTGTCCTTCCAGGTCCCTGGAAACAAGGACTTTGACAGTGAAAGAAACTGACACACTCTCCCTACCTACAGTTTTCTGTCCCTAGAAAAAATGTTTTTTTTAAGCACAATTTAGCACAAGGAGAATTACCTCACTGTCCTTCCAGGTCCCTGGAAACAAGGACTTTGGCAGTGAAAGAAACTGACACACTCTCCCTACCTACAGTTTTCTGTCCCTAGAAAAAATGTTTTTTTTAAGCACAATTTAGCACAAGGAGAATTACCTCACTGTCCTTCCAGGTCCCTGGAAACAAGGACTTTGGCAGTGAAAGAAACTGACACACTCTCCCTACCTACAGTTTTCTGTCCCTAGAAAAAATGTTTTTTTTAAGCACAATTTAGCACAAGGAGAATTACCTCACTGTCCTTCCAGGTCCCTGGAAACAAGGACTTTGGCAGTGAAAGAAACTGACACACTCTCCCTACCTACAGTTTTCTGTCCCTAGAAAAAATGTTTTTTTTAAGCACAATTTAGCACAAGGAGAATTACCTCACTGTCCTTCCAGGTCCCTGGAAACAAGGACTTTGACAGTGAAATAAACTGACACACTCTCCCTACCTACAGTTTTCTGTCCCTAGAAAAAATGTTTTTTTTAAGCACAATTTAGCACAAGGAGAATTACCTCACTGTCCTTCCAGGTCCCTGGAAACAAGGACTTTGGCAGTGAAAGAAACTGACACACTCTCCCTACCTACAGTTTTCTGTCCCTAGAAAAAATGTTTTTTTTAAGCACAATTTAGCACAAGGAGAATTACCTCACTGTCCTTCCAGGTCCCTGGAAACAAGGACTTTGACAGTGAAAGAAACTGACACACTCTCCCTACCTACAGTTTTCTGTCCCTAGAAAAAATGTTTTTTTTAAGCACAATTTAGCACAAGGAGAATTACCTCACTGTCCTTCCAGGTCCCTGGAAACAAGGACTTTGACAGTGAAAGAAACTGACACACTCTCCCTACCTACAGTTTTCTGTCCCTAGAAAAAATGTTTTTTTTAAGCACAATTTAGCACAAGGAGAATTACCTCACTGTCCTTCCAGGTCCCTGGAAACAAGGACTTTGGCAGTGAAAGAAACTGACACACTCTCCCTACCTACAGTTTTCTGTCCCTAGAAAAAATGTTTTTTTTAAGCACAATTTAGCACAAGGAGAATTACCTCACTGTCCTTCCAGGTCCCTGGAAACAAGGACTTTGGCAGTGAAAGAAACTGACACACTCTCCCTACCTACAGTTTTCTGTCCCTAGAAAAAATGTTTTTTTTAAGCACAATTTAGCACAAGGAGAATTACCTCACTGTCCTTCCAGGTCCCTGGAAACAAGGACTTTGACAGTGAAAGAAACTGACACACTCTCCCTACCTACAATTTTCTGTCCCTAGAAAAAATGTTTTTTTTAAGCACAATTTAGCACAAGGAGAATTACCTCACTGTCCTTCCAGGTCCCTGGAAACAAGGACTTTGGCAGTGAAAGAAACTGACACACTCTCCCTACCTACAGTTTTCTGTCCCTAGAAAAAATGTTTTTTTTAAGCACAATTTAGCACAAGGAGAATTACCTCACTGTGCTTCCAGGTCCCTGGAAACAAGGACTTTGACAGTGAAAGAAACTGACACACTCTCCCTACCTACAGTTTTCTGTCCCTAGAAAAAATGTTTTTTTTAAGCACAATTTAGCACAAGGAGAATTACCTCACTGTCCTTCCAGGTCCCTGGAAACAAGGACTTTGACAGTGAAAGAAACTGACACACTCTCCCTACCTACAGTTTTCTGTCCCTAGAAAAAAATTTTTTTTAAGCACAATTTAGCACAAGGAGAATTACCTCACTGTCCTTCCAGGTCCCTGGAAACAAGGACTTTGGCAGTGAAAGAAACTGACACACTCTCCCTACCTACAGTTTTCTGTCCCTAGAAAAAATGTTTTTTTTAAGCACAATTTAGCACAAGGAGAATTACCTCACTGTCCTTCCAGGTCCCTGGAAACAAGGACTTTGACAGTGAAAGAAACTGACACACTCTCCCTACCTACAGTTTTCTGTCCCTAGAAAAAATGTTTTTTTTAAGCACAATTTAGCACAAGGAGAATTACCTCACTGTCCTTCCAGGTCCCTGGAAACAAGGACTTTGACAGTGAAAGAAACTGACACACTCTCCCTACCTACAGTTTTCTGTCCCTAGAAAAAATGTTTTTTTTAAGCACAATTTAGCACAAGGAGAATTACCTCACTGTCCTTCCAGGTCCCTGGAAACAAGGACTTTGGCAGTGAAAGAAACTGACACACTCTCCCTACCTACAGTTTTCTGTCCCTAGAAAAAATGTTTTTTTTAAGCACAATTTAGCACAAGGAGAATTACCTCACTGTCCTTCCAGGTCCCTGGAAACAAGGACTTTGACAGTGAAAGAAACTGACACACTCTCCCTACCTACAGTTTTCTGTCCCTAGAAAAAATGTTTTTTTTAAGCACAATATAGCACAAGCACAAAACACACTGACACTCTCCCTACCTATCCTTCTCTTTCCCTAAACTAAAGGAATCCAGGTTAAGCAAGAAAGAAATAAAAGTCACTGTCCCTGCCTATGCTGCTCTATCCCTGCTCCGGAACACACTACACTAGGCCGCCGTGCTGGCGGCCTTTTATAGTGTGGGGCGTGTACTAAACCCCCTCAGCAATAATTGGCCACAGGCATCCTGCCTGTGGCCAATCATTGCTCTCCTCGCTGCCGGCGCTGTGATTGGCCAAGCATGCGGGGTCACAGTGCATGCTTGGCCAATCACAGCGCCTGGATGACACTGCGATGGCGTAGTGCATTGTGGGCCGTTCGCGTCACTCGAATTTGGCGCGAACGGCCCAAATCGTTCGATCTTCGTCGAACGATCGAACAGCCGATGTTCGAGTCGAACGTATGTTCGACTCGAACACGAAGCTCATCCCTACTCCTGAGTACGGGGATACCACATGTGTGAGACTTTTTGGGAGCCTAGCCGCGTACGGGACCCCAAAAACCAAGCACCACCTTCAGGCTTTCTAAGGGTGTCAATTTTTGATTTCACTTCTCACTGCCTATCACAATTTCGGAGGCCATGGAATGCCCAGATGGCACAAAACCCCCCCAAATGACCCCATTTTGGAAAGTAGACACCCCAAGCTATTTGCTGAGAGGTATTGTGAGTATTTTGCAGATCTCGCTTTTTGTCACAAAGTTTTGAAAATTGAAAAAAAAAAGAAAAAAAAAAAATGTTCTTTCTTCATTTTCAAAAACAAATGAGAGCTGTAAAATACTCACCATGCCTCTCAGCAAACAGCTTGGGGTGTCTACTTTCCAAAATGGGGTCATTTGGGGGGGTTTTGTGCTATTTTGGCATTTTATGGCCTTCAAAACTGTGATAGGTAGTGAGGAGTGAAATCAAAAATTTGTGCCCTTAGAAATCCTGGAGGCGGTGCTTGGTTTCCGGGGTCCCGTACGTGGCTAGGCTCCTAAAAAGTCCCACACATGTGGTATCCCCATACTCAGGAGAAGCAGCAGAATGTATTTTGGGGTGCAATTCCACATATAACCATGGCATGTGTGAGCAATATATCATTTAGTGACAACTTTTTGTAATTTTTTTTTTTTTGTCATTATTCAATCACTTGGGACAAAAAAAAAATATTCAATGGGCTCAACAGGCCTCTCAGCAATTTCCTTGGGGTGTCTACTTTCTAAAATGGGGTCATTTGGGGGGGTTTTGTGCTATTTTGGCATTTTATGGCCTTCAAAACTGTGATAGGTAGTGAGGAGTGAAATCAAAAATTTGCGCCCTTAGAAATCCTGAAGGCGGTGCTTGGTTTCCGGGGTCCCGTACGTGGCTAGGCTCCTAAAAAGTCCCACACATGTGGTATCCCCGTACTCAGGAGAAGCAGCAGAATGTATTTTGGGGTGCAATTCCACATATAACCATGGCATGTGTGAGCAATATATCATTTAGTGACAACTTTTTGTAATTTTATTTTTTTTTTGTCATTATTCAATCACTTGGGACAAAAAAAAAAATATTCAATGGGCTCAACATGCCTCTCAGCAATTTCCTTGGGGTGTCTACTTTCTAAAATGGGGTCATTTGGGGGGGTTTTGTACTGCCCTGTCATTTTAGCACCTCAAGAAATGAGATAGGCAGTCATAAATTAAAAGCTGTGTAAATTCCAGAAAATGTACCCTAGTTTGTAAACGCTATAACTTTTGCGCAAACCGATAAATATACGCTTATTGACATTTTTTTTACTAAAGACATGTGGCTGAATACATTTTGGCCTAAATGTATGACTAAAATTGAGTTTATTCGATTTTTCTTATAACAAAAAGTAGAAAATATCATTTTTTTTCAAAATTTTCGGTCTTTTTCCGTTTATATCGCAAAAAATAAAAATCGCAGAGGCAATAAAATACCATTAAAAGAAAGCTCTATTTGTGGGAAGAAAAGGACGCAAATTTCGTTTGGGTACAACATTGCATGTCTGCACAATTTACAGTTAAAGCAGCGCAGTGCAAAATTCTGAATTCACCTCTGGTCCTTTAGCTACCAAATGGTCCGGGGCTTAAGTGGTTAAAATTGTTGGCTAGATGATGTGTTTGTAAAGAGAATGAAATGCAAACTTTAATCAGTGTAAAGGAGAGGACACTCAGCAGCTGCTTCCACATCTGTACTTTTGAGCACTATAGTGTGGGCCACTAATACCGCCTTTTTGGGGTGTCCCACACAGGTGCATCAGTGAATTTTTGTGCTGCCTCCATGTCTGAAAATTGACAGCCAAAGGTGAATACAAAACCGATTCTTGGACATATATAATGCATTCATGTTTAAATTCCGCACAAACACACACTTGTACCCCACTTTCAAGCAATTTAGCCTGTTTTCATTTTTCATTGTGAATTTCTGTGTGATAACTAGACCTTTGGTTTGATTCTCATAAGGGAGAGAAGACTGGGAGGATAACACTCCAGGGAGCACATGAAACCCACAGCTTTGAAACAACCCCAAACTCCCAAAGACCCACAACCTGAGGGTGTTGAGGAAGTTAAAGAGGTGGAGGAAGGAGAAGTGCAGGAAGGAGAGGTGGATGACGTGGTGGAACTGGTCACCACAAAAGGTCAGTATCTGTCACCACAGCTTCAGGTAAGAGATGTAGGCCTGCAGAGTTATAATACCTTTTTTATTTTGTTTTTAGGGGATGTAAATGTTGTGGTGAAGGATAGTACACGTTTCTCTGCTGACAGTGCCCTCCGAATAATACAGCAAGTGATGGAATGTAGCACAGAACTGGACAGAATTAAACAAAGAATTCATGTGATGGATAAAACATTTAAAAACATTCTCGATGTTTTGGGGAGAATTGAATAAGGCATCAAAACCCCAATTTTTGTTTAATGATTGTTCTTCCCCCTTTTTATTACCTTTTTGACAATCAAACCAGCCAAAAATTTAATATGCACACAGTGTGTCAACATGTGCCATCTGCCATCAGGGGATATCCATGTACAGCTTTTGTGGGTGCAACCCCTTCCTCGTATCTCAAGTAGGTGAACTGAGGAAGGGGTTGCACCCACAAAACACGTCCATTGATCACCCCCGATGGCAGATGGCACATGTTGACAATAGGGATCAGGAGTCTCAAATCCCTATTGGAAATGACTTCAAAATGTGTGCATATTCAATTTTTGGCTGGGCAAGGGGTGTCAAGACCCCATATTAGGACGGGCACACAGAGACATAGTTTGTGTACGTGAATGCCTCATATTGCTCAGAGGTATCCAATGTTGTACTTTTTGCAATGCAACTGATGGTTTTCTATTTTCATATTAAAAAAATTGCCGGTTTGTGGCCAGCCAAAATCCCCAAAAAAAAATTATTACCATGTGTGTGAATGTGCAGAGTAAAATGTTTGAACACAAACAACGTGTAGCTTCTTTTTCAAATACGCTCTAACCTTATATATTTTTTGGGGTTACATAGTGAAATGGCTGGTATTTACTAAAGGAAAATACACTTGGCACTACAAATGCACAAAGACAAACTAGGAGACAGGAAAAAAGAAAAGTTAAAAGATATCAGATTTTTATTGAGTTCGTTCTCCATGCATCTTTACACATGGCCTGACATAGGAATTGCCCCCCTACCCGTGAAATATTCCAGATACTTCTCACGAACCTCACGGGCATTTTGGGGGGGCAAGCCAGGACGGGCAGATTCGAGGCCCGGCAGCCGATTGCCAGAGGAAAGTCCTGCCTCCGGCAAAACTGAGGCCATATAAGAAGTTGATTTTCTGCTGAGAAAGTTATGGAGCACACAGCAGCATAAAACTACATAGTTTATTTTGTAGTCCGCCAAGTGGATGGGAGTCATAAAAAGGCGGAACCGGCTGGCCATTATCCCGAAGGCATTTTCAACGACTCTTCGTGCCCTGGCCAGCCGGTAGTTGAACACCCTCTTCTCTGGGGTCAGGGTTCTCTGTGGAAATGGCCTCATGAGGTGCGGTCCAAGTCCGAAGGCTTCATCAGCCAAAAAAACAAAGGGGAGTCCTTCAACATTCCCTGCATCCGGTGGCAATGCAAGGTCGTCACTCTGGAGACAGAGGGCAAACTCCGTCTGGATGAAGGATCCCCCATCGGACATCCGGCCATTCTTCCCTACATCAACATAGAGGAATTCATACCGTGCTGACACCACCGCCATCAGCACAATGCTATGAAACCCCTTGTAGTTGAAGTAGTAGGACCCAGAACGGGGGTGGCGGCACGATGCGGACGTGCTTCCCGTCTATGGCACCACCGCAGTTGGGGAAGTCCCACCGCGTGGCAAACTCCGATGCCACAGTCTGCCATTCCTGTGGCGTGGAAGGAAGCTGGGGAATCAAACAAGATGAAAAAAAATTAGAATTTAAAAATAGAACATTACAAGCAGATTATAAGAAAATACATTAGAGGCCAACATCAATAAAAATCTCAGTTTAAGGTGTTTTTAAGAAGTATAATGGAAGGCTCATGTTTCATATTCATCACCCCCTCTGATGGTCCATTCTTAAAATATTTTTTGGGGGGGGGGGGGTAGATGTGTTTGGCCACAGGATAGCATTGCAGTGGCGGTGCGTCCAGAGTGGGCGCTGGAGCACTGCCCCCTCTCACCTGTGCCCGTCACTCAGAACAATACATAGGTTCATGCGTTGCAGTAACCTATGTATTGTCAATGCCGCACAATATTCAGGTGGGTGGCCCCCTGTTAAGCGACTAACATATGAAGAACTGCGGCATTTATGGGGTGAAAATTGCATATCAGAAACAGGGGGGCAAATAGGCTTGCAAAATCCAGCCTGAGGGATGTAATTGGTTTGATAAAAGTAAAATTGGGGACGCAAGGGGGGGGGGGACATTCCTTGGGTAAACACTGACAGGCTGCTCTGCCAATCATGTTCACCAAGTCTGTTTTACGGCTACATGATTGGCTGATGCAACATCGAGGGCAGGAAAAGACATCAAGGACAGAAGAAGGATGGCGCTGACCATAAGAAGGTAAGTGCAGGGCTGGGGGCAAACTGGCTGCATTGGAGGGGGCAAACTGGCTGCATTGGAGGGGACAAAATGGCTGCATTGGAGGGGACAAAATGGCTGCATTGGAGGGGACAAAATGGCTGCATTGGAAGGGGCAAAATGGCTGCATTGGAAGGGGCAAAATGGCTGCATTGGAGGGGACAAAATGGCTGCATTGGAGGGGGCAAACTGGCTGCATTGGAGGGGACAAAATGGCTGTATTGGAGGGGACAAAATGGCTGCATTGGAGGGGACAAAATGGCTGCATTGGAGGGGACAAAATGGCTGCATTGGAGGGGACAAAATGGCTGCATTGGAAGGGGAAAAATGGCTGCATTGGAAGGGGCAAAATGGCTGTATTGGAGGGGACAAAATGGCTGCATTGGAGGGGGCAAACTGGCTGCATTGGAGGGGACAAAATGGCTGCATTGGAGGGGACAAAATGGCTGCATTGGAAGGGGCAACTGGTGGCGTTTAATAGGCACAGTCGCTAAAAAGGAGGAAGTTTAGTTCCTAAAATTGGGGGTGGACCCCCAAACATTTGGAGCAACAGACGTCCCTGCTGGAAAGCTTCGTGAAGGGAAATATGCATGGAGGAGAAAAAAGGGGCATTTAAAAGCTTCCAACATGCATGAGGACAAAGGGGACATTCTCAGCATATTACAATCATGGTAATTAGGGAAGGTTGAAAGAAATACAATACATTATCATACATGAAATACATAAAATGTGATGTTAATGGAGAAAACTTACCCTAATATAGTCCTCCTGCAGGACTTGTATAATGGCAGAACAGGTGTCTGGGATTATGAGGCCCAGAGCCTGGGGGGAGATGCCTGTCGTGAACTTCAAGTCCTGAAGACTTCTCCCTGTCGCCAGGTAACGTAACGTGGCGATGAGCCTCTGCTCAGCACTGATGGCTTCCTGCATAACGGTGTCATGCCTGGTAATATAGGGGGACACCAAAGCCAACAGTTCCTGAAAAACGGGGTCAGACATCCGCAGAAAATTCCTGTAGTCCTCAGGATTATTCTCGACGATCTCCCGCAGCAGAGGCATATGGCAGAATTGGTCCCGCTGGAGCAACCAATTCTTGGTCCATGAACTCTTCCTCACCCCGTTCATGGACTGGTCTTGGTCCAAAACAAGCAGACCAACACCAAGCGCACGCACAGCACGAACTCGACGACGAGAACATCCAGGCGACATGGCTAGGAAACGGTCGTCTTATCAGAACGTACAGAACAGAACGCACTTTAGAACAGCAAGGCCTATGAATAACGAACTGAAAATCAGAAACGAACGGGCAAGAACGCACTGTAAAACAGATACGACCTGCCTAGACGCCCTGAAAGACAAGATACGAACCCACAAGCACAAACTGAACCTCAGAAAACTAACTGAAAAGCACGAAGACTGAAAAGCGCGAATCGTCTCTTCCCAAACTTTTACTTCACACGCGGTAACACGAGATCAGCAAAAGCAGCCCAAGGGGTGGCGCCAGGGAAATCGATCTTCCCCTTTATAGTGCCGTCGTACGTGCTGGACGTGACCGCGGAGAACGAGGAAATTTTGAAATGTCAGTGTGTACGCATGGAAAGCTTGACGAGAAAATCGTCAAGGTTAACAAGAATCTCGTCGAAAAAAACTACGTGTTTCTAACAACGAGAAAATCGGCCGTGTGTACGAGGCTTAACATTGAGAGTGGTGAGTGACTTTAAACTGACACCTTTGCATAGTTGTGGCGAGTGCCTGAACCTTTCCCTGCTCTTCTCTGCATAAGAAAATAAAGCCTGACTGACTGTTGAAGGTTTTATATCTGTGTGGACATTGCATTACTACAGACTTTCCTACCCGGACAACGAAGCTGAAGAGGTAACGTGCAAAACCCAAAACTAACCAGCAGCTCCTACGGGGGTAGTGATACATATATTAATGTAAATAATTATGCTATATGAAAACATGCAAATAAATCAAATATATAAATATAGTGCCACACAGTAGGATATAATAAATAGATAATTCATAAAATGATAGTGCCACAAACATGAATCATAAAGTGCTGTACTGCATAAAACAGTGATATTCTAATTCAAGATGGAAAATCCGTCCAATGTAATTGATATAAAGTTCTTTTATACATATTTAGTAAATTTAGTAAAAAAATGTGACAAACAGCTTGCTGCAGTGTTCACACTCAGGTGCTCCCCACCCTCAGGTAATGGCTGCTCACCTCTGAGCATGTGACATCACAGCTAAGTTTGGTCAAACACGCTTATGAATCACTTTAGGGATTCTAGGCAGGCTGTCTGTTTCAAAGCTGCTTATTGGTGCTGCCTCCTCACATGGAAAATGGTAAAAAGAAACGCCATGGCATAATATCGTTTAAAACTGTTTATTGTGCAGACAAATAAAACCCCAACGCTGGGTACTCACATGGGTTAGGTGCGTTAAGTGCACCGCTCTGTATACTGCCTAAAAACGCTGGGTAATGGCTGGGATCGTACGTTCATCCTCTGTATGGTAGCTGAGCGCCATGTGAGGAGACAGCACCAGTAAGCAGCCTTGAAACAGACAGCCTGCCTAGAATCCCTAAAGTGATTCATAACCAAACTTAGCTGTGAGGTCACATGCTCAGAGGTGAGCAGCCATTACCTGAGGGTGGGGAGCACCTGAGTGTCAACACCACAGCAAGCTGTTTGTCACATCTCTTTTACTAAATATATATCAAAAGAACTTTATATCAATTACATTGGATGGATTTTCCATCTTAAATTAGAATATCACTGTTTTATGCACTAAAGCACTTTATGATTCATAATAGTGGCACTATAATTTTATGAATTATCTATTTAATTCATCGTACTGTGTGGCACTATATTCATATATTTGATTTATTTGCATGTTTTCATATACAGTAGAACCTCGGATTACGAGCATAATTCATTCCAGGAGAATGCTCGTAATCCAAAGTACTCGCATATCAAAGTGAGTTTCCCCATTGAAGTCAATGAAAACGAAAATAATTTGTTCCGCATTGACTTCAATGGGATGCAATACCGCTTGCGGCCAGAGGCGAGGGAGAGCCTCGGAAATGGCCAAAAAGGCCAGAGGACACATCGGCTGACCTCGGCAAACCTCAGAAAGACTTTGTTCCAGAGATTTTTCAAGTCAGCCGTGCTGTCCTCGGGCCTTTCCGTGTATTTTCGATCGGCGACGTTCGGCTCTGGCGCCCCCCCACCTTAGGCCAAACGCGGTACTGCACACCAATTTGGCCTGAATCGTGCTCATTTTGCGAGACAACACTCGCAAACTGAGTTACGATTTTAAAAAATACAGTGCTTGTATTGTGAAACGCTCGTTAACCGTGTTACTCGCAATCCGAGGTTCCACTGTAGTATGATAATTTACATTAATATATATTTACAGGGGTGTGTGACATATATCACAGTATAATTTACAGATAAAATATATTTCATTCATTTGATTTTGGGTAAGGCCCCGTTCAGGTCCACCTGTCAGTTTTTTCGGCGGACCTGAACGGGCGCTCCATGCAAGCCTATGGAGTGACGGATGTCAGCGGTGACATGTCCGCTGACATCCGACCCGCTCCGATCCGCTAAAATCAGATGTATGGCGATACGTCGCCATCCGTCCATGGCAGATCGGATCAGGTGAGAACTGATGAAAACTGACATGCTGTCCATTTTCATCCGATCTCTCCATAGGAGACAGCGGCGCTCGACAAGCCCCTCCCCACTCAGTGAGCAGAGAGGGACCTGTCATCCGCCAGCTCAGCGGAGATCAACGGAGAGATCTCCGGCTGAGCTGGCGGACTCCGAATCAAAGGATCCGCCTCGTGTAAATGAGGCCTTAGATAGCGCAGCACATTTAATTTAATTTAATTGGTTTCACACGGTATATGAGACGTGATTAGTGCTAGCAGCAGTCACTTTTACTTTCATTTGTTGATCACCTTTTTATTTAATTTAATTAGATTTTTTTATATTTTCACTAGGTAGCTCGCAAGATTCTCACAGACGAAGGAAGTCTGCTTTATTCTTGACAGAAACAAACCCTTGTGGGATAGGGCCATCAACCTTGAAAAAGGTCTAACATGGTCGCTTGACCCTTTTGTTCAACTACCAGTCTTTTCCCCTGCGATGTATGGGTTCTCATTTGGGACATGGAACAAAGTAACTCACGGCAGACTCACCTCTGATACATCAGGGATCTTTTTGGGACTCCTACAACAGTCCATTGGCTCTAAAGTTAGGTGTTCCTTCTTCAGTTTATATCAAATTAGAAAGAGGAGTTAGCATTCTGGGCCATGTCTTTTGAGAGCTTACTACAGAGAACTCCATTTCCCAAACATATTCTATCCTGTCAGCTTTCTCATACCCTGATCTCCCTGTGTACACAGCCACCTGGGAGAAGGATCTAGATACCTGACCTGAACCTGAGGAATGAGAGAACATTTTAAAGCCAGCTCAGTTCAGGAAAATAACTTTGGACAGCTATACCAGTGGGTAAGGATTTTAAACAAACATTCGGCACCATTTTTACCCATCTCTCCCAAATGTTTGTTCATGTTGTCAGTGCCCTGGCTGAAATATGACCCACATCTGGTGGAATTGGCCCCCCTAGTATAAACTTCTGCCAACCTATATTAACCATTTATTCCCGAACGACTGGGTCAATTTTCTTGTTCAATATTTTTATTGAAAACAGTACAGAATGTACATAATAACAGTAGCGCTCAATGTGCATGTGGTCATAAAAGATATGCAAAGACCATAAACATTGAAACAACAATTGAAAATAGAACAATGTTGTCATATAAGGAAACAGTCCTAAATGGGGAAAAGACTTGAGTGCGACCCGGTCAAATTTTCAACTGCAGACAGGGCCATCACTCCTCGCCATTGGCAAAATCCCTCAGAATCCCACCCAAGCTGAATAGGAATTGGACGCTATCATGTATCCAAAACATTTCTTGGCAGAATATGATAGGCTGGACCAACACAGTTACCTGGGCTGCCTAGACAGTTCTGTAATTAAAAATAACTTTGAAAACATGGTTCTCAAAAATAATTGCTCCTTGTAACAGTCACGATGTGCTTAAGTGGGGACAATTATCCCACCTCTTGAGCAGTAGCAGGACAGGGTCATCGAGCACCCAGGGCAAGGTTGCAGAATTGAATCACTCCCCCCCACTGTTAATACCGGTCGTAGAATGGGTGTACCACCCTGTATGTATTCTTTGCCCTCTTGCTTCTCTGCGCCCGGGGGAAACTTTCCTTCCTGCCCACCCCTTGTCCCGGCTCTGCTCCATGCCCCTCTTTCGGTATAGCTTTCCACACTTCCATTCCCTTCTGAAAAGCAAGCTATGGCTGACACTAGATGACCCCTTGATGAGACAAACTAGGCAAACCACCAATAATTTTTTTGCTAGTAAAAGATATGGAGAACCCATACCATGCTACTTTTAAAGGATAAGTTCACCTTTCATAACATGTTACAGTTACACCCATATTCTGGTAACAACATGAATTGCACCAGTCCCCGCACCTCCCCTGCTGTGACATAACGCAGGCATGTGGAGCTCCGCCCACCCAGCAGCGTCACTAATTCACAGCGCTCTGTGAATTGAAAACTACAGGGGTCAACAGCCTTTGCAGCTGCTGGCTTGTAGTATTCAATGAACTACCATGGCACTGTGAGCACTGTCGTCGTTTATTCATTCTTCCTGTCAGCATGTATCGGCTTCCTCATACAATGAAGCCAATAACACTGACAGATCTGCAGGAGACCTGAATGGCACCAGTGATCTGCTGATCACTGGTGCAATGCTTTACAGACTCCTACAACAAAAAAAATAAAAATGCACCATTTTTTAACTTGCAAAGAAAATGTGCATTTATTATTTTTGTGAAAAAGTGAACAGTCACGCCCAGTCCCGCCATTGGACCTGTGTTATGTCCATCATAGGGCGGGACTCGGCATGACTGTGAGCGGAGCCGAAAAAAGCCGAGTATAGCCGAGTACACTCGGCTATGTGTATCTCGGCTCCGCCCAGTCCCTGCATTCTTGGCGGCGTTCGCCCCGCTCTGTCCAGTCTCGGCGCCAATTTTAAATTCCGGCAAGGCTGCAATAAACACTGGGGGCAAGGCTGCACGGCTGCACTGTGACAAGGCTGCAATGGACTCTGTGGCAAGGCTGCAATGGACACTGTGGCAAGGCTGCAATGGACACTGTGACAAGGCTGCAATGGACACTGTGACAAGGCTGCAATGGACACTGTGACAAGGCTGCAATGGACACTGTGACAAGGCTGCAATGGACACTGTGACAAGGCTGCAATGGACACTGGGGCAAGGCTGCAATAGACACTGGGGCAAGGCTGCAATAGACACTGGGGCAAGGCTGCAATAGACACTGGGGCAAGGCTGCAATAGACACTGGGGCAAGGCTGCACTGTGACAAGGCTGCAATGGACACTGATAAGGCTGCATTTAAATGTAAGTTATTTTTCCATAAACTTCCCTCCTAAAAGTTTTTTTCCCTAAAATTCCCTCCTAAACTTGGGTTGCGTGTTATACGCCAATAAATACGGTACTTACACATGACTTACATGGCATACGTAAAGTATTCACAGCGCTTTACCTTTTCCACATTTTGGTATGTTACAGCCTTATTCCAAAATGGATTAAATTCATTATGTTCCTCAAGATTCTACAAATAATACCAATGCGAAATAAGTTAGTTTGAAATATTTGCAAAATTTATTACAAATAAAAAAAACGGAAAAAAAAAAAAATCACATGTACATAAGTATTCACAGCCTTTAACTGGCCATACAATATACAATTTTCTTTTTCTATTTCCTTCAGCTTTACCTTCAACTTTGTAGTGTAAGGGCTTGAATGATTGCATACACATTGAAAATGTTTACGTTTGAGCTTGTATTAGATGATTTAGAGAAATCTAAAAGGAAAATTGTACAAGAAAATTGTATAATATATGGCCAGCCTTTGCAATGATACTCAAAATTGGGCTCAGGTGCATCCTTCTTCCACTGATCATCCTTGAGATGTTTCTACAACATGATTGGAGTGCACCTGTGGTAAATTCAGTTGATTGGACATGATTTGGAAAGGCACACACCTGTCTATATAAGGTCCCACAGTTAACAGTACATGTCAGAGCACACACCAAGCCATAAAGTCCAAGAAATTGTCTGTAGACTTCAGAGACAGAATTGTATTGAGGCACAGATCTGGGAAAGTGTCCAAAAATAAAAAAAAATGTATGCAGCATTGAAGGTCCCAATGAGCACAGTGGCCTCCATCATCCATAAATGGAAGAAGTTTAGAACCACCAGGACTCTTCCTTGAGCGGGCTGCCTGACCAAATTGAGCAATCGGGGGAGAAGGGCTTTAGTCAGGGAGGTGACCAAGAGCCTGATGGTCACTCTGACAGAGCTCCAGCATTTCTCTGTGGAGAGAGGAGAACCTTCCAAAAGAATAACCTGTAGGGTAGACTGGCCAGACAGAAGCCACTTCTTAGTGTAGCGGGGTCTCCTTTAAGGCCCTATGGACTACGTTACCCAGAACCCCGCTTGGCACCCAGGGTGGATTTTGGCCACCACAGAGACTCATGGGGGGGCTATAAAAGGAAAGGGCGAGGCTAAGCTCGGCCTCTTTGGACACCGCGCTGCAATCAATAGGACTCCCTGTGCGGATCTGCTGCAGTGCAAGGCCCGAGGCCTGGTCCTTGCGCACCTTCCAAAGAGCCTTCCACCCCACTGCTGAGCCTGGGTGACACCTGACTTCTTTGAGTTGCTGACATCAGTTGGACCAGAGACCTGATCGTTGCAGGCACTGTGTGTGGAAACACAGTGGTGGAAGTCCCGGACTGGGATCGCGTCCGGAGGGGTGAGCGAGCATCTGCTCACTTATTTAACTTGTACTTTGAATAGGCCTAGTGACTGCCTTGGCCCATCGTGCTGTAGTTTTTATCCCGCCAGAGAAGATAGCTGCACGTGGCGTGTGATCACTCTGCACTATCACTGATTAGTAGGTTTATTGCTGCAGGGCTCTGCATGTATGCTATGTGTTATGTTTAACCTATACCTTTATACCTAAGTAAATCAGATATAGTTTACCACTCCTGAATCAGTGTTTATCATTGCATATTATCTGCCTATCTTGCTGTGAGATTGTGTATAACCAGGTATAGAATTATATGAAGGAAACATTCCCTAGACTAACTGTGCCATAGAGGGTTGAGTAGATTGCCGGGGGTTGGCGGTGCTGTATACAGGGCCCGAACTAACTGAAAACCAGCGGCTCTCTTAACTGGGGGTAGCGCTTCACGTGGGGGCTCGTCCGGGATTTTGGGATCCCTGGAAAACACAAGTTTGCAGATCAGTGGAGGCCTGAACCCTATGTTATTTGCAAGAAGCTGCCGGACCTACCTGTCTACAAGCTAAAGCCGGAAGGAAAGGTGGGTCCATTAAAGACTTGGCATCGGAATCACCTACTCCCACTTGCTGAAGCAGTTTGGATACCCTCTGCGAGGGATTCCCCTGAGCCAACTTCCATCTTGGATACTCCCAAGCCAAACACTCGCTCCCAAACCCCTCGAGCTGAGGAATCAGATGTCTCTGAACTAAGTGAAGAAGAGGGGGAGGAACTTGAATGGCTATGGGCTTCCCAGGCCCCAGGAACTTCTGCTATAGATCTTCCACCTACTGAAGACACCATAGACAGTACACTGAATGCAGAAGCTACTGAGTTCATCCCGTCCAGTCCCTTAACAGATTCTTGGGAAGATGCCTGTGACTCACTCTCAGAGGAGGATCCAAGAGACTCCATGTATCTCCCTGTTCCTGAGTCAAGTGCTCCAGAACCAGTGGAAACCCCCAAGTCTGTTCCAAGAGAGGAACCTGCAGTATCTGAACCAGACATTCCAAGAGAACAAAGGATGAGAAGGACCATAAGGCCTCCCCGAAGATTGACTTACCCACAAATGGGGGAGAGCTCAGAAGACACTGTGGTCACTGCCAGGAGGAGTGTGGAAAACCCTGATCCCTCCACTGTTCATTTAGTGGAGGGCAACCCCAACTCACCCTCTGGCACAGTTAGGCAGGTCGCTTATGACAGTGTGACCTGTGGGCAAGGAAATTCACCCTCTCGTTTTTGGTGGGAACTTCCTCTGCCGAACTCATACACCGCATTGTCAAATGTTGTGCGTAGTGTTTGTTAATAGTTATCTTTGGGGACCAAAGAGTTTAAGTGGGGGGAGTGTATAGCGGTGTCTCCTTTAAGGCCCTATGGACTACGTTACCCAGAACCCCGCTTGGCACCCAGGGTGCATTTGGCCACTGCAGAGACACATGGGGGGGCTATAAAAGGAAAGGGTGAGGCTAAGCTCGGCCTCTTTGGACACCGCGCTGCAATCAATAGGACTCCCTGTGCGGATCTGCTGCAGTGCAAGGCCCGAGGCCTGGGCCTTGCGCACCTTCCAAAGAGACTTCCACCCCACTGCTGAGCCTGGGTGACACCTGACTTCTTTGAGTTGCTGACAACAGTTGGACCAGAGACCTGATCGTTGCAGGCACTGTGTGTGGAAACACAGTGGTGGAAGTCCCGGACTGGCATCGCGTCCGGAGTTGTGAGCGAGCATCTGCTCACTTATTTAACTTGTACTTTGATTAGGCCTAGTGACTGCCTTGGCCCATCGTGCTGTAGTTTTTATCCCACCGGAGACTAGTGGCGGAACTGAGTTGTGTAGTCTTCGGTGAAGCGTTCCTCTTTTATTAACCGTTATTGGATTACAAATACTGTTCCTGTATGTGCACCACCGTTCATCTGCTTGCGAAGAGTTGTTCTCACAGAGATTGAGTTTTATCCGAGTCAGGCCTGACCAGGGGTTTAAAACTTTGTTGGTGCGCCACATTGCGCATAGAGAAGATAGCTGCACGTGGCGTGTGATCACTCTGCGCTATCACTGATTAGAAGGTTTATTGCTGCAGGGCTCTGCATGTATGCTATGTGTTATGTTTAACCTATACCTTTATACCTAAGTAAATCAGATATAGTTTACCACTCCTGAATCAGTGTTTATCATTGCATATTATCTGCCTATTCTGCTGTGAGATTGCGTATAACCAGGTATAGAATTATATGAAGGAAACATTCCCTAGACTAATTGTGCCATAGAGGGTTGAGTAGATTGCCGGGGGTTGGCGGTGCTGTATACAGGGCCCGAACTAACTGAAAACCAGCGGCTCTCTTAACTGGGGGTAGCGCTACATTAGTAAAAGGCACATGACATCCCACCTGGAGTTTGCCAAAAGGCACCTGAAGGACTCTCAGTCCATGAGAAACAAACTTCTCTGGTCTGATGAAACAAAAGATTGAACTCTTTTGCCTGAATGGCAAGCGTCATGTCTGGAGGCACCACTCATCACCTTGCCAATTCCATCCCTACAGTAAGGTGACCAGATTTTTAAAATGAAATCCGGGGACATATTTTTTTTTTCACTAGTAATGGCGGCAATCAGCGACTCTCTACCCATCGCCGCCGCCGCGCGCTTCACAGCCTGTCAAGACTTACTCTCCGGGCCCCGGCTACTACTGGGTGGGATGCGGAGGAAGATCACTCCGCCAGGGAAGGCAAGGAGATAAGCAAGCAGGCGGCTGGCCAGGATTTGAGTCAAGGCAGAAGAAGAACATGCAAGCGGAGCGGAATGGGCATGCACCCAAAACTGAAGAAATATTCGCTCCGCTCCGACCAGCACATGATCATCAGAAAGGGGCACAGATAATGGAAAAAATACACCTCCCTAAGCTAGTAGGAGCGGCGGAGCAGGGGGTGTGTAATTCAGAATTTTATTTTTTTCATTCTGCACCAACTGTCTTTGAAATTGCCCCAGCCCCTGTTCAAATCCAATCCGGGGACAGACTTGGTCCGGGACAGTATCCTCAATCCGGGGACTGTGCCCTAAAACCGGGGATGTCTGGTCACCCTACCCTACAGCGAAGCATAATGGTGGCAGCATTATGCTGTGGGGATGTTTTTTAGATGCAGGAACTGGGACACTAGTCAGGATCGAGGGAAAGATGAATGCCGTAATGTACAGATCGCTCTGGACCTCAGACTGGGGTGAAGGTTCATCTTTCAACAGGACAACCCCCCTGAGCACACAGCCAAGATAACAAAAGAGTGGCTATGGGGCAACTCTGTAAATGTCCTTGAGTGGCCCAGCCAGAGCTCAGACTTAAACCCAGTTGGAACAACTCTGGCGAGATCTGAAAATGGCTGTGCACCAACGCTCCCCATCCAATCTGATGGAGTTTGACAGGTCCTGCAAAGAAGAATGGGAAAAACTACCCAAAAATAGGTGTGCCAAGCTTAAAGCATCATAATCAAAAACACTTAATGCCGCGTACACACAATCGGAAATTCCAACAAGAAAAGTTTGATGTGAGCTTTTGGTTGGAAATTCCGACCGTGTGTAGGCTCTATTGGACATTTTCTGTTGGAATTTCCAATCGTCTGTACGCAATTCTGACGCACAAAAATCCTACGCATGCTCGGAATCATTGTACTTAATTTTTCTCGTCTCGTCGTAGTGTTGTATGTCACCGCGTTCTTGGCGGTCGGAATTTCCGACAACATTTGTGTGACCGTGTGTATGCAACACAAGTTTGAGCCAACATTCCGTTGGAAAAAAATCCATGGTTTTCTTGTCGGAATTTCCGATCGTGTGTACGCGGCATAAGGCTGTAATTTGTGCCAAAGGTGCTTTAACAAAGTATTGAGCAAAGGCTGTGAATACTTACTGTATGTACATGTGATTTTTTTCAGTTTTTATTTTGAATAAATTTTCAAAGATTTCAAATAAACTTCTTTCATGTTGTCATTATGGGGTATAGTTTCCGGAATTTTGAGGAAAATAATGAATTTAATGCATTTTAGAATAAGGCTGTAACATGACAAAATGTGGAAAAAGTAAAACGCTGTGAATATTTTCCGGATGCACTGTACGTTTGTGTATCTGCATATGCCTGGACTACCTACAATTGTATTTATTTGCCTATGTATACTGTTCTCTAAAGGGTTTAGCAAAATATGACTGCTGCAAATACTGTTATTGTTTCTTCAGTTTAAACCTAGTAAACTAAAATTGATCTACCTACTACCAATACTGCATGTTGCATTTTAAGTAGTGTTTTCTATTAGACATTACAGTTTTGAAGGAAGGTATTAATCATCCGTGTAAACAGTATCCAATGGGGTTGATTTAGTGCCGGTTCACACAGGGGCAACCCGACTTACAGCGCGACTTTGCAAGGTGATTTGGAGGCGACTTCAGCGTGACTGAGTAACTTACAACGCGACTTAAAGTTGCCTCCAGGACAGGCGACTTTGGCTGTGGCCACAGAATAATCAGCTCTGTGGGAGGGAGGGGTTTGCCTGGGTAAACCATTTTCTTTTCCTGTAAAGTTGCTTCAGTTAAGATGGAGATCCGACTTTGGAGGCAACTTCCATTGAAATCTATGGGTACAAGTTGCCTAGAAGTCGCCTTGAAGTAGTACAGGAACCTTTTCTGAAGTCGGAGCAACTTCAGTAGTTTACATTGAGACAGCTCTCATTCACTTCAATGGAATTTCTTATGTCCAGCGACTTAGGGCAACTTGAGATCTGACAAGTCGGATCCCAAGTTGCTGTAGTGTGAACTGGCACTTACTAAAACTGGAGAGTGCAAGAATTGTTGCAGCTCTGCATAGATACTGTACCAATCAAGGGTAGTACAGTGACTTAAGCCTCGTACACACGACCGAGAATCTCGTCAAGAAAAAACACGTCGTTTTTCTTGAGACGAGATTCTTGGACAAGAAACTTGTCCCGGCCAAGTGTACAGACGCTCCTTTCAAAGAACCTGCGGTTCTTTGAATGGAGCGAACGCGGTGACGTAATCGACTACGACGAGCGTGCGCTCGTCACATTCGATGCCGTCGCCGCCATCTTCCTACACCCTACCTATGCCTAGGAAGCTACCGCGCATGCGTCAAAGTAATTTCGAGCATGCGCAGGCTTCTCGGAGGACAGGTAAGTGTACACACACACACACACACTTTTCTCGTCGAGAAACATGCTGACAAGAATCTCGACGAGAAAATAGAGAGCAGGTTCTCTAATTTTCTCGTCGAGATTCTTGTCGGTTTTCTTGACGAGAAACCTGATAGCCACGTACACACGACCGATTTACTCTGCAAGAAAGCTCTGCCAGCAAGTTTCTTGACGTTTTTCGTGTGTACGAGGCTTAAGTTGTTAGCACTTTTGCCTAGCAGCACTAATCAAATCCCAACCACGACACTACCTGCCTGGAGTTTGCATGCTCTCCCTGTGCTTGCTTGGGTTTCCTCAAGGTACTCTGGTTATCCTCTCATACTCCAAAAAATACATGCTGGTAGGCCAATTGGCTCCGGTCTAAATTGATTAGCATAAAATGTATGTATAGTACCCATTGGGTGGTACCATGGGTACACTATGTGATAAATCGTGCCACGTCCCCAAAAGTAGAACACTTGCCAAAGAAAGAACCAGCAAGTTGGATATTTTTGTGACGAAACAAACGATTTTCAAAACATTAGTAATGGAACAGTTCAAACAAATCTACAGGGTGTGTTAAAAATGTAACGTCAGGCGACATCTATTGATACAATGATGGCATTATCGCATGCACGTTTGACAGATCTTTAGAAATCTGACCGATTTTCTAACTGTGAATGGTCAGCATGAGTCATGTTACTCTGTCACGCGAATAGACAAGTTGAAAATAAATCCTAAAAAGCTAATTCATTTTCATTTGGAAAATGTAAGTGCAGAGACCCAGGGGTAATACTCAATTTTAAATGTTGCGCTCCCTAGATTGTGCAGGAGTGCTTTGGTTTTCACCCTTGATTAAAAAATAAAAACACACAGGTATACACACACACACATATATATACACACACACACACACACACACGACTGGAAAGTTCACTGGCTTTTATCCAAAATAGTTTTGGTGTGTGTACTGTGGTAGAAAGTGTAAAAATACGCCAGCATTATGTAAATAAAGTAACATTTTGTTTGATGATACTTTGATGGCATTTTATTGTTTCTTCCAGGATTATCAAATACCACCCAAGTGTAGAAACAGTGTGGCAGTGTGTCTATATTGTAACCCCTCATGAGCTTTCCCCGATTTCCCAGCTTCTCTCTGTAGTGTCATTTGATTTCTATATACAGCATAATACATGCACTCTGATAGGGATTTCCTTCATAATAACACGAAGGATAATGTACCCCCTACTGTAAATTCTACGGATATTAAAAATGGCCAAGGAATTTACACAGCACAGAAATGCCTAGGCTGCAGTTCCATATAGAGGTCAAAGAACACCAAGGTGAGTGTAGATTCCCCCAAAGTGAACCTGTGAGGATAGAAATGTGACCTGACGCTTCTAATGTGTTTGTAAAAGGTCAAACTTCCAGACCATCATCCTGATCCTCACATCAGTAACTACCGAGTCAGAGGCGTAACTAGATGGGCCCCCCTTTCCATCTGAGCCTCTGGCTTCCAGTGTTTGGATATCCTCCCAAAACCATGCTTCCCACATGCCCCCTGGGACATGCATCCAGCGCAATCACAGCGGCCCGTTACCATGTGATCAGCTGATCACATGTAAACAGACTTGCCGGTTATCCACAGCCCTTTCCTCCCACGCTGTGTCTGTCTTAGGAAAGGACTGCCGTTAACTGTCAAGAATGTCAGTAAATGGTTTACACTGATAATCAGTGCCCCAATCATCAGTGCCATCTATCAGTGCTCATCAATGCCACCTATTAGTGCCCATCAATGCAACCTATTATTGCCCATCAATGCTGCCTATCAGTGCTCATCAATGCTGCCTATCAGTGCCCATCAGTGCCTTCTATCAGTGCCCATCAGTGCCGTCTGCCTTCTCAGGACAGCACAGCTCTGTGCTGTCCTCTCCTGCAGAGCACAAATAGGAGAGGGGAAGGAGAGAAGGGGGAGCAGATCAGCTGTGTCCTCTGTCATCCGGTGCGAGAGAGGATGGACAGAGGGGGAGATAGAACTGTCAATGCCGGTGTCTCTGTGCTGCTGTTCCATGAGAGACACGCTCACCGCTCAGAGCCGTGTGAATAGCAACCCCTCTGGGCCCCCCCACAGTGACGGAATGCCAGGGCCCCATCCCAAGTGCGACTGTTGCGACCCTGGTAATTCCGCCACTGTACTAAGTAACTGACTGACAAGTATGAAAGGTAGAAGTTAATGGCGGCTAGTTCTCAAAATTTTTGAGGGGGCGCAAACGAACTGAAAAATTCTAAAAAATACTGAAACAAAAACATCAAATGCAGCCACTTTGTCCATCAATTGCAGCCAACTGTGGCCCAGCATATGCAGCCAACTGTGGCCCAGCATATGCAGCCAACTGTGACAACCTCCGCCCGCTGTCTGACCGGCACTTACCCCATTGTGGTGGCGGGTCAGGCAGCGGGTGATAGCGGCAAGCTGTGGGACAGGTATTGCAGGTCAGGCGACGGCACCTGTGTCCTCCATGAGTGTCTTCTTGCCTTCTGCTAGGCAGCCAATAGGATTGCCTGTGCCTTCAGCCAACCAGGTGACGGGTATTAGACCCACGCCTCCTTATTGGCGGAGAGGCGGTTCAGTGTTAGAAGAGCAAATATTCATTTGCTTTTCTAACACAGCCGGGTGGACTGCGAGTGCAATGCTCTGCGCTCCAAGTCCACCTTTTTTGAAGCCTATTAGAGCCTATGGCTCTAAACAGGTGCTTCAAAAAAAACAAAAAACGCCTCCGCCACTGGAATTCAGGTGCCCGGCTATGCATAAATCTATCCATTTTACATAGAGGGGGGGTGGTGTGACAGAGGGGGCGGCGCCCATGCCCCCTTAATGGACGGGCTGCCCCTGGTAGAAGTTCTGTTAAAGTGGTTGTAAACCTCAGACATGAAATATGAGCAAAGCATATCCCTCTATAATGTGTACTTGTCTCAATTAAGAGCAATAAGGGGGTTATTTACAAAAGGCAATTGTGGCACCGGAGAGGGAGAGGAGACAAAAGCAAAATATAAAAAAAGTGATCTTTTGCTTAAAAAAAATAAAAATGTAAAAAAAATAAAAAAAAACTTAACTGGAAGTGACGTCATTGCATCGCTCCGGTCCTCCAAGACCTTAAAGGCGATCAGAGACGATCTGGTCTCTGATCACCTCTATGGCCAGCTGCGCGTCACATCGGATCGTTTTTTGGGCGCTCCAGTAAAATCAGTAAGCCAGAGAAACAACGGCAAACAGCCGGGTGGTAGGACCCCTCCCGCTGCTTCTGGAAGCGATCCAGCGGCTAATAAGCTGCTCTGACCTCTTTCATGAGAACAACAGTTGCCGGCTAAAAAAAAAATTAAATACTGGGGTTATGGCTGATAGCTTCAGCCATAACCCTGGTAAGCCACTTGCGAGTCGCAACGTATATATACGTATTGCGGTCGGCAAGTGCTTAAAAATATGAGATTAGGTTTAGATCTACTTTAAATGAGGAAAATAATGACGTTAGGAGCTCAAGCATTACAGAAATGGGTGAATGCAGATCATTTAAAACCCAAAAAACAATATCATATATTGCAGTTTAGCAGCCCCTAGATGTGGTGGCTACATTCGTTTTCTTTTTTCCTCCAATCTCACCTGGTGCTCTCACAAGTAAAGCTGGCCATACACTGCTCAAAATTTGGCTGCTCCAGAAGGGAATGAACGCATTTCATTTAGTGTGTGGGCTCTCCTGCTTGAAAGAAGTCAAAGGAACATACTGGAACATTTTCCTTCAATCAGCAGCTGCAGCCGCTAATCAGTGTATTCTGACAGCTGTGGGTGCTGCTGTCAGAATGCAATGCCCTGGCGGGGGTGGGGAGATTCCTCCATCTACCTTGTTGGAAGAATGCGTTATAAAGTAATGGAAGAATAGATGGAAGAATGTGTTATAAAGCAAATGGGATGGCCACACAACATGCCTCTGATTAAGCGCAGTTTAGCGTGAAATGCGTTAACATTTTTTCCCGCCTCCTGTGACTGTGCTGTTTGTGGAGTTTACTGCAATAAAATTTTCTATTTGGATTTCTGATCCCAGTGTGTGGCCATCCCACTTGCTTTACAGTGCTTCTCGGTTGCAAGCCGGGTCTGCACCTAGTTTTGAGTCTGCTTGCTAGGCGTTGGGTACCTACCTAGAGTGGTACATCTATACATTGGACTTTCAGGAAGAATGTCTTAGTTTGTTCAGCCTGTTGGCTGAATGAAAAAGAACTAACCATGTATATCCAGCCTTAGTCAACTTTCTTTAACAAACCAGGCTGACCAGCGAAAATAGGATTTTTTTTGGTCATACTTACCTATAAACTCCTTTTCTTTGAGTACATCATGGGACACAGAGTTAGGCTAATATTCATTACCTGCTAGGTTATACTTGATATCCAGATGAATGGACACTGGTAGACCAAATGTCTTTAGATGGGAAGTGATCCCCTATATAACCACTTCCATACAGGAAGTACTTCAGTTTTGTAGCAAGCACTGAATCCTCAAAAAAAAAGAGGGGAGGGACCTCTGTGTCCCATGATGTACTCAAAGAAAAGGATTTTACAGGTAAGTATGACGAAAAAATCCTATTTTCTTTTTCATACATCATGGGACACAGAGTTAGGCTAATATTCATTACCTACTGGGACGTCCCAGGGCAAAAGCCTTGAGGGGAGGGAGACACCCTGCCAAACAATAGCCATCAGAACTTATATGGCAGCCCGCAGTACACTGCGGCCGAATCCTCGGCTGCTCGAACATCCACTTGATAAAATTTTGTGAACGTATGCACTAAAGACAAGGTAGCAGCCTTACAAATCTGAGCCACAGATACCTGATGGCGAAAAGCCCAAGAGGTTCCTACACCCCTGGCTGGGAGAATGGAGCTCTCACCCTAAAAGGGAGTAAGTAGCCTTACGTTTCAGACCATAGGCCTGAATGACCAATTGACAAACCCAATTGGCAATGGAAGCTTTGAAAGCTGCCTGCCCCTTCTTGGGTCCTTTTGGTAAAACAAAAAAAATAAAACAGGATTTTTGTACTCACCGTAAAATCCTTTTCTCTATCGTCCATGGACGGACACAGCTCCTTTATTCTTGACAGTTGGGTTATGTTCCTGTTCATAGGAGAGGACTAGGCAGAACATGTTTGTTATCTTAAAACATGTAACTTTAACAGAGTTGAACAGCCCCGCCCAGGGGGCGGTCCCTCCATACATAACCCTCCTACATGCAGTCAGCAGCCTCAGTTCGTAGTAAAGCAGTACAAACTAAAAAAGGAGGGGTGGGTGCTGTGTCCGTCCATGGACGACAGAAAAAAGGATTTTACGGTGAGTACAAAAATCCTATTTTCTCTTTTCATCCATGGACGGAAACAGCTCCTTAATTCTTGACAGTTGGGACGTCCCAAAGCAGTGTCAAAAAAACGAGGGGTGGGCACAGCATCAAAAAAACATTTTCACCCCAAACAAGCAGAGCTCCTCAACGGAGGAGTTGCAACCTTAAAACAGCCGCCTGCAAAACTTTGCGGCCGAAGCTAGCATCCGAAGATGCACTCACATCAATCTTGTAAAATTTGGAAAAAGCGTAAACGGATGACCAGGTTGCCGCCTTACACACTTGTGATACAGAGGATTGAAGTCGGAAAGCCCAAGAGGCACCAAAAGCCCTGGCCGAACGCGCCGTAACGGGAAAGAGACGCGCCCGCCCCTAAGGCAGGGCTTGACAAATTTGCTTGGAATCTAGGAGCCAGCTAAAAAAGTTAGGAGCCAGGAACGCGCCCTGTCCCGCCGAACTCGCACGCAGAAGTGAACGCATACGTGAGTAGCGCCCGCATATGAAAGCGGTGTTCAAACCACACATGAGGTATCGCCGCGATCGGTAGAGCGAGAGCAATAATTCTAGCCCTAGACCTCCTCTGTAACTCAAAACATGCAACCTGTAGAATTTTTTAAACGTCGCCTATGGAAATTTTAAAGGGTAAAAGTTAGTCGCCATTCCACGAGCGGACGCAATTTTGAAGCGTGACATGTTGGGTATCAATTTACTCAGCATAACATTATCTTTCACAATATAAAAAAAAAATTGGGCTAACTTTACTGTTGTCTTATTTTTTTATTAAAAAATAAGTGTATTTTTTCCCAAAAAAGTGCGCTTTTAAGACCGCTGCGCAAAAACGGTGTGACAGAAAGTATTGCAACGACCGCCATTTTATTCTCTAGGGTGTTAGAATAAAAAATATATATAATGTTTGGGGGTTCTAATTAGAGGCAAGGAGATGGCAGGGAAAACAGACAGGGAAACTCCATTAGCATTGCTGGTTGTCATACCAACTGCCACCACAAGATGGCGCTAGTTCACAGAAGGAAGCATAGGCCTGCAGAAGGCCGCAAAGCCGCGGCCTCAATTACCGGCCGGCGCGGCCCGACGCGATCCCGCGGCGCGGAGGGGGGGGCACGGAGACACAGGATACCCCAGCTGTGCTGCCCCAGGCGCCAGGTCGCTAATTCTAGTCGCAATGGCGACCTGGCGCCCGGGGTTTGTCGAGCCCTGCCCTAAGGCCATAGGCCTGGATGATGGTCCGCCTGATCCACCGAGAAATAGTGGCCGATGAGACCGCCAGGCCTCTTTTGTGGACCGGACACCAACACAAACAAACTGAGTCAGACCTCCGAAACTGAGCCGTAACAGACAGGTACACCCGCAAGGCCCGTACCACATCCAAAGTGTGGAGCGCAGACTCTCTGGGATGCGATGACCGAGGACACAAGGATGGAAGTACAATGTCCTGTTTCAGGTGAAAAGCCAAAATCACCTGTGGAAGAAACTAAGGTCGTGGGCGTAGTACCGCCAAATCCTTATGGAGGATCAACATGGGGACTTGCAAGGCAAGGCCGCCAATTCAGAAACCCTTCCGACAGAAGTAATGGCCACTAGAAAGGCCACCTTCTGAGATCACGTCAGGAGAGGAATCTCACTGGTGTTCTCAAAAGTAGGTACCAGAAGAACCGAGAGCACCAGATTCAAATCCCGAGGAGGGAGAAGTGGTCTAATTGGGGGAAGCCCCCATCAAAACTCCTGTACAAAAAAGGTACCCACCAGGGAATGGGACGCCAACGGCCATAGAAAGAAAACAGCCAAGGCTGAGACTGACCCTTGGTGGTGCTTAAAACAAGTTTTTTAAAACCACTCCATGCTGTAAAAACAGCAGGATCCTGGGAACCAAACACGTCCGTGGGCGGCACTTCATCTCCGCGCACCTGGAGATGTAGGCCTTCCAGGTGCGATGGTAGATCTTGCAGGAGGAAGAATTCAGTGCCCTCAGCATGGTCGAGATGACCGAATCCGAAAGACCTCGGTCCCTTAGTACCTGGCTGACGATAACCATGCCATATGGCCAGCGGCTGTAAGGCAGGATGAAGTGTGGGACCTTGAGACAGAAGATCCTCCCGCATTGGCATCTGCCAGCGCGTCCGCCACCAGGTGTACGAAGTCGGCGTACCAAGGACGCCGGGGCCAATCCAGAGCAAATAGAATCACCGGGAATCCCCTCGATCAGCACATTGAGGAGCAGCTGAGGTAGCCACATTAGTGGAGGATAGGCATAAACTAGCCTCCACGTGTCTGACGCGTCTGCCCAGGGATCACTGGACCGGACCACGAATCTCAGCATCATGCAAACGAGTCGCGAAGCCAGGAGGTGCACGTCTGATGTCCACCTCCGGCAAAGGAGTAGAAACCGCTCCGGGTGCAAGAGCATTCCCCGTGTTCAACAACTGACGACTTAAATAGTCCGCCAGTTAGAGTTCCACACCGAGAATGTAGACAGCCGACAGAGCCGGCACGCTTCTTCCCGTCCACCGCAGGATAACCAGAAGGTTGACATAAGCCACAGCCGTGGCATTGTCCGACTGGAACCTGATCGGGCGGCCTTGTAGTCTCCACGACTTCCTGATCGTCCGAAGTTCCAGAACATTGACCGGCAGACGTGATTCGTCCAGAGTCCAGCGACCTGGACCGACTGGACCCCCCAACCTCCCTTCAATAGAAAAGAAGGGAAAAACTTCCCGAACAGAAGTGCCGGAATGTCAGCCATCAAGTCAGAGAGGCCCTGACTTAGGCGATTCATCTGAATCTGATGATGCAGAGACAATGGGGATGTGTTCCATAGGACGGAATCCTCCCTCCGAGTGTGGACTCGGACAAACAGTGCTGCCTCGAAGGAGGCTATCATGAGACCCATTTCACTGCCCCCTGGAGCATCCGCAACTTTTCTGGAGGAAGAAAATTCTCGCCTCTGATGAGCACAGAACCAGCCCCAGGATGGTGACTGACTATAGACACGTCTTCCTTTAATTCTAAACTGAAAACAGGTTATAAAAGAAGACCATACAGAGACCAATGATGACAATGCCATGTTGACTCAGCAAGGCTAGAATGGAAGCGAGCACCCTGGTGAAAACTCCCAGTGCCGCTAGGTCAAAAAGGAGAGTCATAAATTATTAGTGGTTCTCCCTGACCGCTAATCACAGGAACCTCTGGTGCCTGTCGCATCTGGGGACATGCCAGCTCGCGTCTCTGAAGTCCAGTAACGTCCCTGGATGGAGCGAACCGACATCAGGGCAGTCCGACGAGACTGTAGGACAAAGAAACCATCCGGTGAATAAGAAAGTAAGAAAGAAAAAATTGATCTTTTATGAAGCGACCACTTCACAAACTCCATGGTCGGAAAAACCGGACGGCTACACAAAGGCATTCAGGGCCTTGAGGCCTAAGGGCGGTATGGGTATGACAACCCCCAAGAAACACCGCAATATATTGGAGAAGGAAGGTCCCAGCTTACGGGGCGCCTCTACTGTTAGCCAAAGAAAGGCAAATCTGTCAGAGCTTCCCTAGAAACCCGGACAGCGGACCAGTATATCAGCCTTTTCAGGTGGCGCAAAACCCCCCCGGACACAGAGGCCCTAGAGGCTAAATCAGTTGCAGTGCACCTGCTGGTCGACTTATAGAGGAAGCTGAAGCTCCTCCACTGCCTGGTACAAAAGCTTTGCCCAGTCATTGAGTGACAGAGACACCAGAGACGCAGCCACTAACGGGCGTAACGCTGACCTCAGCATGGCGAACACAGTCCGAGCCATCGCTTCTGATCACCTCCGAAAGGCAGGTGACCCCCCTGCCGGGAAAGTGGTACCCCTGATACCAGGGGTCAACTTCATAGGCAAAAAACACATATCCTTATGAAAATGCTCTACAAGAAATAACGTGCGTTGAGGGACTAAAAAGGACCTCTGCGACAAACCCAGTCCCCATCTATGAAGTCGTCTACAATATAGAGTGGGTCGAGTG
Source organism: Rana muscosa (assembly GCA_029206835.1). NCBI lineage: Eukaryota > Metazoa > Chordata > Amphibia > Anura > Ranidae > Rana > Rana muscosa. The sequence continues at coordinate 839,638,128 of CM055116.1, forward strand.
CGACCCAAAAAAGGGACTGACACCTTCCAGCAGCTACTTCATTGATAAATGCTGATTGTACAAACACATAGTTTATACTGTGTATTGCGCCAAAACGCGCAATTGGAGCGTGGGAGGAAACCCACTCAGCCACAGAGAGCATAGTACATAGACATACGGTGTATGTATTTTAGTATGTGTGAATAAACATATTGAACATGTTTATGCTGTGCATAGCCCAGAAGGTGCACATACCATTGGAGCATGGGAAGAAACCGAAGAAACCGGAGAACCCGGAGGAAACCCACGCAGACACAGAGAGCAATAATACATACATTCAGTGTTGTGTATAAACATATTGCGCCGAAGGCGCGCATGACATTGAGCGTCGGAGAAAACCGGAGCATCCGGAGGAAACCCACGCAGACACAGAGAATAACCATACAGACATATGCTGTGAATGTATTTAGTGTCATATATAAACATATTGTTTATGTTTATAATATGCATTGCACCGAAGGCACGCATGTCATAGGAGCGTGGGAGGAAACCGGAGCACCCGGAGGAAACCCACGCAGACACTATAAACATAATTGTGTATGTTTAAACTATGGCGCCGAGGGTGCTTAATCCTCTCTGAATCCAAACTGAGTATAAGTGCTGCCGAAGCAAGCACCAAACTGCACACAAAAAACAACCTCTGACCCTCAGAACAGTGGTCCTGTCAGAGTCAGAGCATCCCTCAGGAAATGGCGGGAAACCACAGGTGCAGGGGCACTGGCTGTTGCCTCTCAGATACTGACTCCATGTCACACAGAAAACTCTCAGGACTAGTCAAACTAATGACTAAAGTCACCCCCCCATGCTGCACCGACCGGGGGGGTCACCCAGGGGACACCCCTGCCCAGAATGAGACCGCTCAGCGTCATTGCCCGCCTCTATACACTAAGACTGTGTATCACTGTAATATCCATGCTGCTCTATAAGCAGTGTGTGTGGAAACAGTGAGGGAAGTTGTGAGGAGAATCGTGCTTGCCATCCAGGAGCCAGCACTATAGGCCCACACTGCGCCAAAGATTGCTGCTGGACGCCTCGGGAAAGGGCACGACCACAAGAAAATGGCCGCCCACAATAGCAACTGCGCCAGTGCGCCGCCACGGCAAGATGGCCGTCAATGGGAAAAAGCAATGCAATAGAAAACACCTTGAAAATGGCGCCAGCGCTGTCAAAATGGCGCCCGAGCACCACGATGTGGACGAGACGGCAAGGCATGGGCTTCCCCGGAGTAGAGCACCCCCCACAGAGGAACGAGCTACGACACCACACAGACCCCCACCGGGACCCGGAGCCCCCCCACAGGTACGCCCCGGTCGCAGCCAGCCCCGCTGGGGCAGAAGGGATAAAGGTGAAAGAAAACAGGGAAGGGGAGGACAGGAGAACCCCCTTTCCCAGGAATGCCCAGCTGTTCACACCCGCCGAGGCAGGGGGAACTGTACTTACCCGTCCAAACGAGGACCTGCTGGTGCGTTCCTGACAGGCCTACAACTGAGCGGTACGTACGGAGTAGCTGTCGGCCCTGTCCACTGTGAGTGAGAGCCTAGTCATATGTGGACCCTGGAGCAGAAGCTCACCGGCCACCCCTGGAGTCATGGGGTATGTCGTGACAGACCCAACGCCTATTTGCAAGGGACTGTAACACACTCGATGGCCGGACTGGGGGGACTACAAGGATCTATAATATCCTGCCTGTCATGCCCAGCCGGCAGTTGATAGAAGATCTTAAAAATAAAATAAGATAAAATAAAATAAAATAAAATAAAAATTTCTTCAGGTCCCAAAGGGAGCCACGTCCATCTCCTCTGCTAGGTAGAAAAAAACTGAGGCTGCTGACTGCAGGTAGGAGGGTTATGTACGGAGGGACTGCCCCCTGTGCGGGGCTGTTCAACTCTGTTAAAGTTACATGTGTTAAAGTGGTTGTAAACCCACTTTTTCAACTTGCACCTACAGGTAAGCCTAGATTAAGGCTTACCTGTAGGTGCAAGAAATATCTCCTAAACCTACACGGTTTAGGAGATATTTACTAAAATGTCAAGCGCCGCTATCTACGGCGCATGCGCGCCGTAGACAACGGCGCATTTATGGGGTTAATCCCATTCACATACTCGGCTACTTCCCAGCAATCGCTGGGCGTAGCCGAGTGGGACGCCTCCCGCGCGCATGCGCAGAGTGACGTCTCCACCGCTCCGGCCAATCACAGCGCCGGAGCGGCGCTGTGATTGGCTGGTGCGGCGATACCCGGAAGTAACATTCCGGCTATCGCCGCAGTGATGTCTGCGGCTGGACAGAGGGACGAGGACGGCTTCGGGGGCCCCGATCTAAGGTAAGTGGAACATAATGAGCTATTATGCTAGTCATAATAGCTCATTCTGCCTTTCTCTTGCAGGTGGGCCAAAAAAAAAAAAGTGGGTTTACAACCACTTTAAGATAACGAACATGTTCTGCCTAGTCCTCTCCTATGAACAGGAACATAACCCAACTGTCAAGAATTAAGGAGCTGTGTCCGTCCATGGATGAAAAGAGAAAAAGAGTCTGATCCTCGGATCTCCGCAGATCTAGACAAATAAACCTTGACTGCCCGGACAACGTCCAAAGAATGCAGTCGTCTCTCTTCCACCGAACTGGCTGAGAGAAGAAAGAAGGCAAAATAATGTCCTGATTTAAATGAAAGGCAGACACCAAATTTGGCAAAAAGGATGGAACAGGTCGTAACACAACCCTGTCATGGTGAAGGATCAAGTATGGTTCCCTGCATGAAAGGGCCGGCCACCAACTCCAACACCATTCTAGCCGAGGTGATAGCCATCAGGAAGGCTAGCTTGCATGACAGCAAGTCTAATGGGATTTCCTTGATAGGTTCAAATGGTTGTTTCTGTAACAGACACACTGGTAAAAAACTGAAGTACTTCCTGTATCGGAGGGGATATATAGGGGATCACTTCCTGTCTAAAGACCTTTGGTCTACCAGTGAAAGTATAACCCAGCAGGTAATGAAAATTAGCCTAACTCTGTAACCCATGATGTATGAAAAAGAAAGTGACAGTTGGAGGGTTGAGAGTGACGGCGCAGGGGTCTCAAAGTGGTGGCCCTCCAGCTGTTGAGAAACTACAAGTCCCATGAGGCATTGCAAGGCTGACAGTTACAAGCACAACTCTGTCGGGCACAGGCATGATGGGACTTGTAGTTCCGCAACAGCTGGAGGGCCGCCAGTTTGAGACCCCTGGTTGAGACAAACTATTTATCACCGACAGGGGTGCTTGCAATGAACAGCTTTTATTTATGCAACACCTTTACCCAAAAAGGGAGAAAAAAAAAAACGTTGCTGTAACTGCTTAGAGAGGTACTTCAACCTTAAACCCTGGTTGTGACTTGTCATGCAATTTTAAACTGTCAAATTGCATGACAAGTCGCACCCTATTTTTGCCTATGGAACCATTCAAATCAATGCAACTCCAACTTGCACAGATTTCTAAAAAGTTCCTGCACTATTTTTGGCAATTTAATGTGCGACTTGCATAGACACCTGTGTACGAAGTCATACAGATGTCAGCAAAATGCAGATGAAACCGCACTGACCGACAGCTTTGAAATAGCACTAAAGTAGCGCGATTTCAAAGCCACATTCGGTGTGAACCGGGGCTTAGGCTGGGTTCACATATATGCGGTGCGGGACATCGCATACGATTTGCACAGGAATCGCACTACATTCCTGTGCAAATAACGTGCGATCTCTGTGCAGTGCAATTTGAGCTATTCATTTGCATGGCTCAAATCGCACCACATCCGCACAAAAAAGGTGAAGGACCCTTTATTTTTCCCGCGCACTGGATACAGATCATATGGGTGTTCACACTCGATTCTGTCAAGCACACTGCATTTTACAAACTGTTTTGGGGTGTCGTTAACTCAGCATTGACCCCCGCTGCTGGTTCTTCCAACTGTTGCAGGTCCCCAACACCGCCAACTTGGATTTGGGAGGTGGTTGTCTTTCTGGGAAATCACAGCCACCTCATGATTGTGCAGGGCTGTGGGACTGGAGCCTCGTGTGAAGTGGCCCAGAACATCATTCTAGCCTAGGTAGAACTGAGGGAGTGGGTACCTGTCACAGATACTTGCTCCACGTGTAAAAATAAATAAAGTGCTGGGGTGTAGGATTGGGGTAGACATGGGCAAAGCAACATTTTCACTTTTAAATAAAGGTCCACTTTAAGAAGTGTTAAAGCGGTAGTAAACTGCTGTTTTTTTTTAATCCTGCAAAGCAATGCCATAATGTAATAGTATGCATCGCAACTTGTATGTAGTCAGAGGTGACCCCCCTCCCCAGTCAGTGGTGAGCCCACTGACCCCCTCTCCAGTCAGTGGTGACCCCCCTCTCCAGTCAGTGGTGACCCCCCTCTCCAGTCAGAGGTGATCCCCCCTCTCTAGTCAGAGGTGACCCCCCTCTCCAGTCAGAGGTGACCCCCCTCCCCAGTCAGTGGTGAGCCCACTGACCCCCTCTCCAGTCGGTGGTGACCCCTCTCCAGTCAGTGGTGACCCCCCTCTCCAGTCAGTGGTGACCCCCCTCTCCAGTCAGAGGTGACCCCCCTCTCCAGTCAGAGGTGATCCCCCCTCTCCAGTCAGAGGTGACCCCCCTCTCCAGTCAGAGGTGACCCCCCCTCCCCAGTCAGTGGGGAGCCCACTGACCCCCTCTCCAGTCGGTGGTGACCCCTCTCCAGTCAGTGGTGACCCCCCTCTCCAGTCAGTGGTGACCCCCCTCTCCAGTCAGTGGTGACCCCCCTCTCCAGTCAGAGGTGATCCCCCCTCTCCAGTCAGAGGTGATTCCCCCATCTCCAGTCAGAGGTGATTCCCCCCTCTCCAGTCAGAGGTGATTCCCCCCTCTCCAGTCAGAGGTGATTCCCCCCCTCCAGTCAGTGGTGACCCCCCTCTCCAGTCAGAGGTGATCCCCCCTCTCCAGTCAGAGGTGATCCCCCCTCTCCAGTCAGAGGTGATCCCCCCTCTCCAGTCAGTGGTGACCCCCCTCTCCAGTCAGAGGTGACCCCCCTCTCCAGTCAGAGGTGATTCCCCCCTCTCCAGTCAGAGGTGATTCCCCCCTCTCCAGTCAGAGGTGATTCCCCCCTCTCCAGTCAGAGGTGACCCCCCTCTCCAGTCAGTGGTGACCCCCCTCTCCAGTCAGAGGTGATCCCCCCTCTCCAGTCAGAGGTGATCCCCCCTCTCCAGTCAGAGGTGATCCCCCCTCTCCAGTCAGTGGTGACCCCCCTCTCCAGTCAGAGGTGACCCCCCTCTCCAGTCAGTGGTGACCCCCCTCCCCAGTCAGTGGTGACCCCCCTCCCCAGTCAGTGGTGAGCCCACTGACCCTCCTCCAGTCAGTAGTGACCCCCTCTCCAGTCAGTGCTGACCCCCTCTCCAGTCAGTGCTGACCCCCTCTCCAGTCAGTGGTGACCCCCTCTCCTGTCAGTGCTGACCCCCTCTCCAGTCAGTCAGGTGTAATATATGAAAGGAAAGGACTTACACATCCTTAGCGGGCAGGTTCTTCCCCTCTACCAGTCTGAAATAGAGAGCGGTGTTCCTGGCCATGGTGCACGATGTACTCAACGGGCTCTACACATGACTGTCAGTCCGGAGCTCTCCGTCATACTTCTATACGGTGTGTACGGTCTTCCTATAGCCCCGGGCTGGGCTCAGCACCATCTCTCTCTATCTCCCACACACACACACACTATCTATCTATCTATCCACAGGTAGTCAGCGCCGATGTGAGCACTGGTGGCTGTGTGCTGACTCTGCCTCCGATGTCTGGTGACAAGGAGAACTGCAGGAGGGAGGAGGCAAGGCTCGGCCCCCTGCAGGTAGTCTTGTGTGAGGAGGACGAGCCGCTGGTTACCTGTGTACAGCTCCGCACGACTCTCCTCACAGAAACAAGCGCCCTGCTGAGACAATGGCACCGAGCTCACAGTCAGCCTTCCATTAATCCGGGGCTGGAGGAGAGCTAAGACTTCTAGGAACAAACCTCTGTGTGGGGAAGACCTACACCGGGGATTCCCTTCTCACTGCAAGCCAGGCTGACATTTCTTTTATCAGATAAAGGTTTAGGGTCACCTAACCCCCCCCCCCCCACACACACACACACACACACACACACACTATGTACAGTGCCTTGAAAAAGTATTCATACCCCTTGGAATTTTCCACATTTTGTCATGTTACAACCAAAAACATAAATGTATTTTATTGGAATTTTATGTGATAGACCAACACAAAGTGGCGCATAATTGTGCAGTGGAAGGAAAATGATAAATGGTTTTCAAAAATGTTAACAAATAAATATGTGAAAAGTGTGGCGTGCATTTGTATTCGGCCCCCTTTACTCTGACGTGGCAAGTGTCAATCCACAACATGTGGCAGGCGACGTGGCAAGTGACAATCTGCAACATGTGGCAGATGACGTGGCAAGTGACAATCCACATCTGCTGACAGGTGACGTGATAAGTGACAATCTGCAACGTGTGGCAGGTGACGTGGCAAGTGACAATCTCCCACGTGTGGCAAGTGACAATCCACATCTGCTGACAGGTGACGTGGCAAGTGACAATCTGCAATGTGTGGCAGGTGACGTGGCAAGTGACAATCTGCAACGTGTGGCAAGTGACAATCCACATCTGCTGACAGGTGACGTGGCAAGTGACAATCTGCAACGTGTGGCAAGTGACAATCCGCAACTTGTGGCAGGTGACATGGCAAGTGACAATCCACATCTGCTGACAGGTGACATGGCAAGTGACAATCCGCATCTGCTAACAGGTGACGTGGCAAGTGACAATCCATAATGTGTGGCAGGTGACGTGGCAGTTGACAACCCGAAATGTGTGGCAAGTGACTTGGCAAGTGACAATCCGCAATGTGTGGCAGGTGATGTGGCAAGTGACAATCCGCATTTGGTGGCAGGCGACGTGGCAAGTGACACGCTCGGGGCTCCCACTGATTCCGCATTATGGTGAGTTGAACTATTTAATTTTATATTACAATGTAATAATAGAAATAATGCGCTTCAATCATCCTAACATCATAACCATGGTGCAGCCATGATTGAAGCGCCAATACCAGCCATTTCCACTATAAATTGCCCCCATTAAAACGTATTTTCTGGCAGTGCCCCTCCCGAGTAGTGATGAGCCGAACACCCCCGGGTTTGGTTCGCACCAGAACCCGCGAACGGACCGAAAGTTCGCACGAACTTTAGAACCCTATTAAATACAATGGATGCGAACGTTCAAAATCTAAAGTGCTAATTATAACGACTATTATGCATGTTATTGTCCTAAAAAGGGTTTGGGAACCCGGGTTCTGCACCAGGGGACATGTATCAATGCAAAAAGAAGTTTTAAAAACGTCAGTTTTTCTGGAGCAGTCATTTTAATGATGCATAAAGTAAAAAAAAAAAAAGTCAAATATTCCTTTAAATATCGTACCTGGGGGGTGTTTAAAGTATGCCTGTGAAGTGCCACGTGTTTCCCGTGTTTAGAACTGTCCCTGCACAAAATTACATTTCTAAAGGAAAAAAAGCCATTTAAAACTGCTTGCGGCTTTAATGTAATGTCTGGTCCCGGTAATATGGATGAAAATCTTTAAGAAAAATGGCATAGCTACCCCATCACACACCCCCCACCACAGCCCATTACCAGCCCCTTTGGGTCTTGTATGGGTATTAAGGGGAACACCGCACACAAAATAAAAAAGGCCCTATATACTCTGAACAGCCGTATATAGGCGGTGCATACAAGACAGGGACTGTAGGTTTGTTCTTATGTAGAATCTGTTTGTAATTTTGAACAGGTACATTGTTTAAGTGTAGCTCCAGCCAAAAAATCTATTTTTAAGCTTTTTGGAAAACATAGGGAAGGGTTATCACCCCTGTAACATTTGTTTTGCTGTCTGTGCAGTGTGCACCTGTTCAGAACAGTTCACCTCACTTTCCGTCCTAATGACAAATGTTTTTTGAAAATTTGGGGTTTTTATTGAAACAAGAATTGGTGATAAAGAATCAGTGGAGAGGAGACACTTTTTTTCCCATATTAACTCTTACAGGAGAGAATTTGCCTTCCTAGGGGTAGATTTCCTCTCACTTCCTGTTGTATCCTTCCGTTTGCAAGGAGGAGTCGTTGGTAAGTTGGATGTTTGAAAGTAGGGGCCTGCCGTATATACTCAGCTGAAATTTGCCCCTTACATGTTGGTGTTGCCACAACACTGTGAGCCCTCACAGTTACTCTTGGTGGGTGCAGCAATGGGCCCTGCTGTGAATTATTAGATCAAGAATTGTAATTGCATGCCCCTGTTGAACAGGGGCTGAAAAATTGGGCCTTTGGTGGTGGTGGTGGTGGTGGTGGTGGTGGTGGTGTTGACACAACACTGTAAGGCCTCACAGTTAGTCTTGGTGGGCGCAGGAATGGGCCCTACTGTGAATTATTAGATCAAGAATTGTAATTACATGCCCCTGTTAAACAGGGGCAGACAAATTGAGCCTTAGGCACTGGTGTCACAACACTGCAACCCCTCACAGATACTGTACTTGGAGCACAGCAATGAGCCCTGTTGCAAAGTATTGCATCAAAAATTGTAATTACACGCCCCTGTTAAACAGGGGCCGAAAAATTGGGCCTTAGCCACTGGTGCTGGTGCCACGACACTGCAACCACTCCCAGATACTCTAGTTGGAGTGCAGGAATGAGCCCTGCTGCAAAGCATTGCATAAAAAATTGTAATAACACACCCCTGTTAAACAGGGGCTGAAAAATTGGGCCTTAGCCACTGGTGGCGGCACCCAGAAACAAAAATGTTCTTCCAAGCTATCATCGTCAATCGGATCATTGAGGAGGAGGAGGATAGTCAGTCAACATAACAGGACAGTCTCTCAGCATCAGCATCAGTCTTGAAGGGATGTGACATTTGAAAATAAATTAGTCTGTTATATCAGCTTCAGGTGTTTGGTAGCTGGTGGTGATCCAAGACTGGTTCATCTTTATGAAGGTCAGTCGATCAACAGAGTCGGTGGACAGGCGCACCCTGTGATCCGTGACAAATCCTCCAGCAGCACTGAATGTGCGTTCTGAAAGAACGCTAGATGCAGGACAGGCCAGTAGCTCAATTGCATACTGTGCAAGCTCTGGCCAGTGATCCATCCTCAAGACCCAGTAAGCCAGAGGATTTTCGGTGGGGAAGGTGTCCAAGTCTGACTTTGCCCCTAGGTATTCCTGCACCATGTATATCAGACGCTGGCGATGGTTGCTGGAACCGATCATACCTTGGGGCTGCGGACTAAAGAATTGTCTGAACGCTTCGGTCAGACGGCCACCTTCCCCACCGCTCCTTCTTTGACTGACCGAAGCCTCAGCAACTCGTTGTCCAGGACCAGGAGTTTGTAACCTCCCAGTCTCTGGGAACGCGTTGCACAGACCTTTCTGCAAGGCCTCCCGGAGTTGTCTCATCCTCTGCTCCCTCTGCGACGGTAAGATAAGGTCCGCAACCTTACCTTTGTACCGTGGATCAAGGAGAGTGGCCAGCCAGTAATGGTCCCTCTCCTTGATCCGAAGAATACGAGGATCCTTCCGCAGACTTTGCAGGATCAGGGAGGCCATGCAGCGTAGGTTAGCTGAGGCATTCAGTCCGGAGTCCTCTGGGTCACTAAGGATGACATGATCCGCAGCCACCTCCTCCCAGCCACGTACAAGTCCACTGGTTTCTTGGGACTGTAAATCATCCCTAAAAGACTGCTGCTGATGATGCTGAGTGCCAGGCTCCACCTCCATGCTGACACAATCCTCCTCCTCCTCCTCCTCCTCTTCTTCCTGTGCGATGGGTGGGACAGAAGGAACACTGTCTGGGTAAAGGGGGCCTTGAGAGGCAAGGAAGTCCTCCTCTTCCTGCCTCTGTTCTGCCTCAAGTGCCCTGTCCATTATTCCACGCAGCGTATGTTCCAACAGGTGGACAAGAGGTACAGTGTCACTGATGCATGCACTGTCACTGCTCACCATCCTCGTGGCCTCCTCAAATGGTGCCAGGACAGTGCATGCATCCCTGATCATGCCCCACTGGCGTGGTGAAAAAAACCCGAGCTCCCCTGACCCTGTCCTGGTGCCGTAGTCGCACAGGTACTCATTGATGGCCCTCTGCTGCGTGTGCAGCCACTGCAGCATGGCTAACATTGAGTTCCACCTGGTGGGCATGTCACATATAAGGCGGTTCTTGGGCAGGTTCAACTCCTTTTGCAGCTCAGCCAGGCGAGCACTGGCATTATAAGATCTGCGGAAATGCACACAGACTTTCCTGGCCTGCCTCAGGACATCCTGTAAGCCCGGGTACCTGCCCAAGAACCGCTGCACCACCAGGTTAAGGACGTGAGCCACACAGGGCACATGGGTCAGTTGTCCCTGTCGGAGAGCGGAGAGGAGGTTGGTGCCATTGTCGCAAACTACCATTCCTGGCTTAAGCTGGCGTGGCGTCAACCACCTCTCGGCCTGCCCCTGCAGAGCAGACAGAACCTCTGCCCCATTGTGGCTCCTGTCCCCCAAACACACCAGCGCAAGCACGGCATGGCATCTTTTTGCCTGCGTACTTGCATAGCCCCTTGAACGCCTACGGAGCACCTCTGGTTCCGAGAACAAAGCACAGGAAGAGGCCATGGAGGAAGAAGAAGAGGAGGGGGTGGAGGACAGAGGTGTGTCACAACCAGTAGTAGCATTATGGAGGCGTGGCGGTGGAACAACCTCCAACACTACTGCACCTTGTCCTGCATCCTTTCCAGCTGCCAAAAGAGTGACCCAATGGGCCGTGAAAGAAAGGTAACGTCCCTGTCCATGCCTGCTGGACCATGAGTCAGCGGTAATATGCACCTTACCGCTGACCGCCCTGTCCAGCGAGGCCAAGACATTGCCTTCCACATGCCGGTAGAGAGCCGGAATCGCCTTCCGTGAGAAAAAGTGGCGTTTGGGAACCTGCCACTGAGGAACCGCACATTGCACAAACTCACGGAAGGGGGCCGAGTCTACCAACTGAAAAGGCAGCAGTTGAAGCGCTAGCAATTTAGCCAAGCTAGCATTCAACCGCTGGGCATGTGGATGGCTGGGAGTGAACTTCTTTCGACGGTCCAGCAGCAGGGGCAGGGAAATTTGCCTGCTAGAATCGGACGTTGGTGTACTGCTAGCAGAGTGCCTGCAAGTACTTGGCTGTGACACACCTAATTCTACACCTTCATTCCTCTCAGAGCAGGTTTCAGAGAGGACTGAAGGTATAGTGGGGTTGGAGATCCCAGCTGATGCGGTGCAAGAAGAGGTCAGCTTTGTTCTTTGGTGTGGGTCTTTAAGGTAGGCTTGCCAACGAGCTGCATGGCAGGTCAACATATGTCTGGTCAAGCATGTGGTGCCCAAGCGGGTGATGTTTTAGCCACGCAATATACGCTTGAGACATATGTTGCAAACAGCAGCTGTGCGATCTGATGCACTCGACTCAAAAAAGGCCCACACCAAAGAACTTTTTGAATAACGGGCAGAGGCAGCGCCCTGCACAGGCGGAGCTCTGCGGTGTGATTCCGTCGGTGTGCTGCCCTTACGCTGGCCCCCCGAGGGCATCGTGCCTCGTTGGAGATGTGCCTCCTCCTCATCCTCCTCCTCCTCCTCCTCCTCTCTCCTATTAGCACCCACGTGGAGTCAGTGACCTCATCATCCCCTCCCTCCTCATCACTGGAGCCAATCTGGCAGTATGCTGCAGCTGCTGGAACATGACTGCCAGATTGGTGTCCTTCTTGAGCATCCCCTCTCTCTGCTCTCACGCTACTGCCTTCCTCTAGCTGGGTATCATCATCAGACCCTTTGAAACGCTGGGCATCCTCCTGGGGCATGTACCCAACACTGTGCTCAAACAGTTCGGGGGACTCCTCAGGAGGACATGGTTGGTCTAGGGAAGGAGTGACTGATGATGACATTGATACCAGGGAAGAGGACGCTTTGGCAGCTGCTTTGACAGTACCCTGAGCCTGGGTGAGAGAGGATGAGGAGGATGAGGAGGGCTTGGTCATCCACTCTACCAAGTCTTCGGCATGATGCGGCTCAACACGTCCAGCTGCCGAAAAGAAGGACAAGCGTGTCCCATGGCCACGTGCTGATGGTGATGCACCGCGTCCACGACCAGCACTGTTGTCTCTAGACACAGAGCCTGCTTGCCCTCTTTTTTTGGCTCCTGACTGTCTGCCTCTCCTTGTTTGCCTTCCAGACATTCTAATGGCCTGCAGGGAAATGGGAAAAGCAGCAATACAGGCTAAGTTAAAGTGTAATATGGTCAGGAGGTACACTCCGCCCGCTGTAAGTGCCGCAAAATCCTGTTGGTGTAACACACCAGAAAAAAACAGCAATACAGGCTAAGTTAAGGTGTAATATGGTCAGGAGGCACACTCCGCCCGCTGTAATGCCGCAAAATCCTGTTTGTGTAACACACCAGGAAAAAGCAGCAATACAGGCTAAGTGTCATGGATATGCAGTAGTGTTTGTCTGTCAGCTTACCTTCCTTCCCATGTGTTCATCTTAGAGGCCTGAGCCCTTTCACCTGGCTTCCTTTATAATCTCCTCCCAGCCAGACTCCACCCCAGGCCCTATCACAGAACACTATATTAACCTGTGCACTGCAAGCCTGCTTTGCTGATCAACGTGTTTGTTAGGCATTGTGTGTTTGGGTTCCTGCCTGCTGTGTGCTACGTCTGTCTCTCTGTTACATATTTGGCTTGTCCCCGACTATCCCTGTCTGCTCGTGACCCTTGACCTTTGGCTCGTTCTTTCGTTATCCTTGTCTGCTTGTGGCCCCTGACCTTCAGCTTGTTATTCGGTTCTCTCATATCTTGTGCTGCTGCTTCCCCTCTTTTCCCCTTATCCTACAGGGCGTGAGCTAGGAAACTCCAGGGGCCACGACCTGGTCCCAGCCTGCAGCATAACATCCTCACCACTAGAGGCCCTGGAGAAGACCTGCTGGGTCTTAGACTCCGTGCCCTGGGGAATCTTGGCTCTAGCTTCCGTTAGGATCCCGGTTGTGCTCCTCTGGTCCCGCTTTCCACAACCACCCAGTTTCCTATCCGCAGCAGTCAGCCATAGGGTTCACTACCTTGCGGTGCACTCCTGTCCCCCTACGGTGTGCATCTGTCACCTGGCCACAGGTGACCTTGACAGTTTGATCAGCCATGAACCCGGCTGACATCCTGTTACCCGTGGATGATCCGTTGCAGGGCATAGTTTGCAGACTTGAAACCCAGGAATTGAATCAGACTCAGGTGATGCGATTCCTCCAGGATCTGGCTTCTCGCTTTGAGCAGCTTCAGGCCTCCTTGGGAACCCTGAATCCGCAACCTCAAATACAACCAGCAGCCACACACTCACTACAACTGCCAGCTCCGTCCCGTTTCTCTGGGGACTCCAAGGCTTGCAGGGGGTTCCTTAGCCAATGCACAATTCATTTTGAGCTCCAGCCCCATATCTTCCTGTCTGATCGGGCTAAGGTAGCCTATATCATTTCCCTCCTCTTTGGTGAAGCTTTAGCCTGGGCAGCCCCTCTGTGGGAACTGAATGATCCAGTGGTTTCTAGCCTGTCTGGCTTCTTGAAACTTTTTCGGAATATCTTCGAAGAACCGGCTCGTGTCTCTTCAGCGGCCAGCGCCCTTTTACGTCTCCGCCAAGAGTCTGCTTCTGTGGGACAGTATGCCCTTCATTTCCGCATACTGTCGGCTGAGTTGAGCTGGAACAATGAGGCCTTAGTCGCAACCTTTTTGCATGGCCTGTCTGATAGAGTGAAGGATGAATTAGCAGGAAGAACCATCCCCACTGATCTGGCCGGCGTTATCTCCTTGTGTAACCGGATCGATATTCGCTTTCAGGAGAGGACCTTAGAAAAGCAACGCCAGCACTCCTTGGTTCTTAGTCAGCCTGAGCTCCCCTCTCTTTGACCCGTAGAGCATCTCCTACCAGCTGAGGAACCCATGCAGCTGGGTCGGACCAGGCTATCCCCCGAGGAACGTGCTAGGCGCAGAACTCTTGGTCTGTGTCTTTACTGTGGGGGCAAAGGTCATTTTCGTGACACTTGCTCTCTTTGTCCAGAAAAACGTTTGGGTCCACTTCATCTGGAAAGTGGAGTATTGGACCCAGAAATATCACCTTCCCCTTCTCGTCTTCTGCTTTCTGTGTTCCTTCATGTTGGTGCTTCTTCTCATTCGGTCTCAGCATATCTGGATTCCGGAGCCGCTGGTAATTTTATGGACTGGGAAATCGCATCGTCCATGAGACTTACTCTTTTGCCCCTCACCACACCATTGGTGGTCTTGGCGATTGATGGTACTGTTCTCCCAGGGGGACCTATCCGCTTCCAGACCCTCCCTGTTAAGATGTCGGTAGGGACACTCCACCAGGAGTGGATATCCTTCCTTATCTTACCCAAGGCCTCAACGCCTATAATTTTGGGCCTCCCATGGTTACAGCTCCATTCTCCTCATGTGGACTGGACTACTGGACAGATCCTGGCTTGGGGTCCCTCCTGTTCCTCGTCCTGCCTACCCAAGGTTGCCCCCTGTGAATCTGAGCCGGTCATTCATTCCAGGTTGCATAACCATTTACATTTCTCTGTCCCTAACCACCCTTGGACGCACAGCCAGGCTAGCTTGTCTACAAGTCCTGCAGTCGCTACGTCTTGCGATGCGATTCAGGTAGTCGCTACACCTGACTCAGCTATTCACTCTGCCTCTGTACTAGTTATGCCAGTCTAGCCCATGCCCAGTGAGCCTCCTACTTTTTCTTGTTCGGGACATTCTGCTTGTCCTTCAGCTATTCAGTTTGACTCCGGCGACATGTCACCTTCTAACCAACCTGACTTCAGGGTTCCACTGACATCTGCCCAGTCTGATGGTCCTGTGCAAGATGACCAGTTCCCCTTTAAGGGTCTAGGGGACCCTCCTCAGATTCCTGTTGATCCTCTCATGCCCTTGCTTATTCCTAGAGAGCCTTTGGTCCTCAATAGATCTTCTTGTCATCTCCCTACCTCGTTTTCGGTCTCTGAGGATAATCTTAAGTACGAGGTTAGACAAGTTCTGGATTCTCGGCTCTGCAGAGGCATTCTTCAGTACCTTGTGCATTGGAGAGGTTTTGGTCCTGAGGAGGCGTCTTGGATCGCTGCATCTGATGTCGCTGCACCTCATCTGTTGAGAAGGTTTCATCAGAGATTTCCCTTTAAGCCTGGGCCCAGGCGGGGGAGGGCCCATAAGAGGGAGGGTACTGTCATGGATATGCAGTAGTGTTTGTCTGTCAGCTTACCTTCCTTCCCATGTGTTCATCTTAGAGGCCTGAGCCCTTTCACCTGGCTTCCTTTATAATCTCCTCCCAGCCAGACTCCACCCCAGGCCCTATCACAGAACACTATATTAACCTGTGCACTGCAAGCCTGCTTTGCTGATCAACGTGTTTGTTAAGCATTGTGTGTTTGGGTTCCTGCCTGCCGTGTGCTACGTCTGTCTCTCTGTTACATATTTGGCTTGTCCCCGACTATCCCTGTCTGCTCGTGACCCTTGACTTTTGGCTCGTTCTTTCGTTATCCTTGTCTGCTTGTGGCCCCTGACCTTCAGCTTGTTATTCGGTTCTCTCATATCTTGTGCTGCTGCTTCCCCTCTTTTCCCCTTATCCTACAGGGCGTGAGCTAGGAAACTCCAGGGGCCACGACCTGGTCCCAGCCTGCAGCATAACATCCTCACCACTAGAGGCCCTGGAGAAGACCTGCTGGGTCTTAGACTCCGTGCCCTGGGGAATCTTGGCTCTAGCTTCCGTTAGGATCCCGGTTGTGCTCCTCTGGTCCCGCTTTCCACAACCACCCAGTTTCCTATCCGCAGCAGTCAGCCATAGGGTTCACTACCTTGCGGTGCACTCCTGTCCCCCTACGGTGTGCATCTGTCACCTGGCCACAGGTGACTTTGACACTAAGTTACGGTGTAATATGGTCAGGAGGCACACTCCGCCCGCTGTAAGTGCCGCAAAATCCTGTTTGTGTAACACACCAGGAAAAAGCAGCAATACAGGCTAAGTTAAGGTGTAATATGGTCAGGAGGTACACTCCGCCCGCTGTAAGTGCCGCAAAATCCTGTTGGTGTAACACACCAGGAAAAAACAGCAATACAGGCTAAGTTAAGGTGTAATATGGTCAGGAGGCACACTCCGCCCGCTGTAAGTGCCGCAAAATTTGTGTAACACACCAGGAAAAAGCAGCAATACAGGCTAAGTTAAGGTGTAATATGGTCAGGAGGCACACTCCGCCCGCTGTAAGTGCCGCAAAATCCTGTTTGTGTAACACACCAGGAAAAAGCAGCAATACAGGCTAAGTTAAGGTGTAATATGGTCAGGAGGCACACTCCGCCCGCTGTAAGTGCCGCAAAATCCTGTTTGTGTAACACACCAGGAAAAAGCAGCAATACAGGCTAAGTTAAGGTGTAATATGGTCAGGAGGTACACTCCGCCCGCTGTAAGTGCCGCAAAATCCTGTTGGTGTAACACACCAGGAAAAAACAGCAATACAGGCTAAGTTAAGGTGTAATATGGTCAGGAGGCACACTCCGCCCGCTGTAAGTGCCGCAAAATCCTGTTTGTGTAACACACCAGGAAAAAGCAGCAATACAGGCTAAGTTAAGGTGTAATATGGTCAGGAGGTACACTCCGCCCGCTGTAAGTGCCGCAAAATCCTGTTGGTGTAACACACCAGGAAAAAACAGCAATACAGGCTAAGTTAAGGTGTAATATGGTCAGGAGGCACACTCCGCCCGCTGTAAGTGCCGCAAAATCCTGTTTGTGTAACACACCAGGAAAAAGCAGCAATACAGGCTAAGTTAAGGTGTAATATGGTCAGGAGGTACACTCCGCCCGCTGTAAGTGCCGCAAAATCCTGTTGGTGTAACACACCAGGAAAAAGCAGCAATACGGGCTAAGTTAAGGTGTAATATGGTCAGGAGGCACACTCCGCCCGCTGTAAGTGCCGCAAAATCCTGTTTGTGTAACACACCAGGAAAAAGCAGCAATACAGGCTAAGTTAAGGTGTAATATGGTCAGGAGGTACACTCCGCCCGCTGTAAGTGCCGCAAAATCCTGTTGGTGTAACACACAAGGAAAAAGCAGCAATACGGGCTAACTTCAGGTGTATAATGTGCAGGAGGCTTAGCAACAATGACACTGACACTGTCCCCTGCCTATCCTTCTCTCTCCCTGCACACAAGGTTTATCAAAGTATATGACACTGACACTCTCCCTGCCTATCCTTCTCTCTCCCTGCACACAAGGTTTAGCAAAGAATATGACACTGACACTGTCCCCTGCCTATCCTTCTCTCTCCCTGCACACAAGGTTTATCAAAGTATATGACACTGACACTCTCCCTGCCTATCCTTCTCTCTCCCTGCACACAAGGTTTAGCAAAGAATATGACACTGACACTGTCCCTTGCCTATCCTTCTCTCTCCCTGTACACAAGGTTTATCAAAGTATATGACACTGACACTCTCCTTGCCTATCCTTCTCTCTCCCTACACACAAGGTTTAGCAAAGAATATGACACTGACACTCTCCCTGCCTATCCTTCTCTGTCCCTACACACAAGGTTTAGCAAAGAATAGATTTGACAAGATTTGACACTGTCCCTGCCTATCCTTCACTTTCCCTGCTCCGGAACACACTACACAAGGCCGCCGCGCTGGCGGCCTTTTATAGTGTGGGGTGTGTACTAAACCCCCTCAGCTATAATTGGCCACAGGCATCCTGCCTGTGGCCAATCATTGCTCTCCTCGCTGCCGGCGCTGTGATTGGCCAAGCATGCAGGGTCACAGTGCATGCTTGGCCAATCACAGCGCCGGGATTACACTGCGATGGCGCAGTGTATTGTGGGCCGTTCACGTCACTCGAATTTGGCGCGAACGGCCCAAATCGTTCGTTGTTCGCCGAACGCGCTAACAGCCGATGTTCGAGTCGAACCTATGTTCGACTCGAACACCGAGCTTATCCCTACTCCCGAGACTAGACTCTGGATCCGCCCCTGGTTCACACTATTGCGAATTGGATGTGGGTTTCTCCACATCCAATTCGCATAGCAGGAGATTTTGACCGGCTCTCTATGGAGCCAGTTCACATATCTATGGTGCGAATTTGCACAGGAGCCCTGTGCGTCTTTTGGTTCATTTCCCAATTCAGCCAAAAATTCAGGCTGAAATCAGACCTGAAATGGTGAATGGAGACACACCGGACCCCTGCTGTGAGCCACATGCGAAGATAGTGTGAACCCAGCCTAAAATCTAGTGGAACCAATTGCCTTCAGAAGTCACCTAATTAGTAAATAGTGTCCACCTGTGTGTCATTTAATCTCAGTATAAATACAGCTGTTCTGTGAAGCCCTCAGAGGTTTGTTAGAGAATCTTAGTGAACAAACAGCATCGTGAAGGCCAAGGAAGACACCAGACAGGTCAGGGATGAAGTTGCGGGGAAGTTTAAAGCAGGGTTAGGTTAAAAAAAATCTCAAGCTTTGAACATCTCACAGTGCGCTGTTCAATCCATCATCCGAAAATGGAAAGAGTATGGCACAACTGCAAACCTACCAAGACATGACCGTCCACCTAAACTGACAGGCCGGGCAAGGAGCGCATTAATCAGAGAAGCAGCCAAGAGGCCCATGGTAACTCCGGAGGAGCTGAAGAGATCCACATCTCAGGTGGGAGAATCTGTCCACAGGACAACAATTAGGCTGCTTTCACACTGAGGCGCTTTGCAGGCGCTATTGCGCTAAAAATAGTGCCTGCAAAGTGCCCTGAAAGAGCCGCTCCTTTATCTCCAGTGTGAAAGCCTGAGGGCTTTCACACTGGAGCGGTGCACTGGCAGGACGGTAAAAAAAAGTCCTGCCAGCCACATCTTTGAGGCGCTGTAGGAGCGGTGAATATACCGCTCCTAAAGCGCCCCTGCCCATTGAAATCAATGGGCAGTGCCCCTGAACCGCCCACAAAGCGCCGCTGCAGCGGCGTTTTGTGGGCAGTTTTAACCCTTTTTCAGCCGCTAGCGGAGGTTAAAAGCGCCCCGATAGCGGGCGAAAATCGCAGCAAAAACTACGGTAAAGCGCCGCTAAAAATAGTGGCACTTTACCACCAACGCCCGCGACGCTAAAGTGTGAAAGTACCCTATGTCGCGCACTCCACACATCTGGCCTTTATGGAAGAGTGGCAAGAAGAAAGCCATTGTTGAAAGAAAGCCATAAGAAGTCCCGTTTGCACTTTACGAGAAGCCATGTGGGGGACACAGTAAACATGTGGAAGAAGGAGCTCTGGTCAGATGAGACCAAAATTAAACTTTTTGGCCTAAAAGCAAAACGCTATGTGTGGTGGAAAAATAACACTGCACATCACCCTGAACACACCATCCCCACCGTGAAACATGGTGGTGGCAGCATCATGTTGTGGGGATGCTTTTCTTCGGCAGGGACAGGGAAGCTGGTCAGAGTTGATGGGAAAATGGACAAAGCCAAATGCAGGGCAATCCTAGAAGAAATCTTGTTAGAGTCTGCAAAAGACTTGAGACTGGGGCAGAGGTTCACCTTCCAGCAGGACAACAACTCTAAACATACAGCCAGAGCTACAATAGAATGGTTTTTAGATCAAAGCATATTCATGTGTTAGAATGGCCCAGTCAAAGTCAAGACCTAAATCCAATTGAGAAATCTGTGGCAAGACTTGAAAATAGCTGTTCACAGACACTCTCCATCCAATATGACAGAGATTGAGCTATTTTGCAAAGAAGAATGGGCAAAATGTCACTCTCTAGATGTGCAAAGCTGGTAGAGACATCCCCAAAAAGACTTGCAGCTGTAATTGCAGCGAAAGGTGATTCTACAAAGTATTGACTCGGGGGGGCTGAATACAAATGCCCACCACACTTTTCACATATTTGTAAAAAAAATTGAAAACCATTTATCATTATCCTTCCACTTCACAATTATGAGTCACTTTGGGGCTGATTTACTAAAACTGGAGAGTGCAAACTCTGGTGCAGCTGTCCATAGAAACCAATCAGCCTCCAGGTTTTAATTGAAAAAGCTGAAGTTAGAAGCTGATTGCTTTCTTTGCAGAGCTGCACCAGAATTTGCACTCTCCAGTTTTAGTAAATCAACCACTTTGTGTTGGTCTATCACATTAAATCCCAATAAAATACGTTGAAGTTTTTGTTTTTAACATGACAAAATGTGGAAGATTTCAAGGGGTGTGAATACTTTTTCAAGGCACTGTATGTACAACGTTACATGTGTGCACACCTCACAACATTCTGACATAGGAATGAGAGACATCTATTAGCGCTTAGGGCTCAAGTCACTAAGTCAGATCGCATGCGCTGTTTTGGTCACTTGACACATTTTTCCCCAAATATCCCATGCGATACTGAAGTCAATTCACTATCCCTTTATGCGGTAAAGCAAAAAACACTCAGTAAATAAAGCATAAAACAGCGTTAAAGTCAATTCACTAAAGGAAATAAATAAGTAGTGGTCCAGGCTTTGCGATATTTAAGGAATGTATGAACTTTCAGCTGGTTGTTAAGAAGCTGGCACCTGTTGCTGTCCTTAACAATCAGGGAATAGTTGGTTGTAAAGGAGCCGGCACCTGTCAGCAACCTCAACTGCTTGCGGACTGCTCACCGTTAGGGATGAGCTCGGTGTTCGAATCGAACATAGGTTCGACTCGAACATCGGCTGTTCGCGTGTTCGGCGAACAACGAACGATTTGGGCCGTTCGCGCCAAATTCGAGTGACGCGAACGGCCCACAATACACTGCGCCATCGCAGTGTAATCCCGGCGCTGTGATTGGCCAAGCATGCACTGTGACCCTGCATGCTTGGCCAATCACAGCGCTGGCAGCGAGGAGAGCAATGATTGGCCACAGGCAGGATGCCTGTGGCCAATTATAGCTGAGGGGGTTTAGTACACGCCCCACACTATAAAAGGCCACCAGCGCGGCGGCCTTCTGTAGTGTGTTCCGGAGCAGGGAAAGTGAAGGATAGGCAGGGACAGTGTCAAATCTTGTCAAATCTATTCTTTGCTAAACCTTGTGTGTAGGGACAGAGAAGGATAGGCAGGGAGAGTGTCAGTGTCATATTCTTTGCTAAACCTTGTGTGTAGGGAGAGAGAAGAAGGATAGGCAGGGAGAGTGTCAGTGTCATATACTTTGATAAACCTTGTGTGCAGGGAGAGAGAAGGATAGGCAGGGGACAGTGTCAGTGTCATATTCTTTGCTAAACCTTGTGTGCAGGGAGAGAGAAGGATAGGCAGGGAGAGTGTCAGTGTCATATACTTTGATAAACCTTGTGTGCAGGGAGAGAGAAGGATAGGCAGGGGACAGTGTCAGTGTCATTGTTGCTAAGCCTCCTGCACATTATACACCTGAAGTTAGCCCGTATTGCTGCTTTTTCCTGGTGTGTTACACCAACAGGATTTTGCGGCACTTACAGCGGGCGGAGTGTGCCTCCTGACCATATTACACCTTAACTTAGCCTGTATTGCTGCTTTTTCCTGGTGTGTTACACCAACAGGATTTTGCGGCACTTACAGCGGGCGGAGTGTGCCTCCTGACCATATTACACCTTAACTTAGCCTGTATTGCTGCTTTTTCCTAGTGTGTTACACCAACAGGATTTTGCGGCACTTACAGCGGGCGGAGTGTACCTCCTGACCATATTACACCTTAACTTAGCCTGTATTGCAGCTTTTTCCTGGTGTGTTACACCAACAGGATTTTGCGGCACTTACAACGGGCGGAGTGTACCTCCTGACCATATTACACCTTAACTTAGCCTGTATTGCTGCTTTTTCCTGGTGTGTTACACCAACAGGATTTTGCGGCACTTACAGCGGGCGGAGTGTACCTCCTGACCATATTACACCTTAACTTAGCCTGTATTGCTGCTTTTTCCTGGTGTGTTACACCAACAGGATTTTGCAGCACTTACAGCGGGCGGAGTGTGCCTCCTGACCATATTACACCTTAACTTAGCCTGTATTGCTGCTTTTTCCTGGTGTGTTACACCAACAGGATTTTGCGGCACTTACAGCGGGCGGAGTGTACCTCCTGACCATATTACACCTTAACTTAGCCTGTATTGCTGCTTTTCCCATTTCCCTGCAGGCCATTAGAATGTCTGGAAGGCAAACAAGGAGAGGCAGACAGTCAGGAGCCAATAAAATGGGGCAAGCAGGCTCTGTGTCTAGAGACAACAGTGCTGGTCGTGGACGCGGTGCATCACCATCAGCACTTGGCCATGGGACACGCTTGTCCTTCTTTTCGGCAGCTGGACGTGTTGAGCCGCATCATGCCGAAGACTTGGTAGAGTGGATGACCAAGCCCTCCTCATCCTCCTCATCCTCTCTCACCCAGGCTCAGGGTACTGGCAAAGCAGCTGCCAAAGCGTCCTCTTCCCTGGTATCAATGTCATCATCAGTCACTCCTTCCCTAGACCAAGCATGTCCTCCTGAGGAGTCCCCCGTACTGTTTGAGCACAGTGTTGGGTACATGCTCCAGGAGGATGCCCAGCGTTTCGAAGGGTCTGATGATGATACCCAGCTAGAGGAAGGCAGTAGCGTGAGAGCAGAGAGAGGGGATGCTCAAGAAGGACACCAATCTGGCAGTCATGTTCCAGCAGCTGCAGCATACTGCCAGATTGGCTCCAGTGATGAGGAGGGAGGGGATGATGAGGTCACTGACTCCACGTGGGTGCCTAATAGGAGAGAGGAGGAGGAGGATGAGGAAGAGGCACATCTCCAACGAGGCAGGGTGCCCTCGGGGGGCCAGCATAAGGGCAGCACACCGACGGAATCACACCGCAGAGCTCCGCCTGTGCAGGGCGCTGCCTCTGCCCGTTATTCAAAAAGTTCTTTGGTGTGGGCCTTTTTTGAGTCGAGTGCATCAGATCGCACAGCTGCTGTTTGCAACATATGTCTCAAGCGTATATCGCGTGGCCAAAACATCACCCACTTGGGCACCACATGCTTGACCAGACATATGTTGACCTGCCATGCAGCTCGTTGGCAAGCCTACCTTAAAGACCCACACCAAAGAACAAAGCTGACCTCTTCTTGCACCGCATCAGCTGGGATCTCCAACCCCACTATAGCTTCAGTCCTCTCTGAAACCTGCTCTGAGAGGAATGAAGGTGTAGAATTAGGTGTGTCACAGCCAAGTACTTGCGGGCACTCTGCTAGCAGTACACCGACGTCCGATTCTAGCAGGCAAATTTCCCTGCCCCAGCTGCTGGACCGTCAAAAGAAGTTCACTCCCAGCCATCCACATGCCCAGCGGTTGAATGCTAGCTTGGCTAAATTGCTAGCGCTTCAACTGCTGCCTTTTTAGTTGGTAGACTCGGCCCCCTTCCGTGAGTTTGTGCAATGTGCGGTTCCTCAGTGGCAGGTTCCCAAACGCCACTTTTTCTCACGGAAGGCGATTCCGGCTCTCTACCGGCATGTGGAAGGCAATGTCTTGGCCTCGCTGGACAGGCCGGTCAGCGGTAAGGTGCATATTACCGCTGACTCATGGTCCAGCAGACATGGACAGGGACGTTACCTTTCTTTCACGGCCCATTGGGTCACTCTTTTTATCAGCTGGGAAGGATCCAGGACAAGGTGCAGAAGTGTTGGAGGTTGTTCCACCGCCACGCCTCCAAAATGCTACTACTGGTTGTGACACACCTCTGTCCTCCACCCCCTCCTCTTCTTCTTCCTCCGTGGCCTCTTCCTGTGCTTTGTCCTCGGAACCAGCGGTGCTCCGTAGGCGTTCAAGGGGCTACGCAAGTACGCAGGCAAAAAGATGCCATGCCGTGCTTGCGCTGGTGTGTTTGGGGGACAGGAGCCACACTGGGGCAGAGGTTCTGTCTGCTCTGCAGGGGCAGGCCAAGAGGTGGTTGACGCCACACCAGCTTAAGCCAGGAATGGTAGTTTGCGACAATGGCACCAACCTCCTCTCCGCTCTCCGACAGGGACAACTGACCCATGTGCCCTGTGTGGCTCACGTCCTTAACCTGGTGGTGCAGCGGTTCTTGGGCAGGTACCCGGGCTTACAGGATGTCCTGAGGCAGGCCAGGAAAGTCTGTGTGCATTTCCGCAGATCTTATAATGCCAGTGCTCGCCTGGCTGAGCTGCAAAAGGAGTTGAACCTGCCCAAGAACCGCCTTATATGTGACATGCCCACCAGGTGGAACTCAACGTTGGCGTTGGCCATGCTGCAGCGGCTGCACACGCAGCAGAGGGCCATCAATGAGTACCTGTGCGACTACGGCACCAGGAGAGGGTCAGGGGAGCTCGGGTTTTTTTCACCACGCCAGTGGGGCATGATCAGGGATGCATGCACTGTCCTGGCACCATTTGAGGAGGCCAGGAGGATGGTGAGCAGTGACAGTGCATGCATCAGTGACACTGTACCTCTTGTCCACCTGTTGGAACATACACTGCGTGGAATAATGGACAGGGCACTTGAGGCAGAACAGAGGCAGGAAGAGGAGGACTTCCTTGCCTCTCAAGGTCCCCTTTACCCAGACAGTGTTCCTTCTGTCCCACCCATCGCACAGGAAGAAGAGGAGGAGGAGGATTGTGTCAGCATGGAGGTGGAGCCTGGCACTCAGCATCATCAGCCGCAGTCTTTTAGGGATGATTTACAGTCCCAAGAAACCAGTGGACTTGTACGTGGCTGGGAGGAGGTGGCTGCGGATCATGTCGTCCTTAGTGACCCAGAGGACTCCGGACCGAATGCCTCAGCTAACCTATGCTGCATGGCCTCCCTGATCCTGCAAAGTCTGCGGAAGGATCCTCGTATTCTTCGGATCAAGGAGAGGGACCATTACTGGCTGGCCACTCTCCTTGATCCACGGTACAAGGGTAAGGTTGCGGACCTTATCTTACCGTCGCAGAGGGAGCAGAGGATGAGACAACTCCGGGAGGCCTTGCAGAAAGGTCTGTGCAACGCGTTCCCAGAGACTGGGAGGTTACAAACTCCTGGTCCTGGACAACGAGTTGCTGAGGCTTCGGTCAGTCAAAGAAGGAGCGGTGGGGAAGGTGGCCGTCTGACCGAAGCGTTCAGACAATTCTTTAGTCCGCAGCCCCAAGGTATGATCGGTTCCAGCAACCATCGCCAGCGTCTGATATACATGGTGCAGGAATACCTAGGGGCAAGGTCAGACTTGGACACCTTCCCCACCGAAAATCCTCTGGCTTACTGGGTCTTGAGGATGGATCACTGGCCAGAGCTTGCACAGTATGCAATTGAGCTACTGGCCTGTCCTGCATCCAGCGTTCTTTCAGAACGCACATTCAGTGCTGCTGGAGGATTTGTCACGGATCACAGGGTGCGCCTGTCCACCGACTCTGTTGATCGACTGACCTTCATAAAGATGAACCAGTCTTGGATCACCACCAGCTACCAAACACCTGAAGCTGATAAAACAGACTAATTTATTTTCAAATGTCACATCCCTTCAAGACTGATGCTAATGCTGAGAGACTGTCCTGTTATGTTGACTGACTATCCTCCTCCTCCTCAATGATACGATTGATGATGATAGCTTGGAAAAACATTTTTGTTTTTGGGTGCCGCCACCAGTGGCTAAGGCCCAATTTTTCAGCCCCTGTTTAACAGGGGTGTGTTATTACAATTTTTTATGCAATGCTTTGCAGCAGGGCTCATTCCTGCACTCCAACTAGAGTATCTGGGAGTGGTTGCAGTGTCGTGGCACCAGCACCAGTGGCTAAGGCCCAATTTTTCAGCCCCTGTTTAACAGGGGTGTGTTATTACAATTTTTTATGCAATGCTTTGCAGCAGGGCTCATTCCTGCACTTCAACTAGAGTATCTGGGAGTGGTTGCAGTGTCGTGGCACCAGTGGCTAAGGCCCAATTTTTCAGCCCCTGTTTAACAGGGGTGTGTTATTACAATTTTTTATGCAATGCTTTGCAGCAGGGCTCATTCCTGCACTCCAACTAGAGTATCTGGGAGTGGTTGCAGTGTCGTGGCACCAGCACCAGTGGCTAAGGCCCAATTTTTCAGCCCCTGTTTAACAGGGGCGTGTAATTACAATTTTTGATGCAATACTTTGCAATAGGGCTCATTGCTGTGCTCCAAGTACAGTATCTGTGAGGGGTTGCAGTGTTGTGGCACCAGTGCCTAAGGCCCAATTTTTGTGCCCCTGTTTAACAGGGGCATGTAATTACAATTCTTGATCTAATAATTCACAGCAGGGCCCATTCCTGCGCCCACCAAGACTAACTGTGAGGCCTTACAGTGTTGTGTCAACACCACCACCACCACCACCACCAAAGGCCCAATTTTTCAGCCCCTGTTCAACAGGGGCATGCAATTACAATTCTTGATCTAATAATTCACAGCAGGGCCCATTCATGCACCCACCAAGAGTAACTGTGAGGGCTCACAGTGTTGTGGCAACACCAACATGTAAGGGGCAAATTTCAGCTGAGTATATACGGCAGGCCCCTACTTTCAAACATCCAACTTATAAACGACTCCTCCTTGCAAACGGAAGGATACAACAGGAAGTGAGAGGAAATCTACCCCTAGGAAGGCAAATTCTCTCCTGTAAGAGTTAATATGGGAAAAAAAGTGTCTCCTCTCCACTGATGCTTTATCACCAATTCTTGTTTCAATAAAAACCCCAAATTTTCAAAAAACATTTGTCATTAGGACGGAAAGTGAGGTGAACTGTTCTGAACAGACAGAAAAACAAATGTTACAGGGGTGATAACCCTTCCCTATGTTTTCCAAAAAGCTTAAAAATAGATTTTTTGCCTGGAGCTACACTTAAACAATGTACCTGTTCAAAATTACAAACAGATTCCACATAAGAACAAACCTACAGTCCCTGTCTTGTATGCACCGCCTGTATACGGCTGTTCAGAGTATATAGGGCCTTTTTTATTTTGTGTGCGGGGTTCCCCTTAATATCCATACAAGACCCAAAGGGGCTGGTAATGGGCTGGGGTAGGGGGGAGGGGTGTGTGATGGGGTAGCTATGCCATTTTTCTTAAAGATTTTCATCCATATTACCGGGACCAGACATTACATTAAAGCCGCAAGCAGTTTTAAATGGCTTTTTTTCCTTTAGAAATGTAATTTTGTGCAGGGACAGTTCTAAACACGGGAAACACGTGGCACTTCATAGGCATACTTTAGACACCCCCCAGGTACGATATTTAAAGGAATATTTGACTTTTTTTTTTTTTACTTTATGCATCATTAAAATGACTGCTCCAGAAAAACGGACGTTTTTAAAACTTCTTTTTGCATTGATACATGTCCCCTGATGCAGAACCCGGGTTCCCAAACCCTTTTTAGGACAATAACATGCATAATAGTCGTTATAATTAGCACTTTAGATTTCGAACGTTCGCATCCATTGTATTTAATAGGGTTCTAAAGTTTGTGCGAACTTTCGGTCCGTTTGCGGGTTCTGGTGCGAACCGAACCCGGGGGTGTTCGGCTCATCACTACTCACCGTACATTTACTGCAGCAGGGCGTACGCTTTGTGCCAGATCACGAACATAGAACACAAGCTGACACTTCCGGGCCTGAGCTGGGCATGCACGCTGCCAGAGCCCTGCTCCCGCTGTGATCACCCAATGTCCACCAGCCCTGCCGATTACACAGGACACAGGTACAAGGTAGATTGCGTTCTTTCAGAAGGAATGGTATTGATCCTGTGTTCCTGCAAAGCAGGAACACGGATCTTTGCCCTTCCCTTTGCCAAATCACCTCCCCCACAGTGAGAAAGCACAGGCTAGGCACACAGTTAACCCTTTGATCACCCCTGATGTTAACTCCTTCCCAGCCAGTGTCATTATTATAGGGACAGTGCATATTTTTAGCACTGATCACTGTATTAGTGTCACTGGTCCCCATAAACTGTCAAAAGTGTCAGTTAGTGTCCGATTTGTCTGGCGCAAAATCACAGTCACGTTATAAGTTGCTGATCACCGCAATTACTAGTAAAAAATAAATAAATAAATAAAACATCCCATAGCTTGTAGACGCAATAAATTTTGCGCAAACCAATTAATATACACTTATTGGGATTTTTTTACCAAAAATATGTAGCAGAATACATACTGGCCTGGGTTAACATTGTTAAGATGAATGTGCTCCCCAGGGTCCTTTTCTACGTGCAGATGTTGCCGGTTCCTCTGCCGAGCACCTTCTTCACTTTAATTAATAGCATGCTCATAGATTTTGTGTGGAGTGCAAAGAAGCCTAGAATAGCCATGAGGGTGCTTAAGCGCTCTAAGAGGGCTGGGGGTCTGGGGATCCCAGACATTCGACGGTATTACAGGGCCATTGTCCTTCAAAGGATTCTGAACTGGAGGTTCCACACCCGTACTAGACTTTGGGTTCCCCTGGAGAAGAGCATGGCGGGAAGAGATTTGGCCTATGCCCCATGGCTAGCGAAGGAGCATAGGGGGCTGTCTGATTTGTCATCCCCCCTAACGAGACAGGCCCTTAGGGTTTGGGACAGGATTAACACGCTATACTCTTTAGCTCCTCCTGGGTCCCCATTGGCCCCACTAGGGGGCTTTTGTTGGTTCCCCCCGGGGGAGCAGAGAGCCTTTTTTAGGAACTGGTTAGATGACCCTAATGCTCCCTGTGGCAAACTTTTGGAGGGTGGGAGACTCCCCCCGTTGGACTTGTTTAGGGCACGCCATGGGACTTTTCCAATGGATTTCTGGCGATACGCGCAGCTTAGCCATTTTTTTGCAACGCAGGTCACCCCTATTCGTACCCCATCTCAACTCTCGCCCTTTGAGCTTCTCTTTGTTGCGGAGGAGCCCATCTCCCACATGATATCCGAGCTCTATCAGCTACTCGGTTCATCCGTGACGGAGACTAAGCCGGCCTACATCAGGGAATGGGAGCGTGATCTGGGGACGGAGTTCACGGAGGCGCAGCTGGCTCCCCTGTACCGACTAACCCACTCTAGCTCCATAGAGTCTAGAACGCAAGAAACGAATTACAAGTTACTGACAAGGTGGTACAGGGTGCCTGCTGTGCTCTCACGCATATACCCCACTGTATCTGATCGATATTGGAGAGGCTGTGGCCTCCGTGGCACTTTGATTTATATATGGTGGGAATGCCCGAAAATTCAGCCCTTTTGGAAAACAATTCAGCAACAAATCAAGGCCATACTGGATATAGATGTCCCACTTTTGCCCATACATTTCCTTCTCCATGTGCCGTCTGTGTCGACCAGTAGTTACAGGGGATGCGTACTGCCACATCTCCTGAACGCCGCTAGGCGTTTGATCCCTATTTACTGGAAGCGGGCTCATGTTCCGGGGCTCGAGGATTGGTCCAAGAGGGTACGGGAAATTAAGGAAGCTGAAGAATGGGTGGCGAACTGTAGTAGCAAGAGTGAGCGCTTTCAGGTCATCTGGGCTGCCTGGTTGCAGCACACTTCAGGTGAGGAGTTGGTTCCATCTAATCTGGATACTGCCCTGTTGGAACTTGCAGAGCCCTCCCTTCGGGGACGTAGGGTTGTAGTGGCGCAGGCCCCGGAGACGGAGTTTGATGATGTGGGAGCCCGGCTAGTGGGATAAGCACTGCCAGCCTTTTCTGGGCTGGCGGAGTCGCATGACGCAGGGGGAGCATGCCTGATGGAAGAGGTCCTATTTCCCTATACTTCTCTCTTCTATTCCCCTTTTCTGGCTTTCTTACCCTGCTGTTTCCCGTTTATGTTTGTTTGTCTTGTGCTTTTATTTTTATTTTTATTATTAACTCAATATGTGGATCCTCACTTATTTGTTCAGCTCAGGTTGTTTACTGGCTGCAGGGGTCGGCCCCATGCTCGGGTCAACTCTTATTAAGCAGGGGGAGTCTCCTCTCCTTCTGCTTGGGAGGGGAGGCTCCTAGACGAGCAGGGTTCCCCCACCTCTTTGTGTCCAAGGGCCGGTTTTGGCCCGGGGAGGGTTTGATGGAGGCTACTTGAGCCCCCTCTCCCCATATGGGGCACGGGGATGTGGGATTCCCTTGATAAGCTCAGTCCATGACCCCGGTAATTGTTAGCGGACTGGTAAGCAAGTTACGGGGGTGAGGTTCCCCCCGATGGTTTCATTACATTGTCTGGAAAATGGTACCTGTCTCTTTTGATGCCGAGTTATACCTTGTGCACCATACAGGATTGTATGCTTGATGTGGACCATGTATGCCATAAGTTGCACTTTTGTTTATGTGTATATGTTTTTGCTCAATAAATACAGATTATACAAAAAAAAGAATACATACTGGCCTAAATTAATTAAGAAATTCGATTTTTTTTTTTACTGGGTATGTTTTATAGCAGACAATAAAAAAAATGTTTTTATTTGTGAGTGTTTTTTTGTTTAAAGCGCAAAAAATAAAAACCACAGTGGTGATCAAATACCACCAAAAGAAAGCTCTATTTGTGGGGAAAAAAAAGGACATACATTTTGTTTGGTTACAGTGTTGCACGACCGTGCAATTGTCAGTTAAAGTAATGCAGTGCCGTATCACAAAAAATGTCCTGGTCAAGAGGGGTAAATCTTCCGGAGGTCAAGTGGTTAACAACCAGTTAATAGCAGGTTGTTAAGGAGCCAGCACCCACTGTGTCCTTAACAACCGTGACTCATCTTCTGTCAGTGGGATTCCCCACTGCATTAAACATTAATTTTTTTCGGGTCTGATATGGATTTTGGGGGGAACCTCACACCAAAAATAAAAACATTGGCATGAGGGGTCTTCCAAATCTATACCAGATATTATTTCGGCTTGCAGCCTGGCAGGCCAGGAAAGGGGGAAACAAGTGAGCGCCACCCCCCTTCAAAACCATACCAGGCTACATGCCCTCAACATGGAGGGGATGCTTTGGGGGCGCTCCCCTTCCAAGCACCTTGTCTACATGTTGATGAGGACAAGGGCCTCTTTCTCCCAACCCTGGTCCGGTGGTTGTGGGGGTTTGGTCGGGGGCAGGGACTTATCGGAATCTGGAAGTCCCCTTTAACAAGGGGGCCCTCAGATCCCGGTCCCCCTATAATGATTATAGGGTATATAGTACACATACTCATTCACCAAAAAAAAACGGTCTAAATTAAATCAAAACCCGGAGCCAGTTTTTAACAAGTCATTTATTTAAAAAAAAAACAATAAATGTCCCCCTAAGTAAATAAGGCATCCTTCATGATGATCGCTGCCCACACATAGGGCACATTTTGCATTTTTTTCCCTACTTAAACACATTGACTCTGAGGCCTCATGTACACTTGGTGTTTGTTTTTCGCTTCTGAAGCCTCGTACACACGACCGAGTTTCTTGTCCAAAACAGTCAAGAAAAGTGCCGCGAGAGTTTTTTTGTCTAGAAAAACGTTCGTGTGTATGGTTTTACGACGAGAAAATTGCCGAGAATCTCGACGAGAAAATAGAGAACCTGCTCTCTATTTTCTCGTCAGGATTCCAGATTTCCTCGTCGTGTTTCTCGTCGGCCTGTTTTGTGACGAGAAAATGGTTTGTGTGTATGCTTTTACGACTCTTCCAAAAGCGCGCATGCTCACAAGCAACTATGAGACGGGAGCGCATCTTCTGGTAAAACAAGCCTTCGTAATGGAGAGAGCATATTCGTCACGCTCAAAAATATTTCCTCGTTTAAATGTTCTGCATTGAAATCTTCGTTAGAATGTTACATTAATCAAAACGAGTGACCTTCTTTTGCTGCTGATATTCACACAGAGTTATGCCTTACTTTTAACCTTTTTCATGCTGCTCTTTATAAGATTTCTGTGTATTATATCGTGCAAGTTTTTAGGAATAATTTAAATGGTTAGATTTTTCAAAATGATGTTAATTATAATTTCACAATGTTTTGATAGTGATCTCCCATTTAATTTTGGAATCTATATTATTTAAATTTCCCACCATGTTTTTGTGATAATCAGATTTAGTTATTCTTTTGGGGGGGGGGGGTGATATCTGTCCCTTTTATTGTCAGTCAAATGTATCTGCTTACTCCAAAGCTTGATTTTGTTTATTTAAAAATACACATAGTCAAGTATGAACTTAAACAAAAATCACATTTATTCATGTTTATAAATTAAATAAAGAGAATGCAGCGCTGGAGAAGCTGCTGCCATTTGTGCATCCCAGGGACCCCAGAGCACACAGCAACCCTGTGTGGACACTAAAATTGGGAGCTTGAGAAGGCCAACATATCTGAACACAATCTGATGCTGGCCTCCCAGAGGTCAGGAACAGCAGCAGGTGATATATATGTCCCAAGTGTGTGGTACTACAACAGGCTGCCTTCTGTCCGACCACAATGAAGCAAGGCCATCACTTCCTCTTCTTCCTGGCAACCTTCCCTGCAGCCTTTCCTGAAGCCTTCCCTGCAGCCTTTCCTGAAGCCTTCCCTGCAGCCTTCCTTCTTCGTTTGGCTGGAGACTGGCCCACTGGAGGGGTACTCCTGTCAGGAGGAGGAGGTGGAGGTGTAGCAGAAGGGGGTGGGGCAGAAGAAGAAGGTGGAGGTGTAGCAGAAGGGGGTGGGGCAGAAGAAGAAGGTGGAGGTGTAGCAGAAGGGGGTGGGGCAGAAGGTGGAGGTGAAGCAGAAGGGGGTGGGGCAGAAGGTGGAGGTGTAGCAGAAGGGGGTGGGGCAGAAGGTGGAGGTGTAGCAGAAGGGGGTGGGGCAGAAGAATAAGGTGGAGGTGTAGCAGAAGGGGTGGGGCAGAAGGTGGAGGCGTAGCAGAAGGGGGTGGGGCAGAAGGTGGAGGTGTAGCAGAAGGGGGTGGGGCAGAAGGTGGAGGTGTAGCAGAAGGGGGTGGGGCAGAAGAAGAAGGTGGAGGTGGAGGTTGAGGTTGGGTCAGTTGGGCCACCTCACATATGGCGGTATTGGGTGTAATTTTCTCCATCACCCCCTTGTTGAGCAAGGTGATGAGCAGGGGCTCGCATAGGAGGCGTTGCTCCATGCTCATCACCTTGAACTTAGCCTCCACTAGGCCGGCAATGGCCTCTTCAGGGGATGTGGGCTCCTTGAGGGTGGCATGGGCCTCTTTAATAAGGGCCATTGCTGCCTCACTGGTGGTCCTGTCCCTCCTGCCTCTTTTGTGAAGCCGGATGGGAGGCACCTGGGATCTGGTGCTTCTCCTTTGCCCTGCCACCTCCTGTCTGCCACTGGGCCCTGCCACCTCCTGTCTGCCACTGGGCCCTGCCACCTCCTGGCTGGCACTGGGCCCTGCCACCTCCTGGCTGGCACTGGGCCCTGCCACCTCCTGGCTGCCACTGGGCCCTTCCTCCTCCTGCCTGACAGTTTCCAGACCCTCCTCCTGGCTGATTTCATCCTGTGTATGAAAAAGGAACATAGTTTAATATGTTGGTTTAATCTTTGCATCAAACTTTGTAATCCTGATTGAAGCAATTAGAATGTAAATGCATAAATCCTTGCTTTAAATTTACCACTACATCAGATTGACTATTTAGCACACAATTAAGTGCAGAATAATGTCTACAGATCTTGATTTCACTTGTGGAATCCAAAATAATGTATGTTTCTCATCTTGACATATTTGTCAAACATTAATTTTATCCCAATACATTTTCAGTTAATACTATACCTGGCTCCAGATGGCCAAATCAGGATCATCCAGGATGGCTGCCTCCTCTTGCTCCAGAGAAGGCTCAGGTTGGCTGCAGGGAAGTCTGGGGGGAAAAATGGAGAGTGATGGCCTTGTCTCAATGTGGTCATCCAGGAAGGACATCCTGTTGTAGTACCACAAAATCGGGACATAAACATCATCTGCTGCTGCTCCTGACCTCTGAGAAGCCAGCACCTTAGAGCGTTCAGTCCTGTAGGTACCTCTCAAGCTCCCAATTTTAGTGTCCACTTGTTTTGCTGTGGCTGTGGGCACCTTGGTATGCACAAATGGGAGCAGCTTCTCCAGCGCTGCTTTTCTCACCCCTCTTTTTTTATGGATGGGGTTTTTCGTCTCCCACAGAGCCGGCAGCTCCCTTACACGGTCAATAAATTCCGCCAGGAACTCTTTGTCGCTAATAAAGACATTCATATTGTATCTGCAAGTTAAATAAATTATATTTAACTAATGTGAGGCAAACAGTCTAACCTCCTTAACATCCTAGTCACCATATATATCCTCCAACAATCTCAAGACAGTATAGGCCAACAATTTTTACAAGTCACAAAATCACATACCTTCGTTCGCACGTCCGTCACTTGAACTCCTCTCTCCGCACACCGAACGTACTATAGTCACATGTGTGTTTGCTATATACACACCACGCATGCGTCAAAATTCGAACACGTCGCTCCGCACACGTCGCCCGCCCATGATGTTCTAACTAACATCTTTTCCCCGCCCCTTCTCTTTCGGCGCGCAGACAGATATGGCGGAGTTACAGCAGGTGTCTGATAATTCCGCAACTAACGAGAAGGAGACAAGCCCGGAGACCGAGGACACGTCACGATCAAGGAGGAGATTCAAGGCATCGAATATGTCTTTGGCGGAGATGGCGGAGATGGTGGACATCTTGCTCAAGGCTGATTATGATGCCAAGCATGGGCCGTATAGCAAACCAAATAGAAGGAAGGCCAAAATTCTCACTAAAGTTGTGAAGAGTCTGAAGGCGAAGTTCGGGGTGAAACGCTCAAATGAGCAGCTCAGAAAGAGGTGGTCAGACCTCAAACTGAGGGAGCCAGACCAGTTGAGGAGCATAAAGAGGATGCTCGCTAAAAGTAAGTAAAATGTAGACTTTTCTGCTATTAATCTTTTTATAAACTGACATGTTTTTTTTTTTTTTTCTCATATTGGACTCCCTTCCAAAATGTAATATTTTGAACTTGGTTGGGCACAGTAATCGTTCGTTACGTTACCGACACTTCGTTCGGCCACTATCCGCGGTTTTGGCTTATTTTAGAGCCACAAAAGTAATTAGACATCTGCCATTTTTGTTCAAATATTGTTGATAATTTTTTAGTCTAGATGATGTGTTTGTAAAGAGAATGAAATGCAAACTTTTATCAGTGTAAAGGAGAGGACACTCAGCAGCTGCTTCCACATCTGTACTTTGGAGCACTATAGTGTGGGCCACCAGACCCGCCTTTTTTGGGTGTCCCACACAGGTGCATCAGAGAATTTTTGTGGTGCCTCCATGTCAAAAAAATTACATCCAAATGTGAATACTAAACATATTTTGGGTCATAAATAATGCATTCTTCTTTAAATTCCGCACAAACACACACTTGTACCCCACTTCCATGCAATTTAGCCTGTTTTTATTTTAACAATGAGATTTACAGTGTGATAAATAGACTTTTTGTTTTATTCTCATAGGGGAGAGAAGACTGGGAGGAGGACACTCCAGGGAGCACATGCACCCCACAACTTCCAAGCAACCCCAAACTCCCAAAGACCCACAACCGAAAGATGTGCAGAAAGTTGAGGTGGAGGAAGGAGAAGTGCAGGAAGGAGAGGTGGATGACGTTGTGGATCTGGTCACCACAACAGGTCAGTATCTGTCACCACAGCTTCAGGTAAGAGAGGTAGGCCTGCAGAGTTATAATACATATTTTTTTTGGTTTTTAGGGGATGTAAATGTTGTGAAGGATAGTACACGGTTCTCTGCTGACAGTGCCCTCCGCCTCATCCAGCAAGTGATGGAATGTAGCACGGAACTGGACCTTATTAAACAAAGAATCCATGTGATGGAACAAACATTTAAAGACATTCTCGATGTTTTGGGGAGAATTCAATAAGCCATCCAAACACATTTGTTTTTACATGTTTGTTTTTGTAATTTTTGAATTTTTTTGACTATAAAACCAGCCAAAAATTGAATATGCACACAGTGTGTCAACATGTGCTATCTGCCATCAGGGGATATCCATGTACGTCTTTTGTGGGTGCAACCCCTTCCTCGTATCTAAAGTCGGTGAACTGAGGAAGGGGATGCACCCCCAAAACACGTCCATTGATCACCCCTGATGGCAGATAGCACATGTTGACAATAGGGATCAGGATTGTAAACTTCCTAGATGAAAAAAATCCCAAATGTGTGCATATTCAATTTTTGGCTGGCCAAGGGGTGGCAGGACCCCATATTAGGACGGGCACATAGAGACATAGTTTGTGTAAGTGAATGTCTCCGATTGCTCAGAGGTATCCAATGTTGTAATTGGCCATTATGCCGAAGGCATTTTCAACGACTCTTCGGCCCCTGGCCAGCCGGTAATTGAACACCCTCTTCTCTGGGGTCAGGTTCCTCTGTGGAAATGGCCTCATAAGATGCCGTCCGATTCCGAAGGCTTCATCAGCCAAAAAAACAAAGGGGAGTCCTTCAATATTCCCTGCATCCGGTGGCAATGCAAGGTCGTCACTCTGGAGACGGAGGGCAAACTCCGTCTGGATGAAGGATCCCCCATCGGACATCCGGCCATTTTTCCCTACATCAACATAGAGGAATTCATACCGTGCTGACACCACCGCCATCAGCACAATGCTATGAAACCCCTTGTAGTTGTAGTAGTAGGACCCAGAACGGGGTGGCGGCACGATGCGGACGTACTTCCCGTCTATGGCACCACCGCAGTTGGGGAAGTCCCACCGCGTGGCAAACTCCGATGCCACAGTCTGCCATTCCTGCGGCGTGGAAGGAAGCTGTGGAGTGAAACAAGATGAAATAATATTAGAAAAACAAAGTCATACATTACAAGGAAATTCTATCCCAAAAAATTCGAGGCCAACATCAATCAACTTATACGTTTATTAAGGTGTTTACAAAAAGTATAATGGAAGGCTCATTTATCATATTCATCACCCCCTCTGATGGGCCATTACTAAATTATTTTGAGGGGGGGGGAGATGTGTTTGGCCACCGGATAGCATTGCAGTGGCGGTGCGTCCAGAGTGGGCGCTGGAGCACTGCCCCCTCTCTCCTGTGCCCATCACTCAGAACAATACATAGGTTCATGCGTTGCATGAACCTATGTATTGTCTATGCCGCACACTATTCAGGTGGATGGCCTCTTGTAAAGCGACCGACATATGAATCATTGCGGCATTTAGGGGGTTAAAATTGCATAGCAGAAACAGGTAGTAAAATAGTCTTGCACATTACAACCTGAGGGATGTAATTGGCTTCCTAAAAGTAAAATCGGGGACGCAGGGGGGGGGCATTCCTTGGGTAAACACTGACAGGCTGCTCTGCCAATCATGTTCACCAAGTCTGTTTAATGGTAACATGATTGGCTGATGCAACATGAAGGGAAGGAGAAGACATCAAGGACAGAAGAAGGATGGCGCTGACCACAAGAAGGTAAGTGCAGGGCTGGGGGGAAACTGGCTGCATTAGAGGGGACTAAATGGCTGCATTTGAGGGAACAAAATGGCTGCATTGGAGGGGACAACTGGGGGCATTTAATAGGCACCAGAGCAAAAAAGGAGGAAGTTTATTTCCTAAATTGGGGTTTGAACCCCCAAACATTTGGAGCAACAGGCGCCCCTGCTGGAAAAGTTAGTGAAGGGAAATATTTATGGAGGAGAAAAAAGGGGCAATCTAAAGCTTCCAACATGCATGGGGACAAAGGGGACATTCTCAGCATATTACAATCATGGTAATTAGGGAAGGATGAAAGAAATACAATACATTAGCATACATGTAATACATAAAATGTGATGTTAAGGGAGAAAACTTACCCTAATATAGTCCTCCTGCAGGACTTGTATAATGGCAGAACAGGTGTCTGGGATTATGAGGCCCAGAGCCTGG
This sequence comes from Rana muscosa, assembly GCA_029206835.1. Classification (NCBI taxonomy): domain Eukaryota; kingdom Metazoa; phylum Chordata; class Amphibia; order Anura; family Ranidae; genus Rana; species Rana muscosa. Next base: position 839,676,010 of record CM055116.1, read on the forward strand.
GGGGAGATGCCTGTCGTGAACTTCAAGTCCTGAAGACTTCTCCCTGTCGCCAGATAACGTAACGTGGCGATGAGCCTCTGCTCAGCACTGATGGCTTCCCGCATAACGGTGTCCTTCCTGGTAATATAGGGGGACACCAAAGCCAACAGTTCCTAAAAAACGGGGTCAGACATCCGCAGAAAATTCCTGTAGTCCTCAGGATTATTCTCGACGATCTCCTGCAGCAGAGGCATGTGGCAGAATTGGTCCCACTGGAGCAACCAATTCTTGGTCCATGAACTCCTCCTCACACCATTCATGGACTGGTCTTGGTCCAAAACAAGCAGACCAACACCAAGCGCACGCACAGCACGAACTCGACGACGAGAACGTCCAGGCGACATGGCTAGGAAACGGTCGTCTAATCAGAACGTATAGAACAGAACGCACTTTAGAACAGCAAGGCCTATGAATAACGAACTGAAAAACAGAAACGAACAGGCAAGAACGCACTGTAAAACAGATACGACCTGCCTAGACGCCCTGAAAGTCAAGATACGAACCCACAAGCACAAACTGAACCGCAGAAAACGATCTGAAAAGTACGAAGACTGAAAAGCGCGAATCGTCTCTTCCCAAACTTTTACTTCACACGCGGTAACACGAGATCAGCAAAAGCAGCCCAAGGGGTGGCGCCAAGAAAAAAGATCTTCCCCTTTATAGTGCCGTCGTACGTGCTGGACGTGAGCGCGGAGAACAACGAGGAAATTGGGAAATGACAGTGTGTACGCATAGAAAGCTTGACGAGAAAATCGACAAGCTTAACAAGAATCTCGTCGAAAAAAACGACGTGTTTTTTACAACGAGAAACTCGGTCGTGTGTACGAGGCCTAAATGCCAGAATTCCTGGTAGAAGAAAAAGTGCTTAAAAAATGTGCCTAAACCGCCTATTGCACACGTAGTTAGGCGTGTCAAGCATTTGAGCATTGTTAGATTTCATTGGCCAGAATATTTATTTATTCTGGGCATTGGAATGCATTAACGCTCAAATGCAACTAAACATGCCTAGTGTTGAGATGGATTTCACATAGGCTTATGCTGGCCATACACTATACGAAAAATCGTCCGAACCCATTTTCGAAAAATGAACATTCGGCCGTGAGTACAAATGATGGTGCCATCATGTAATGACAGATAAATCGTTCAGAGGACATAAATAATAAAACATTTTTTTTTTCTTTTACATATACCTAGTGCAGACAGTTCGGACAAGAAACACATTAACCTTTCAATTTATCGTTCATTCGGCAGAAGTTTTCCAAACTTGCCGTTCGTTTTTTTCCCACAAAAACGTCACCAACGATTAACAATTTGTGCCCATTAACTTGTCGAAAAACGAATGTAGTGTCTACATGATCGATTTTCGGCCGATTTTTCATATACTGTATGGCCAGCATTACTTTGAGGTGCTGGTAAGGCCTGTTAGGCCCCTTTCACACTGAGGCGCTTTGCAGGCGCTTTGCAGGCGCTATTGCGCTAAAAATAGCGCCTGCAAAGCGTCCTGAAAAAGCCGCTACTTTGTATCCAGTGTGAAAGCCCGAGGGCTTTCACACTGGAACCGTGCGCTTGCAGGAGGGTAAAAAAACTCCTGCAAGCCACATCTTTGAGGCGTGATAGGAGCGGTAAAAATACTGCTCCTATAGCGCCCCTGCCCAAAAACGACGGTATAGCGGCGCTAAAAATAGCACTGCTTTACCGCCAGCGCATCCAGGGCTTCAGTGTGAAAGTAGCCTAAAAGCAGCATTTTTTAAGCCCTGTGTGCATGAGACCTGAATATAAAACATTTTATTTATCTATAACTCAAGACCCGATCTAACTAAGCCCCTTCCCAGCATAAATCATCTCCCCTCCAAGCACAATTCTTTGCCCCCCACCCCAGCACAAGTCTTCTCTCCCCCTAATTTCTTCTGCGTCTGCTGAAATCCCCCCTCCAAGAATAAATATTTGTCCCTTTAAAGCTTCCCTCCCAGCACATATCCTCTGCCCTCCAAGCACAAATCCTCTTCCTCTCTCTGAATCCCTCTTACTGCACAAACCATGTTACCCTCCAAATTAGGGTGACCAGACATCCCCGGTTTCAGGGGACAGTCCCCGGATTGAGGACACTGTCCCCGGACCAAGTCTGTCCCCAGTTTTGTCCCCGGATTGGATTTGAACAGGGGCTGGGGCAATTTCAAAGACAGTCAGTGCAGAATAAAAAACAGTTCTGAATTACACCCCCCCCCCACACTCTGCCGATCTTACTAGCTTAGGGGGTGTATTTTTTTCCATGATCTGTGCCCCTTTCTGATGATCATGTGCTGGTCAGAGCGGAGGGAATATTTCTTCAGTTTCGCGCACCCATCCAGCTCCGCTCGCATGTTCTTCTGCCTTGGCTCAAGTCAGCTGCCTACCTGCGTATCTCCGTGCCTTCCCTGGCGGAGTGATCTTCTTCCACTCCCCACCCAGTAGTAGCCGGGGCCCGAAGAGTAAGACTTGACAGGCTGTGAGGTGGGCAGCAGCGGCGACAGGCAGAGAGTCGCTGATTGCCGCCATTACTAGTAAAAAAATATATGTCCCAGGATTTCATTTTAAAAATCTGGTCACCTTACTCCAAATCCCTTTCGCTTTCTAGGCTCCCTCTCCTGTTGTGTCATGTGACATGTCAGAGCCAAGAAGGGCAGCTTCCTGGTTCTGAAGTCCATCAATCTAATGTGGAGAGATGCCGACTGCTGCAGTGGCAGATGATTGTGGTGTCAAAGACCTGGAGCACCCCACATAAGATGAGAGCACATGCCCTTAGGTGCCCACCACTGTCCAAGCGCCCATATGTGTGAGGCCTGAACTGGATGGATGGAGAGACCTGCACTGCCCACTACAGGATGCAGTCACTGTTTAGTCAATCATTTTCCACCTAGCTCAGTCGATTTTTAAATCGACTTTTGTTGAGCCAGGTTATGGTGGTGCTCGCAGGGCCACACAGCTCAAATTTTTTGTTATTCAGCAGGAATTAGTCAGATTTCAAGCTATGGCGAGCCTAAGCACTGAAAAATATACCTATCATCTTGAATTCCTAATGAAAAATAGCAGAGCACTTTCTGGTGTGTGAGGGTGCCTAGGCACTCCTTTGCCTACAGACTCATAGCTGTTTACCTGAAATGTGAGAGCTAATCTACGATGAGATGAGATCTATCTGCAATGTGAGAGGCGAGTGTAAGCAAGTGCTTACAGGGTACCTTTGAATGTATTGCTGCCGCTGTAATAAATCACACTGGGTAGCTATGAAGATAGTTTGGGCTGCAAAGGTGGGGAAAGGGTTAATGTATTTCTATTCTTTCCTGGGTTTTTCTGGGCTCTGCCCCCACATGGGTGTGGATCCCTAAATACCGGGGGAGGACTAAGGGCTGGGAGTCTTGTACATGGGAAGACAAAGGAAGGACTGATGGACTTTGTAGTCAAACTAAGAGCATGTGGCCCCTCCCTACTGGCCAACCTTTTTAGGACCTCACCTGGAGCCAGGAAACGGCCAGCATTGGATTTGCATTGCAGGGCTTGTTACCTGGGAGAAGGTATGAGCCTCAGCAGCCTGCAATAGGTAGAGTTGGACTGTGCTCATGTTGCCGTTGGACTGTTCCATTGAATGCTCGGAAGGATTATTCATACAGAGGAGATGGCAGGAACATGTGTATAATTATTATTATTATACAGGGTTTATATAGCGCCAGTTTGTGCAGTGCTTTACAACATGAGGGCAGACAGTACAATTACAATACAATTCAATACAAGGGGAATTAGAGCTTACAATCTAGGAAGTACTGGGCATGTGTGACGGGTCCTCTGGTTAGTGAGGTGGTTACATAGTTGGTGAGGTTGAAAAAAGACACAGTCCATCCAGTTCAGCCTAAGATGTGTGTGTGTGTGTGTGTATGTGTTTGTCAATAGTACATAGTATACCCCTGTGGCCCCATGCACACAGGGCGTTTTTACAGCCGCGTTTTTTACAGCTTAAAAACGCCTGTCCATGTTTTGTAAACATTTTTTGACCTTTAAAAAAAAAAAAATCCCGGAGCTCAAAAACGCAAATCGCTGCGTTTTTGCGCGTTTTCGCAGCGTTTTTTGCGCGTTTATGCACGTTTACGCAGACCCCGACAACCAACGGCCAGGGTCATCGGGAAGAGGCCGGCACGGTTCAGGAGGGGGGGGCGCTCGCTCGTCCCCACCCCCTTTCCTGACCAGCCGGGCTGTGTGCTCGGATAAGGGTCTGGTATGGATTTTGGGGGGACCCACACGCCGTTTTTTCAGCGTAGGGGGTTCCCCTTAAAATCCATACCAGACCCAAGGGCCTGGTATTATCTTGGAGGGGGAACCCATGCCGTTTTTTTATTTAAAATTTGGCGTGGAGTTCCCCCTCAAGATCATCAGAGCACAAGTCGCATGCCAAAGTCGGATCATGCAAGACGGCATTCCAACTTTGATCCGACTTCAATGATAGTCAATGGGCTGAAGTAAGATCAAAGTCGGACCAAAGTAGTACAGGGAGCATTTTCAAAGTCGGACCGACATGTGTCGGACCAGTTAAGACGGCTCCCATAGAGAAACATTGATTTTCACACGTCATGCGACATAAGCTCCCAATGTCGGAGCGTTTGTCGCACCAGTGTGAACCCGGCCTAACTCTGTTAATTGTAGATACAACACATATACAGGATTGTCAATCATACAAAGGTATACAGTGCTACTCAGTTGTGTCTACAGCATGGCAATAAAGATTCACAGAAATACTTAAAAACTAACAAGTCTCCATCTTTTATGCCTCCCTAATGAAAAGTAATGGATACAATGCAATTATCATATAATACCAAGCCCGCAGGACTGGTCTCTCAGTTACCTGGGTGGTCCTCTACAATTACTGAATAGCATTTCTATGATTGCTGACTCACTGACTAACCATCCCATGCCTCTTGTTTTGTTACCAAAGATTACAAAGTTCAGTTGCTCTTAAACACAATAATGAACACAAACACGCTGGAGTTTTTTTAATGTTAACATTTCCTCTATATTAACATTCAAAAATTTGTGTGCAAAATTCTGCAGAATGGAGGAAAAGATTAATGCAATATAAACAAATCTGACAATCAACGCTAAATTTCAGAAAGAGAAATCAGGGTAGCAGAAAGGCATTTGCATCTCTGTCTATCTAGCTGGCTGGCTATGTAAAGTTCATAAATGTCTGTATAAGAGCTTGGGGGCCAAAAATCTGATCTTAAACAGGAGTCCTTTGGTTACAACGTCTGCCATTAGGTAAGGGTTCAGGCCATACACATGGCCAGGCCAAGGGTTAGGCAAAAAGGTGGTCATCTATGTATGTTTCTGAAGCAATTCACATCTCTTGGGAGTGGAGGGTAAAACTAGGCGCTGTGACCTTATCCCAGCGCTAGCTTTATAGGATGGGCAAGTCAACTGCTCTGGGAAGGTTATTGAAGGGAAAGGGAACAGGCTTCAGAGGATAGTTTTAGTTTATCTGCACAGGAGAAGTTATAAAGCGTGAGAATGATAAAATGAACATATAAACATACCTCCCAACATTTTGAGATGGGAATGAGGGACACAGTAACAAAACGGAAAATTGTATACTCACCTTTCCGTAATTTTCCTTTCCTGACGCATCTCATGAGAGCACACACACTGGGTTGTGACTCCGCCCCCACAACCTGATAGGACTGATTAGCTATAAGTGTTGAAGAGGAGCCCCCCGCCACATTCTCAGTATATATTACCTCATACGGGTGGGTATCTGTGTGCTGCCATGAGATGCGTCAGGAAAGAAAAATTACGGAAAGGTGAGTATACAATTTTCCGTTTTACTGACGCATCATGGCAGCACACACACTGGGAAATAACTCGCAACAAGGGTGAGTGCTTTCAAACGTGTATATTATTATTTTTTTAATTTATCCACAAGATATGGAAGAATTAGCTTCAATGACCGCTCTTCCAAATTCCACCGTCATTAACCGTGCCGGGTCTATTCTGTAGTGGGACATAAACGTGGTTCTAGAAGACCATGTCACTGCTTTACATATCGTCTCTGGTGACACTCTACAATATGCTGCCCAAGATGTCGCCACTGCCCTAGTCGAGTGACCCTTTAAGACGTTGGGTATTGGAAGGAGTTGAATTGCATATGTTCTTTTGATGACTTTAATCAGCCAAGATGCTATTGTCCTGGAAGAGGCTGCTTGGCCTTTCTTAGGTCCATTTGGTATGACAAACAGACTCTCCGATTTCCTAAATGGGTTAGTAACCTCCAGATATGAAGAGATAATGGACTTGATATCCAATGGATGCGGATCCCCCTGGCTAGTGAGAAAAACTGGTAGACTGATCTCTGGATTAAAATGGAAGGCAGATGTTACCTTCGGTATGAATTGTTCGGACGGTCTTAGAATGACTCTGTCGGGATAGAAAATTAAATGAGACTCTTTCATGGATAATGCTTGCAATTCGGATACTCTCTTTGCGGAGGTTATTGCGACCAAAAGGGCTAATTTAAGTGTTAGGTCACCTAAAGATATCGACTCTAAAGGAAAAAAGGGTTGTTTCGATAAGGCTTCTAGAACTATTGACAGGTCCCATGTTGGAAAGGTCGGCTTTCTTGGTGGTCTTATCTTTAAGCATGCCCTTTGAAATTGAATTATGTGGGGATTAAATGCCTATTTGATTCCCGTCATGGCTGACAAGGCAGATGTTTGAACTTTTAAGGTGCTTGAACTTAGGCCTCTATCCAGGCCTAGCTGAAGGAATTCAAGAACTGCCACCATAGGAGAAAGTGGGTTCCATGACTGCTGTTGCGCTAACGCAGAGAATCTTTCCCAAATTTTGCTATAAACGCTGTTAGTTATTTTTTTTCTGGCCTGTTGCAATGTAGCCACTACACTTGAGCCCTGTACACACTATCGGATTTCCTATGGATTCTAATCCGATGGATTTTTTCATCGGAAATCCGATGAAGCTGACTTCCAATCCGACTGTCCCAAACACCGTGACATAAAACACTCCGACAAGCCGAGAAAATGAGTTTTACACAGACGATCGGAATTTGCTATCATTTTTTTTCCCATTGGATAAATTTAAAACATGTTCTATTTTTTCTCACCGATGGAAAAAAGACAGATGGGGCACATACACGATCGGTTTGTCCGATGAGAAAAGTCCATCGGACTGTTTTCATCGGTAAAACCGATCGTGTGTACACGGCATTAGGGAACAGCCTTGAACTAATAGCCTCCCCCTCTCAATTTCCAAGCCATTAGGTGGAGCCTTTCTGGTGCTGGGTGTAGGAATTGGCCTTGTGAAAGCAGGTCCGGTGTCACTGGAAGAATCAGTGGATCTTCTATACTCAGCTGTAGGATGGTAATGAACCATGGCCTCCTCGGCCAAAAAGGTATCACCACTATCACTGTAGACGTTGAGTTCCTCAGTCTGGCCAGGAACCTGGCTATCAAGGGAATGGGAGGAAATATATAACCCAGAAGAAACCTCTAAGGGTGGAGGAGACAGTCGACCCCCGCTGCCATTGGATAAGCAGTTTGCGCTAAAAATCTGGGACATTTGTTGTTCATCGGAGTTGCTGCCAAATCGATGTCTGGAATTCCCCACTTCTGTGTTATAAGGGAGAATGCTCAGTGACACAGCGACCATTCGTTGTTTGAGATATACAGTGGGGCAAAAAAGTATTTAGTCAGCCACCAATTGTGCAAGTTCTCCCACTTAAAAAGATGAGAGGCCTGTCATTGTCATCATAGGTATACCTCAACTATGAGAGACAAAATGTGGAAACAAATCCAGACAATCACATTGTCTGATTTGGAAATATTTTTTTTTGCAAATTATGGTGGAAAATAAGTATTTGGTCACCTACAAACAAGCAAGATTTCTGGCTCTCACAGACCTGTATCTTCTTCTTTAAGAGGCTCTTCTGTCCTCCACTCTCTACCTGTATTAATGGCACCTGTTTGAACAGTCACACTCCAAACTCCACTATGGTGAAGACCAAAGAGCTGTCGAAGGACACCAGAAACAAAATTGTAGACCTGCACCAGGCTGGGAAGACTGAATCTGCAATAGGCAAGCAGCTTGGTGTGAAGAAATCAACTGTGGGAGCAATAATTAGAAAATGGAAGACATACAAGACCACTGATAATCTCCCTCGATCTGGGGCTCCAAGCCAGGGTTGCCAACTTTCAGTAAATTTACTAACAGTTTGTAAAATCTGTACTTTTTGCATCTGTCCTTGAATGTCCATTACGGACATGTAGGCCGTGTTTCCGTAACTGACATTCATGGACAGATGCAACAATTATGGATTTTACAAACTGTTCGTAAATTTACTGAAAGTTGGCAACCCTGCTCCACGCAAGATCTCACCCCGTGGGGTCAAAATGATCACAAGATTGGTGAGCAAAAATCCCAGAACCACACGGGGGACCTACTGAATGACCTGCAGAGAGCTGGGACCAATGTAACAAAGGCTACCATCAGTAACACACTACACCGCCAGGGACTCAGATCCTGCAGTGCCAGACGTGTCCCCCTGCTTAAGTGAGTACATGTCGGGACCCGTCTGAGGTTTGCTAGAGAGCATTTGGATGATCCAGAAGAGGATTGGGAGAATGTCATATGGTCAGATGAAACCAAAATAGAACTGTTTGGTAGAAACACAACTCGTCGTGTTTGGAGGAGAGAGAATGCTGAGTTGCAACCAAAAAACACCATACCTACTGTGAAGCATGGGGGTAGCAACATCATGCTTTGGGGCTGTTTCTCTGCAAAGGGAACAGGACGACTGATCCGTATACATGAAAGAATGAATGGGGCCATGTATCGTGAGATTTTGAGTGCAAACCTCCTCCCATCAGCAAGGGCATTGAAGATGAAACATGGCTGGGTCTTTCAGCATGACAATGATCTCAAACAAACCACCCGGGCAACGAAGGAGTGGCTTCGTAAGAAGCATGTCAAGGTCCTGGAGAGGCCTAGCCAGTCTCCAGATCTCAACTCCATAGAAAACCTTTGGAGAGAGTTGAAAGTCTGTGTTGCCCAGCGACAGCCCCAAAACATCGCTGCTCTAGAGGAGATCTGCATGGAGGAATGGGCCAACATACCAGCAACAGTGCGTAACAACCTTGTGAAGACTTACAGAAAATGTTTGACCTCTGTTATTGCCAACATAGGATATATAATAAAGTATTGAGATGAACTTTTGATATTGACCAATTACTTATTTTCCACCATAATTTGCAAAAAAAAATCTTTCCAAATCAGACAATGTGATTGTCTGGATTTGTTTCCACATTTTGTCTCTCATAGTTGAGGTATACCTATGATGACAATTACAGGCCTCTCTCATCTTTTTAAGTGGGAGAACTTGCACAATTGGTGGCTGACTAAATACTTTTTTGCCCCACTGTATATCCTGCTTAGATCGTCCGCAAGATGGTTCTGGGCCGCTGAAACGTATACCGCCTTCAAATCTTCCAGGTGGACTTGGGCCCACTCGAGAATAGGGCGCACCTCCTGTAAAAGAGAGTTGCTTCGCTTTCCGCCCTGTCTGCGGATGTAGTTCACTGCTACAGTATTGTCCATGCGTAATATAACACTCTTTCCTGTGAGAAATGGTCTGAATGCTAGTAGCGCTTGAAAAGCGTCCCTGAGTTCCAGGATGTTCGAGACTACTCTCTGGGGACGGAAGGACCAGCGACCCTGTACTGCCAGATCCTGGTAATGTGCACCCCAGCCCTGGAGGCTGGCATCTGATGTGATTATTTCCGCCCGAGGGGGTACAATGTGTCGATGGCGTTTTAAGTTGCTGACTTGTGTCCACCACCATGCTGACTGTTTCACTGATTTGCTGATGAGGATTCGTTGAGTTAATGATGTCCCATTCCATTGCCTCAGAAACGAAACCTGGAATGTCCTTGTATCCCACTGGGACCACTGGACCATCGGGAAGGTGGAGGACATGGAACCTAGAATGCTTAGGCATGTTCTGGCTTGCAGGTGCGTCACTGCCATTAGTCTTTTTATTTTCTGTATCAGCGGTCCTATTTTTTCTTGAGGTAGACCCACAGTGTTGGCATTGGTGTTGATTTCCGAGCCTAAGAAGATCATTGACTGGGTTGGTTCCAGACTGCTTTTCTTCCAATTCATTATCCAGCCAAAGTGTTGTAAGGTGGATATTGGTACCTCTCGATGCTGGAGCAATAGCTGCTGGCTGCCGGCCAGGAGGAGGATATCGTTGAGATAGTGGTGGACTCTGAGTCCCTTCTCTCTCAGATATGCTATCATCGCAAGCAAAACCTTTGTAAACGTCCTGGGGGCCGTCGAAATTCCAAATGGAAGGCTCTGAAAAAGTGTTGATGTCCTATTGTAAAGCGTAGGTACTTTTGGAAGTCTTGGTGTATAGGAATATGGGGGTCCCCTCAATAGAACCAAGTTCCTGAGGGGCCCCCACTTACCTTTTCCCCGCCGCAGGACTTTGTTTGGTCCACAGAAGCCCAAACTTCACCTCTCACGGCAGGCATTGTACTAGACCTTCAGGGACCGGGTTCCCAAGGATTCCACTCCCCTGGACCTGTATAGCACCCTGCACAGATAGCCTCTTGGTTTTGGGTATGACCAGAGCTCTGGATCCCAGGGTCCAGCCCTCCTAAGAGAGGCATTACAGGCAAAACCCTGCTCTTCTCTGCAAGGCCCGGGTACCGACCGTTTAGCTATGAAGCTTTTTTGGTCGGATCCGGAATAGCTTGCTAAGGCCCAGAGAACCTGTACACAAGCCCAGATGAATACATGTTAACCTTGGCCAACACCTTAGACACTGGCAAAAAACTGAGGTGCTCCCGGATGGGAGGGGCTTATATAGGGGAGGGTACTTCCTGTTTTGGAAGTTGCCAGTGCCAGCACCTGAAGGTAATTCTATATAACCCACATAGTAATGACTATGCCGCTCTGTGTCCCGTGATGTATGAACAAGAAAGTGTTGATGTCCTATTGTAAAGCGTAGGTACTTTTGGAAGTCTTGGTGTATAGGAATATGGAGATAGGCGTCGGATAAATCCATTGATAACATCCCATCTTTTGTATTGACTGCCAGTAGTATGGATTGGAGACTCTCCATTTTGAAGGATTCTACTCGTATTGATCTGCTGAGGTTCTTTAGATCTAGAACCGGTCTCTGATCCCCGTCTTTTTCTTTACGAGAAAGAGGGGAATAAAAGCCTTTGTTTTTTTGGTGTTGGGGTACCTCCACCACTGCTTGCTTCTGAGTTAACTCCAATACGTATTTGATTAGAAGTTTCCTTTTTAGCAGGGATGATGGGATCCGGGTAACTTGAAAATGGTCTTTGGGGGTTCTGCTTTTGAAACCCCATCTGTGGCCTTCTCTGAATCGTGGATATTGTCCATGGGTCCTTTATATGGTCTGCCCATACCCGTGTAAATAGTTTGTTTGAGCCTGGCTCCCACTGGTACGGGTTGGGTGACCGATCCATCAAAACTACTTCTGTTGCTCTCCTGTAATGGGAACCTTGGGTTTCTGTGTTCTCAAATAGGATGATTGGGTATTTCGCCAATTTCGTTTGAACTCTTTGCCCGGTCTATATGACCTTGCTTCCCTGTATCTTTCCGGGAGAATTCTTCTAAAAGGAGGAGGCCTTTGCTGTTTCAACCGTCTATCTGACGGAATCAGGCCCGATTTCCCACCTGTGACCTTTGATATAGCTAGGTCTTATTTGGGACAGAATAAGTTGGTTCCATCGTAAGGGATCTTACACCAGTTTGATTTGGATGTTGCGTCTTCAACCCACGGTTTTAGCCAGAGAGCTCTTCTGGACGTAACTGATGCTATCATTGCTCTCGCTGATGATCTTATAATGTCCACCGATGCTTCGGCTATGAAGTCCCCTGCCAGACTAAGCTCTTGTAGTGCAGAAATTATTTTGTCCTGATCCGCTGCTTCCAATAGTAGTCTCTCAACGTTTGATGTCCAGTTGGTAATTACTCTGCCTACTGCAGCTAGGGCGATAGCTGGCCTGCAGGCACCTCCTGCCGATGAATAGGCTTTTTTCAGTTCAAGGTCAATTTTACTGTCCAAAACAAAGTTACTGCATCCTCTATTGGCAGGGTCACGTGTCTAGCCAATCTCATTAGAGAAGAGTCTACTATAGGAGCGGAGATGAGGGGATTTACTGCTGGCTCTTTTAAAGGATATAGCTTTGCTATCCTATTGTTGAGGCTTGTTTTTTTGTCAAGTTTTTCCCACTTATCCTTAATTAATTCCTCGAGTTCGTCAATGAAGGGGAACGTTTCAGGGTTACTCTTTAGGTTAGGGAAATATTTCCTGAGCTGGCGAGGTGTTTCTTTAGATTCCTCCTAGCCAATAGCTTCCTTTACTGATCTTGTAAAAGGATCTATTAGTGCAAAATCGAAACCAATCGATACTTGAGACTCCTCTTCAGCTACGGACTTTTCTGATCCTTGCGGAATGTAAGATGTTGATGCTGGAGTTGCCTGGGCCAATTATCCCGGTTCTATGACGTCTAGTATGTGTATGAATGTGTGTTAGGGACCTTAGGTTGTAAGGTCCCGCCAAGCGCGTCGGGATCCTATGGGGTAAATGACCGTGCTATATCAAGATGCCACTCAACTCATAAGCTCCGTTTACTGGTGGGTGTAAAAATATGTCCGCTTGCCACCTTCTGACTGCAGGCTTACTGCAGGTGAGTGCGGGTGTCAGGAAAGGTTCCATCCGCTGGTGGCATTTATTATTTATCTTGCAGTACTGTGGTCCACCAGCAGGTGTCTCCTGGCAGTTTGTAACTGTCAGGAGAATCTTTCCCTGCTGGTGTTGTATTATCTTTTGGACGCAGTACTGGTTTCCACCAGCGGATGGATCCTGGCAGTGTGGAGCAGACTGCCCTCCCTCCGATCAGGTGTGACCTGAAGCTAATCAGGCATTCCTATAAATACCCGGCAGGTGTATACACACACTGCCCTGGTATCGTCCTCATGCACTGACCTGTAGCCTGTCTGCTTGAATCCTGATCCCTGTATCCTGATCCCTGTATCCTGATCCCTGTATCCTGATCCCTGTATCCTGATCCCTGTATCCTGATCCCTGTATCCTGATCCCTGTATCCTGATCCCTGTATCCTGATCCTGAACCTGTTGTGTCCGTCCTAATCCCTGCTCTGCAGCCTGGTTGCCCCCTGCTTGATCCTGTCTCCCTGTCCTGATCCATCCTTACCCCATCTGCTGATCCCCCTGTGTATGACCTCGGCCTGGCCCTGTTTATGATTCTGGTCTCCCCATTACTTGTACATATTTGTCTGTTACTGTTATTAATTGTGGGTTCTGTTTGCTATTGGTTGTTGTGCACTGTGTGGTATTGGAGGTGGTTATATATATATATATATATATATATATATATATATATATATATATATATATATATATATATATATATATATATTATTTCACTTATCTTTAATAAATCTTTATATTTCACTTATACGTGTTTGGTGTTCCTCTGTTGCTAGCTGCACAGTTCTGGTCACACTTGGTACGTGACAGTATACCAGGGCCATTAATGATCAGAAGTAGCTGCACAGAGGACCCATTTTGGTTCTGTTACTCTGCTAAAATGAACTCTGATATGATTCCTTATTATACTCTGCTGGCGTCAGAGAGTGGTGAATATCTCCGTCAGACACTGAAAGAGTGGACCAGTGATCAGCTGCTAGAGATTATTCGTTTAGCTCACTCCTGGGTTGATCAGGGCTGTATGATGTTTGGGGATGTTCAACCTTTAATTAAAATCTGCACAGAGCTGGCTTTGCCTTGTATCCCAGAGGGCCATGATGATTTTTCTCCCCCCTTTAATGTTAATCAGGTCGTATCTTTGGTTTGGCTTCTGGAGGATGACTCCCCATACTTTTTTGAACATTACACAGCTTGTTCCCAACAGAAAATAATAGAGTGTGTTGATTGTGTATGTGTACAATCCCTTGTCAGACAGGCAGGATGTAAACTGCAGTTTGTGCAGCCACTACTCTCAGCATGGTCTGATATTTTGCAATCGGCCCCAGCCAGCCCACAAAAAAACATCTCCGCTGCCAGACACCTGCCTGCCCAAGAGTCTATTTCTCCATCACCCATGGCAACCCCAGTCGCAGTTCAGTACACACTACTTCCCACCAGGTATCAATATCCAGTCTCTGCTCCCTGCACCTATCCTGCATTCAACCCACCTGCCTCTTCTCAGCTGCCTGCAAGCCCACAAGAACCTCCTCCAGCCACTGTCCCCGTATCCCTGCCATATTCTTCCATTTGCTCGATTCCATCTTTTCCATATACTCCCCCCGTTATGTGCAAACCTGCAGTAACCAAATCTAAAAAGAAGCGGAAGTATTTCCCTACCCACACAATCCAACCAGTAATCCCACCTTCCTCCACACCCACCAACCTGCTCCAGCCTGTAGTTCCAGAACCAGCCTTCGAGCCAGCTTCCCAGCCTGCAGTTCCAGAACCAGCCTTCCAGCTTGCAGTTCCAGAACCAGCCTTCCAGCTTGCAGTTCCAGAACCAGCCTTCGAGCCAGCTTCCCAGCTTGCAGTTCCAGAGCCAGCCTTCCAGCTTGCAGTTCCAGAGCCAGCCTTCCAGCTTGCAGTTCCCGAGCCAGCCTTCCAGCTTGCAGTTCCCGAGCCAGCCTTCCAGCCTGCAGTCCTTGAGCCAGCCTTCCAGCCTTCAGTCCCAGAGCGAGTCCTTGAGCCAGCCTTCCAGCCTGCGGTCCTTGAGCCAGCCTTCCAGCCTGCGGTCCTTGAGCCAGCCTTCCAGCCTGCGGTCCTTGAGCCAGCCTTCCAGCCTGCGGTTTTCGAGCCAGCCTTCCAGCCTGCGGTTTTCGAGCCAGCCTTCCAGCCTGAAGACCCTGTACCAGCCTGCCAGCCTGAAGACCCTGTACCAGCCTGCCAGCCTGAAGACCCTGTGCCAGCCTGCCAACATGGAGTTCCCGTGCCAGCCTTCCAAACTGAAGCCCTGATGACAGTGTCCCAGTCGGAAGATCCGGTGCCCGTTTCCCGGCCTGTGGTTGTGGTGCCCGTTTCCCGGCCTGTGGTTGTGGTGCCCGCTGCGGTGCCTGTTCCCTGGCTTGAGGTTGTGGTGCCCGTTTCCCGGCTTGAGGTTGTGGTGCCCGTTTCCCGGCTTGAGGTTGTGGTGCCCGTTTCCCGGCCCGAGGTTGTGGAGCCCTTTTCCCGGCTCGAGGGCATGTCGTCTGCTGCCCATCCTGAGATGATCCCGTCTGCTGCCCAAGCCTGAGATGATCCCGTCTGCTGCCCAACCTGAGATGATCCCGTCTGCTGCCCAACCTGAGATGATCCCGCCTGCTGCCCAACCTGAGATGATCCCGCCTGCTGCCCAGCCTGAGATGATCCCGCCTGCTGCCCAGCCTGAGATGATCCCGCCTGCTGCCCAGCCTGAGATGATCCCGCCTGCTGCCCAGCCTGAGATGATCCCGCCTGCTGCCCAGCCTGAGATGATCCCGCCTGCTGCCCAGCCTGAGATGATCCCGCCTGCTGCCCAGCCTGAGATGATCCCGCCTGCTGCCCAGCCTGAGATGATCCCGCCTGCTGCCCAGCTTGATGATCCGGAGCCTGCTGCCCAGCCTGAGATGATCCCGCCTGCTGCCCAGCCTGAGATGATCCCGCCTGCTGCCCAGCCTGAGATGATCCCGCCTGCTGCCCAGCCTGAGATGATCCCGCCTGCTGCCCAGCCTGAGATGATCCCGCCTGCTGCCCAGCCTGAGATGATCCCGCCTGCTGCCCAGCTTGATGATCCGGAGCCTGCTGCCCAGCTTGATGATCCGGAGCCTGCTGCCCAGCCTGAGATGATCCCGCCTGCTGCCCAGCCTGAGATGATCCCGCCTGCTGCCCAGCCTGAGATGATCCCGCCTGCTGCCCAGCCTGAGATGATCCCGCCTGCTGCCCAGCCTGAGATGATCCCGCCTGCTGCCCAGCCTGAGATGATCCCGCCTGCTGCCCAGCCTGAGATGATCCCGCCTGCTGCCCAGCCTGAGATGATCCCGCCTGCTGCCCAGCCTGAGATGATCCCGCCTGCTGCCCAGCTTGATGATCCGGAGCCTGCTGCCCAGCCCGAAGTGTTCCTGCCTGCTGCCCAGCCCGAAGTGTCCCTGCCTGCTGCCCAGCTCGATGACCCGGAGCCTGCTGCCCAGCCCGAAGTGTTCCTGTCTGCTGCCCAGCTCGATGACCCGGAGCCTGCTGCCCAGCTCGATGACCCGGAGCCTGCTGCCCAGCCCGAGGTGTTCCTGCCTGCTGCCCAGCTCAATGACCCGGGGCCTGCTGCCCAGCCCGAAGTGTTCCTGTCTGCTGCCCAGCTCGATGACCCGGAGCCTGCTGCCCAGCCGGAGGTGTTCCTGCCTGCTGCCCAGCTTGATGTGATTGTCTGCCCGGATGTGACTTTGCCTACTACCCAGCTGATTGCCATGAACTTTCTCCGGCAACAGCTAGTTGGAGCGTCCGGAGGCCGCTCCTTTGAGGGGGGTACTGTCAGGAAAGGTTCCATCCGCTGGTGGCATTTATTATTTATCTTGCAGTACTGTGGTCCACCAGCAGGTGTCTCCTGGCAGTTTGTAACTGTCAGGAGAATCTTTCCCTGCTGGTGTTGTATTATCTTTTGGACGCAGTACTGGTTTCCACCAGCGGATGGATCCTGGCAGTGTGGAGCAGACTGCCCTCCCTCCGATCAGGTGTGACCTGAAGCTAATCAGGCATTCCTATAAATACCCGGCAGGTGTATACACACACTGCCCTGGTATCGTCCTCATGCCCTGACCTGTAGCCTGTCTGCTTGAACCTTGATCAATGTATCCTGATCCCTGTAACCTGATCCTGAACCTGTTGTGTCCGTCCTAATCCCTGCTCTGCAGCCTGGTTGCCCCCTGCTTGATCCTGTCTCCCTGTCCTGATCCATCCTTACCCCATCTGCTGATCCCCCTGTGTATGACCTCGGCCTGGCCCTGTTTATGATTCTGGTTTCCCCATTACTTGTACATATTTGTCTGTTACTGTTATTAATTGTGGGTTCTGTTTGTTATTGGTTGTTGTGCACTGTGTGGTATTGGAGGTGGTTATATATATATATATATATATATATATATATATATATATATATATATATAATTTTATTTCACTTATCTTTAATAAATCTTTATATTTCACTTATACGTGTTTGGTGTTCCTCTGTTGCTAGCTGCACAGTTCTGGTCACACTTGGTACGTGACAGCGGGTTTACCAAGATAGTCGTGCCGGAACATCACTTCTGTTACATATTCTGATAGGTATCGGCTTTCTGACCGGACACCTGCCTTCTACAGAGCTGAGAGGAGGAGGAGGAGTTTCAGGAGGTGGAGTCAGTACAGGAATCATTGTTTGCAGGCAGCAAGGTACCATGGGATATGTAGTCCTTAGAAATTGAAAGTAAATTGAAGGAATACACAGAGGAGAAACTGCAAAGCGTGCAGGGAATCCAGGGAGTTGTGAAAAGAGATGGACAGCAGACAGGCAAAACTCACATTGGATTGAAGTAAACTTGTATTGGATTGTCAAAAATTTGCCCAAAAGGAAGGTCGGTTTCACAAAAGCTTCCAGCGGCCGAGATGGAGGACAACCCCTGCGCTTGCCTGGCCCGGATGGATCCAGTGGGAAAATTCCCTGACCTCTATGTTCAAGTATCGGCCGAGGTAAGCCAGGGAATGGGACTTGGTGTTTTGTTGGAGGTGTCGGGGATCCGCAGTTATCGGAGCCCGCGGGAGGGGGTGATTCCACATCTACAGGGAATTACCTACCCGCAGAAGAGTATAACACCTCCGACCTAGAGTCGGTCTCTGATGCAGGAGATGATGGACAAATAGATTAACTATTTGAACGGAAGGGCTGGGACAAAGTACCCCTGGCCTTGTCCCGTGCACCTAGGGACTCACCCATGTCTACAGGGGATAGTACACTCCGAGTGGAGGCCTCAGTGCCTGAGGAGGGATCCAGTCCCCTGCTTGCCCTTCCGCCCCCAGAGTTACCTGCGCCATCTGCTCTGGTGAAGAGAGTGCCGCTGCGGGCACCTACGCCCAGTTTGGAGGTGGTCAAGGCACCTCGGCACCCAGAGTCGATTGTTCTGCCTGGAGAGGGAGACCGCTCCACGATGCCACCCTTGTCCAGGCTACATAGGCTTTTCTGCCAAAAAGTAGCTAGTGAATACGAGTGGGAGTACCCGTATTCGTGCAAAGAGTTGTTGCTTCAAAGCGGTTCAAGGACTGCAAGGCAGAGTGAGTGTTGTGTCAGCATATCCATGCTGACCGGGTCGTTATCTGCCAGAAAGATGGGGAAGATGTGGAGTATCGTATGGAGACCTTTGATCGATATTTAAAACCTCTTGTGCTGCCGCATCCAAAGTTTTACCTGTAGGAGGAAAGACTCCTGTTTGTTTTCTATTGCTGAACATTCCGGTACTCTGGAACTGTACCCTGTCTAGGGGTGTTTTACTCTCTGGAGGCATGGGAGCAGTTGTGTTTTATGTTGGTCTCCCTCTGCTTCCCACCGCAAAGATGATCAGGACTTTGGGGTGTAGTCAGGGCCACAGTACAGAGAAGAATCTGGATTTCACAAGTGCTTTTACCGCAGCGCTGTCACCAGGTGGCAGTGTTGTTCAACGTTCATCACATTGCATTGCACACTTCTTAGAAGGAAAGAGGTTTCTCTTCGGAGAGATCTGTTTCACTCCAACACTCACATATGTGTCAGGAATTGTGTGTTGTTTCCTTCTTTTCTCTTCCCTCTGCAGGAGAACATCAGTCAAGACTGCTGAGAATGGGCGGGTCTTAGTTAGTGATGTGGGAGGGGGAGAATGTCATTTGCGTGTAATGTGATGTGCATTTATAATGAGTGTTTCCCTCATGTTCACCTTTCCCTTTCCCTGTTGGGTTCAGGCGCAACTCCCAAGTTTTTTTCAAATTATTTTGATGTTTTTGAGAAGCAAGTCTCTGGATCGGGTCTATGTTGGCTCCCTTTGGAGCATGGCTCGTTCCAGACACTGGGGACCAGTGTCTATCTGCCGGGGGTGAGTGTAGCGGGGGTTAACATTTAGGGGGAGTATCTGGGTGGGGGTATGACCCAGATACACTAATTGTTAGGAATCTATGGCCAATTTGATTCGTGGAGGATATAATGGTGCTCAGTTCCCTGTGGCCCCTGGGTGGCGCTGTCACCTTGGGCTGGGGTTGAACCATGATTGTAGGGTCGTGCCCTTTTTGTGTTCTCTCGCGGCAGTAGTACGGCGGGGCGGGGAACCCGCTGTGCCTGCTGGGGGAGGCTATAAAGGGGGCGGACATCTTGCGCACGAGGTTCGAGCCCCAGGCACCTTCAGCCTGGGGGCTGCTGTTCTGTCATCCGTGCCCAGGTGCCCTAGGCCTGGGTGCGAGGGAGTTCGAGTTCCATCCCAGGCACCTTAGGCCTGGGGTGAGGTACTAGCAAAGATCCGGGGCCCAGTACCTTCGACTGGGTCCCGCATGGGAGGAGATGCCTAGGGGGCCCACCGAGTGAGGGGACCCGAGTCTCGGGCGAGGAGAACCAGGGAGGTGACCTGGCCTGAAGATCCAGCGCAGC
This sequence comes from Rana muscosa, assembly GCA_029206835.1. Taxonomy (NCBI): domain Eukaryota; kingdom Metazoa; phylum Chordata; class Amphibia; order Anura; family Ranidae; genus Rana; species Rana muscosa. The sequence continues at coordinate 839,695,751 of CM055116.1, forward strand.
ATTGGCTAGTGACAGTGAAGGCCTCTGGGGACCGTCCGAGGATGGATCATCTCCCTAACAGGGGTTGTCATTAGAAGGTAGTTCATGTTCTATGGTCTTTGTAGAGACCCAGTTGCATCAGGTCGGTGGCAGACGCCTATTCTAAGGTCTGTGGCAGAGACCTCATCATTCACCCGGTCTGTGGCAGGGACCAACCGCACGGTCGGTGGCAGCGACCGTGCGCCAAAAGTTGTTGTGAGTTCCTAGCAACTTATCTGATCCGAAAGGATTGTGCCTGAACTCTGACCCCACCAAGTTGTGTTTGTATCAACCTGTCTGCTTGCAAAGAGGCATATTTATCTCTGCGGAAATAAATATAGATGTTGTACTGTCAGCTGGTGTGGGCTTACTTTTCTGGGAGCAAAGTGTTCTACATTCACCTATCTACTGGTCATTTTTGAAGTGGAATCTCTGGACAGGGACACAGACCCGAAGGTAAAGATCATAGCTCAAATCTCTACACACCTAAGAGGGACGAGCTGGTGGCAGCATCTCACTCCCCCCCCCCCCCCCCCTGGTTCCCCTAGACGAGTAAACCAGCCGAAAGAGGGTGAGACCGCTACACATGATAAAAACCTGCATAAACGGAGATTACATTTACTGAAAACTATATTAGAAAATGTCAGTAAATCCAGAGATATGGATAATTTTTTTGTACATTCTTTGTTGAAAACTGAGAGCATACACCAGGGGCGTGGTGGCATGCATAGGACATATGTCTACAGATCAGTTCATAAACTACAGTGTGGGGCAGAATGTTGTCTCTTTATTAGGGATGAGCTACACGTTCGACTCGAACATCGGCCGTTCGACGAAGAACGAACTTTATGGTCCGTTCGCGCTAAATTTGTGTTGCGCGACACGGCCCATAATTCACTGCGGCATTGCAGTGCATTGCTGGCTGATGATTGGCCAAGCATGCACTATGACCCGCATGCTTGGCCAATCACAGCGCGGAAAAAACGGAGAGCCGTAATTGGCCAAAGCCAGGGTGGCTTTGGCCAATTATGGCTCAGGGGGTTTATTACACGCCCCACACTATATAAGGCCGCCTGGAAATCGGCCTTGTGTAGTGTGTTGGCGTTTGTGAAAGAGGCAGTTTCAGAGAGATAGACAGTGTCATTTATATTGAGTTAGATAGAGCAGGCAGGCGAGTCAGTTAGCTGTTGTTACAGTGTGTAGAGGATATATATGCATCCTAGGTGTTGTATATATATTTATACACTGTATTGAGTTTAGATAGATCCGTTCCTGTTAGTCTCTATACTGTGACAGGCAGGCGATTGTGCTAGCTGCAGATAGTCAGGCTCCTTTCACACTGGGGCGGTTTGCAGGCGCTATTGTGCTAAAAATAGCGCCTGCAAACCGAGCCTAAACAGCGGCTGCTGTCTCTCCAATGTGAAAGTCTGAGGGCTTTCACACTGGAGTGGTGCGCTAACAGGACGTGAAAAAAAGTCCTGCTAGCCGCATCTTTGGAGCGGTGTGTTTACTGCTCCTACACCGCTCCTTCCCATTGAAAGCAATGGGAAACCGCTGTAATACCGCCGGCAATATTAACCCTTTTTCGGCCGCTAGCAGGGGTTAAAACCACACCGCTAGCGGCCGAATACCTCCGCAATTCCGACGGTATAGAGTCGCTGAAAATAGTGGCGCTATACCACCACAGCACCCACCGCCCCAGTGTGAAACCAGCCTCAGGAAAAAAAAAAAAGAACAACACACATCCTAACATCATATATGTGTTTGCTTGGAATGAATGGGTCTGTCCGAGAAGAAACCCATTCACTCCAATGAATGTTGCATAGTGTTGAAAAAAAAAAAAAACAATCGTTGTGCAACACTGCCACCTGGTGACAATGCCGCGGTAAAGAAACTTATCACTTCCAGATGAACCTTTCTCTCTTGATCTTTTCTCTGTGACCCTACACTGACTAAAAACCCCAAAGTCAATGAATTCTCTGAAGTGCAAGGAGAAGGAGGGAGAAAAAAACAGTAACAGCTCCCATTTCTCCAAAGAGTAGAACGCCCAAATACAAAAAAAAAACTAGGGCACAGTCCTTGTGCTACAGCAAAGGCACTCCGGAAAGTTCAGCAATGAGCAGCAAGAAAGAACACACAGGACTCTGTCTCCTAAAGGTAAAACTTTGGATGAGGCAGGAACACAGGTTTCAAATGCTTGTCAAAAGCCTCCACGTTGTACTCAACATTTCCTCCGTCCTTGCGACAAATCACCACTCTGTCCGCATGGATATGCCTTCCCAGCATCCACTTAGCTTTACAGTCCTGAAACTTCTTGGTGACCGTTGGTGAGCAAGAAAAGTATTGGCGTGCTTGAGGTACTTTGAGTTTGTCCCAGACAAAGGTATTGTACCACCTTTGGCGAAAAACTTCCACCTCGTAGAGCAATTCTCTAGGCAGGTATGGGTACTCCCACCCATACTCTTGGGCAACCTTCTGGCTAAAGAGACGCTGCAGACTGGCCAAAGGTGGCATCGTGACACAGTCTCCTTCTCCAGGTAACACAATTGCTTCTGGATGGCGAGGTGCGTTCACCACCTCTGTAGATCTGGGCACAGGAGCCCGCAGTGACTGGCGTTGCACTTCCGCAACAGGAGCAGGTGAAATGGAAGTCGAATCCAGAAGAGGGTTTGCAGACAGTGGACCAGATTCTTCCCTCGGCCCAGAGGCCTCTACCCGGGGTGTACTACCCCCAATAGATATAGGTGGGTCCCTTGTGACACGGGACGAGGGTAACTTCATCTTGTCCCATCCCTTTCGGTGGAAGATTTCGTCTATCTCGCCATCATCGCCATTGTCAGACAATGAATCCAGGTCAGAGGTGTCATATCACTCAGCGGGCAGATAATTCCCAATCACGGAATCATCCCCCTTGACGGCCTCCACCGACTGTGGGCTTCCGCCACCTTTAACCACATAGACAGTCCCAACCCCTGGCTCACCTGGGCCTTCAGAAGAACAGGGATGTCCAGGGCTCTTCGCTCCGGATCCATCCAGGCCAGGCAAGCAGCGGGGTGAAGCTCTTCCATGACCACACAAGGCCATCACTAGGCCGACTTTCCTCTTCGGTGGTCGGAGCAGGGAGCTGCTGGTGACCGAAGCAGCATCTTCGGATTTTTCTCTTTTAACTTCTGTTTGGGCAGTCACTTCGCCCTGGTCAGCACGCACAGGAATACCCGCCATAGGATCGATCTCTCCCTCCGGAGTGGCAGTACCTGTGAGGTAGTTGAGGTGGAAGGCGCGAGGCCTTTCTGTGGATGGTTCCACCTCGAAGAGAAACTCCTTGCAGACCTCACATCGCCCGAATGGCTTCAACTGAACCACCAGTCCTGAACAGCCGGGACAGATCACACCGAGGGCCTCTATGTCTCTGCAGGTGTACAGAGCCAATCGCCCCCGGGGCCTTAGTCTGATTCCTGTATCCATAATGGGAGCAGCAAAGGAAGTCATGTCAGTGAAAGAAGAAGCTGAAATCCACAGAGTATTTGAAGTCATCTTTCCTGTTCGCTGCTCCAATGCGCACTGACCCACCCGCGCCGGAATCTCCACGTGCGTACGTCCACATGGCCAGACTCCTCCCACATTCTGCACTTGTTCGCAGGCTTTCCCTTTTCCCCGCCCACGAACTACGCAGCTATGGTTTGCCTCGTGGCGCGTTGGCCAATATGGCCGACCTACTCGGAACTCCTCCGGGCAGCAAAGTTTAGTTTCAGACACCATACACATCCCGTATACGATGCCCCCACGTGTAGCGACCTCACCCCTCTCACCCCTTTTCATTCTCGGCTTGTCTTTCTTTGTCTAGGGGTGTTAGTGCTGGGGGGAGGGATGAGATACACCACGGCCCATGTCCTCCATAGTGAAGAGGTGAAGGCCAGAAAGATCGGGCTTTGTGTAGGTGTCCTAGAGTCAAGTCCTGTCCTTCGTCCCTGACTCCTTTGCTCCTAGTAACCAGAGTTCCACACAGTGAATAGGTGCAACACAGTTTTATTCTTCTCAGCGAATAAGCACACAGCACAGTTAAGTTGGATTCTTTTGCAACAACTTAGTCTTAACGGGAATAGGTTGAGGCACAATCCTTTCCCTTCTCTTGCCAACCACTGTGGTATCACCAGTGGCGAATAGTCACTGCCACTGACTATGTGACATAGAACGTGAATTACCTTCGCTAGCACGGCCCCTGTCAGGGGAAGGATATCCGTCCAAGGGAGATACCGGAGGCCTCTCTGTCACCAGCAATGCTGCGCCGGACTCTTCAGAGACGTTCTGCACACCAGACCTCACGAATTTAGACACGGGCACCCAAGGAGTTAGGGCCCCCTCGGATTCCCCCGCCCTCGCAGAACTCAGTCGAAGGTACTGAGCCCCAGGCATCCGCCATAGTACCTCACCCCAGGCTAAAGGTGCCTGAGATGGACTCCATCTCCGCTCCGGCCAGGTCAAAGGCACCTGGGCCCGGAACACCGGGACGCCAGCACCCAAGCTGAAGGTGCCTGGGTGCGGCCACGTCCTCCGACTCTGCACTCTGAACCCCGTGGTAAGGGCGTCCGCCCCTTTTATCTCCTCTCCCTTTGCGTTACAGCGGGTTCCCCACCCCGCTGTACCAGCTCCAGGGGAGGACAAAAAGGCACAGTCCTGCGGTGTGAGTTCACCTCCGGCCTCCGGCAACAACGCCACCTATAGGCCCAGGGAACCTCACACCACCAGAGTCCTCCAAGAACCACAAAAGGGCCTCAGATCCCCTAGCAATCAGTGCATCTGGGTTACACTACCACCCAGATGCTTCCCCTAAATTCAAATACTCGCTACACAGTTATTCTCTATACTGTGACAGGCAGGCCGGTGATTGTGCTACCTGCAGACAGTCAGTGTTTCACTTAGTGTACTACTGTGTGCTTTGCATAGCATTCACCTAAAGCCTAAATTTTTGATGCAATACTTTGCAACAGGGCTCATTGCTGCGCTCTAAGTACACTATCTGTGAGGGGTTGCAGTGTTGTGGCACCAGCACCAGTGCCTAAGGCCCAATTTTTCAGCCCCTGTTCAACAGGGGCATGCAATTACAATTCTTGATCTAATATTTCACAGCAGGGCCCATTCCTGCACCCACCAAGAGTAACTGTGAGGGCTTACAGTGTTGTGCCACCAACACCACCACCAAAGGCCCAATTTTTCCTACCACTGTTCAACAGTGGCATGTAAATACAATTCCTGATATAATAGTTGACAGCAGGGCGTTCCAGCGCCCACCAAGAGTAATTGTGAGGGCTTACAGTGTTGTGGCAACACCAACACCTAAGGGGCAAATTTCTGCAGACTATATATGGCAGGCCCCTACTTTCAAACATCCAACTTACAAACGACTCCTACTTGCAAACGGAAGGAGACAACAGGAAGTGAGAGGAAATCTACCCCTAGGAAGGCAAATTCTCTCCTGTAAGAGTTAATATGTGAAAAAGGTGTCTCCTCTCCACTGATGCTTTATCACCAATCCTTGTTTCAATAAAAAAAACTAATTTTCCAAAAACATTTGTCATTGGGATGGAAAGTGAGGTGAAATGTTCTGAACAGGTGCACAGACAGCAAAACAAATGTTACAGGGGTGATAACCCTTCCCTATGTTCTCCAAAAGGTTTAAAAATAGATTTTTTGGCTGGAGCTACACTTAAAAAATGTACCTGTTCCAAATTACAAACAGATTGTACTTAAAGTGGAGCTCCACCCTAAATAGCAACTTTTGCTATTTGGAACCCTCCCCCCCTCCGGTGTCACAATTGACACCTTTCAGGGGGGAGGGGGGTGAAGATACCTGTCTAAGACAGGTATTTTCACCCACATCCGGGAGTCCTGTCTCCGGGAATCTGCGGGAGTTACGTCACTTCCCGCAGACTTCCCTTGGTGTTCTGGGAGACACTCGGCTCCCAGAACACAGGAGCACCAATCAGAACGGCGCAGCGCGACTCGCGCATGCGCCGTAGGGAACCGGGCATGAAGCCGCAGGGCTTCACTTCCTGGTTCCCTCAGCGAGGATGGCGGAGGGAGCAGCAGAGCGACGAGCGGTCGCTCGTCCTCTGCTGCGGACGTCGCTGGACTCCAGGACAGGTAAGTGTCCAAATATTAAAAGCCAGCATCTGCTGTAGCTGTAGCTGCTGGCTTTAAAAAAAATGTTTCCGGTGGAGCAACCCCTTTAAGAACAAACCTACAGTCCCTGTCTTTTTTGCACCGCCTGTATACTGCTGTTCAGAGTATATAGGGCCTTTTTTTATTTTGGGTGCGGGGTTCCCGTTAATATCCATACAAGACCCAAAGGGGCTGGTAATGGGCTGGGGTAGGGGTGGGTGATGGGGTAGCCATGCCATTTTTCTCAATGATTTTCATCCATATTGCTGGGACCAGACATTACATTAAAGCCGCAAGCAGTTTTAAATGGCTTTTTTTTTTTAGAAATTTCATTTTGTGCAGGGACAGTTCTAAACAAGGGAAACACGTGGCACTTCACAGGCATACTTTAGACACCCCCCAGGTACGATATTTAAAGGAATATTTCACCTTTTTTTTTTTCACTTTATGCATCATTACAATCACTGCTCCCGAAAAAACAACCGTTTTAAAAGATTATTTTTACATTGATACATGTCCCCTCGGGCAGGACCCGGGTCCCCAAACCCTTTTTAGGACAATAACATGCATATTAGGCGTTATAATTAGCACTTTAGATTTCGAACGTTCGCGTCCATTGTATTTAATAGGGTTCTAAAGTTCGTGCGAATGTTCGGTCTGTTCGAAGGTTCTGGTGCAAACCGAACGGGGTGGTGTTCGGCTCATTCCTACTCTTTATGCGTAATAACAACACATGGCAATAAAAGGAAATCAATCTCTGGTGTCTTATTTCTAGGTAGAGAGGGCCTTTCATTTAATAGTACGTGCAAACACAAAGCTAGAATGGGAATGTCAAAAGGCCCTGTGGTGGGGAGATAAGGGTTTCTAAAATTTTATGCAAATCTTGACTTTTCCTGTGAGGTTCACTTTGGCCCCACCCTCTAACTCCTGGGTGTTTCTACTGGTGTAATTGAGGCCTCCCATCACATAAAGCAGTAGTAAACTGCGGCTGATTAAAAAACAAAAACAAAAGAAAAAACACCTTTAAGGTAATTGCATAATGTGCTAGTATGCATCACATACTAACATATTATGAAATACTTACCTTGAAACAAAGCCTTCCAGCAGCATGCTGTCACCGCTGAGAGAGCTAACATCATCCCCAGTCTTTCTTTTGGGTTTGTGCGCTCCGGCTGTGTGATTGGCTGGAGCCACATGCACACGGGAGCCCTCGGTTCCAGGACAATGCTCTGAAGGTACGGCAATAAAGGTCCAGCTCTTCAGAGCCCGTGCCGTAAACGGCGGCTCTTGCGTGCATGCGTTGGAGGACGTCATCACTCACTTATGTAGCCGGAGGCTGCGTACCCGAAAGGAAGACTGGGTGAAGATGGAAGCCCTCTTAGCGGTGACAGTTCGCGACTTGAGGGCTTTGTTTAAAGGTAAGTCTTTCATAATGTGCTAGTATGTGATGCATACTAGCACATTATGACATTGTTTTGCAGGGAAATTTTGTTCTTCTTCAACTGCGGTTTACTACCGCTTTGATTTCAGCATGGTTCAGTGCATGGAAATCCAAGTGCTTTTATCTATGTTAACATTTTAGAACATAAAAAAATTGTAGAATTCATTTTTTTATTAAAACCACATGGGGCACATAAACAAAATACTTGTAAATGCAATCATAAATTCCAATTGAATCTAAAACAAAACAAATTGAAATCCATGGGTCAGCAATAGGTTGGTCACAGTTGTATTCAATATGATTGAGTGGAGTGATATGTTAACATGTTATGTAGGGTAAACTATTTCATCCTCTTGATGGAGCGTGTGAAAGACATGCACATCTACAAATCACATAAACGTCTGCAGAACAAAAAGTCCCAGAGGGCTGTGACGCAAATGTTTTGTGTATTAATTAGTCACTTTTCTGTCATTTTGTTTTGCCTTCTTTTTCTCTATTTTCTGAAAGTCTGAAAGTATATCTGGAATTGTTAAGACTAACGAGGGTCAGTCATTTCAAATAGAATTGCTGCAAACAGACACCGTATTTTGATAGTGGTGATAATTGATTTGTTTAACTGTTTTCGGACCACCCCATGTACATTTACTGCGGCAGGGCGGACCTGTACGTGAATCCTGCACGCGGTTTAGGGAGGCCATGTGCGCCCCTGGCGTGCCACTCCCGCTGTGATTTGACACAGCGGGTCCAATCGTTCACAGGAGAGACAGATCAGCCGTCTTACTGTGTAAACAAGGCAAAGGGCGGATCTGTCAGCTTAGCTGAATCACAGATCTCTCTTTTCCTTCAGTGTGACACTGCCCCACACAGATATTAAGCACCTCCCTAGGGAACATTTAACCCCTTTGATCGCCCCTGGTGTTAACCCTTTCTCTCCAAGTGCCCTTTATACAGTAATCAGTGCATTTTTATAGCACTGATCACTGTATTGGTGTCACTGGTCCCCAAAAAATGTCACTCAGTGTAAGATTTGTCTGTCGCATTCCCGCTAAAAATCACAGATCACAGCCCTTACCAGTAAAAAAATTTAACAAAAGTCCCTAAATCTATCCCTGAGTTTGTAGAAGCTATAACTTGTGCGCAAACCAATCATTATACGTGTAGCGCACCAACCCCAGACTTTACCTGCTTTTCTTCTGCTTGGCTCCTCCGCAGGAAAATAATGAGGCAAACCGCACCACAAGCCCGTACCCTCCTGAATAGGGAGGTTGAGCAGTGTTAGTTTCTCTGGCCTGCTTGCAGCTGGTGTAAAAAAGCCTCCAGTGCTGACCTCGTTTCTGCAGTAGTCAGAAACAAGTCCTTTAATTCTCCCCAGTAAGCAACTGTCCACACCAACTGAAAGGTCCAACTCTTATTTATTCTTCTCAGCACAATAAACAGTCTCTTTAAGAGCAGACGGGTTGGGACAAACACAGGTCAGATAAGGTGGGAGGAGGTCCAGGCACAAACTTGAATTTGGGTTTCTCCTGCTCTGATCAGCACGAACAGGCTTGGTGCACGGTCTCTGCCACAGACCATGAGGTTGGTCACTGCCACTGACCGGTGAAAAAAAGGTGAAAGTCACTGCTACTGACCTTGGGTGCGTAGTATCACTGCCACTGTGACTTAAAGAACACGCACTTCCTTCCGTTAGTGAACTAGCCCTTATAGGACAAGAACATCCCTCCAGAGGCCCCATCTGTCACCACGACTCTGCGCTGGGTCTTCAGAAAGGGTCACCTCCCTGGCCTCCTCGTCCTGGATACGGGTCCCCTCGCAAGGCAGATCCCTGGGAGTCTCTGTCCCTGGCGGATCCCAGCCAAAGGCCGCTGGGCTCTGGGCCTTTCTCCAAAGTACCTCACCCCAGACTGAAGGTGTCTGAGATGAAACAGCAGCTCCGTCTCTGGGCCTAGGGCACCCAGAGACAACCCAACATGCCTCCGGGCCTAGGGCACCCGGAGGCGACACACACGCACCCAGGTGCCTGAGCGCGGAACCGACGACCCCTCTGGAAGATGGCCGCCCTTTTTATATCCTCTCCCGACAGGCACAGCAGGTTCCCCGCCCCGCCATACTGCTGCCGAGAGGGGACAAAAAGGACACAACCTCGTACTGCAGTTCAACCTGGGCCCAAGGCAACAGCGCCACCCATAGGCCCCAGTGAACTTACCCACCAGTACTATCTCCCAGGGATAGAAATGGTCCATGAGACCTAACAATTGGTACATCTGAGCCTGGTTACCACTCAGATGCTTCCCCCTAAATGTAACCACCCGCTACATACGCATAGTGAGATTTTTATTTTACCAAAAATTTGTATGTATGTATGTTTTTTTTTTTAAATTGTCGGTCTTTTTTTGTGTAGCACACAAATCCCTGACCTTACCTTCTCAAGGTGGGACACACCGTACCACAATGCCCAGGTTCCTTCTTGAATAAGAGGGTGAGCGGTGTTCAGAATTTGTTGGGTCCCGCAGCGAGTTAACTTCCCTCGGCTGGTTCTTACCCCTAGAGTGTAGGGAAGAGTCTGTTGTAGGTGCACCAATAAGGCCAATGTCCAGACAAGGTTAAACCTTAGTGAAGGAAGGTTTATTTTCTTTATGCTGATAACTGGATAGGAAAGTTGGAGTTGAAGAATAAAGAAACAGGGAGGCAGGTTCAGGCACTTAATATCACCACTCAATCCCAAGTGGACTCTGCTTACCCGGATAGTCCCCTCTCACGGGCCTAGCAGCCGGAGTGATGCACGAACTTTACTTCTCTTAATTTTTTCTTGGAGATACGATCGGGAGATCCTCTGCCACAGAATCTCTGAGCCCCAAACCTTACAGCGCTTGTAATTCAAAAACAGGTGCAAGTTTCTGCACATTACAAGGCCTTAGATGAATAGTGGAATCCCTCCAGAAGTTTACCGGGCCTCTCTTTCACCGTGAAACTCTCACCGGTCCCTCAGAAAGGTCCTCCCCCGGTCTCTTCTTCTTAGAGAGGGTCCCCTCTCAGGGGCACCCTGGGATTCTTCTTCTTAGAGCTGAGCCCCAGCTAAAGGTGCTGGGCCCAATGGCGAAGTTGCAGCCCCAGGCTAAAGGTGCCTGGGACCGATGCATATGCGCTCCCCTGGCCTGAAGGGCCAGGTCACGCGACCCGAACTCCAGAGCCCCGGAACTCTGGAACAACAACCCCGCTCCAGGCGGCGTCTGCTTCTTATGTATCCTCTCCCGGCATGCACAGCAGGTTGACCACGCCCACTGTTCTACTGCCAACAGAGGACACCCTAAGGCACAGCACTGTTACCAGTGGTTCAACCCTAACCTGTCATGGCAGTGCCACCTACAGGCCACAGGGAACTGCACACCAGTACAACACCTGAAACCACAAATAACCAAACCTATCAATAAAAGCGGTCTGAGCCTGGCTACTAGCTCAGACCAACCCCTAAATTTAGGCACACAGCACCCCTCAAAGTAGAGGGGCGCTACATTTGTTTATAGCACAAAAAATAAAAACAGCAGAGGAGATAAAATACCACCAAAAGAAAGCTCTATTTTTGCGAAAAAAGGACGTCAATTTTATTTTGGTACCGTGTCGTATCGCAAAAAATAGCCTGGTCAGGAAGTGGGTAAAACCTTCCAGAGCTGAAGTGGTTAAATCTTTATTCAAAGGTCGCTGAACGTACTTACGATTCTGGCTCTCATACAGTGCATACAGTGAGGGCTATGTGGGTCACTCTCACTCCACTCACTCCACCTCCTTTATTCATAAAACGCCTTGTGTTCTTTTTACTAAATATAAGGCATTTTAAGATTGGAGGGGAGAATGTGACATTCATCTGCCCCTCCCTTCTCCTCTTCCAACCACCTTTTATTCAGTGGGAAGAAACCATGATGTTAATGAAGGGAAGAGGTGGAGTTTAAGGCTTGGTTTACACTGGTGCGATGCGAGAACCTGTGCAAATCCAATCTGTATGGCTGAATTTGCATCGCACAGACATCGCATGTGATTTGCACTGCAGTGCGGTGCGAATCACATGCGATATTGCACAGCGCACCAGTGTGAACCGGGACTAAGTGACCCAAATAGCCTTCATTGTATGTGCTGTATCAGAGCTGGAATAGTAAAGCCTCGTACACACGACTGGTTTTCTCGTCAAGAAAACTGCTGGGAGAGCTTTTTGCAGAGAAAACCGGTTGTGTGTATGGTTTCTCATCTGCTCTCTATTTTCTCGTCGGCCTGTTTCCCGACGAGAAAACCGTGAGTGTGTATGCTTACCTGTCCATGGTAAACCCGCGCATGCTCGAAAAGACTTTGACGCATGCGCGGTAGCATACAAGGGTAGTGTAGGGTGTAGCAAGATGGCGGAGACGGCATCGAATGTGACGAGCGCAGGCTCGTCGTAGTCGATGATGTCACAGCGTTCTTGCCATTCAAAAGAACTTGCCAACCGCCGTGCGCCTATTTACGTTGGCAGAATGGCAGGGGCAGGCAAATGGGCGTACCTGTACAACCCTTTGAATTTGCCGCCTAGCGGGCACGCGCACGCGATGTTCGCCGGTGGCCCACGATCGTAAGACGGAGAGGCAGAACGGGGAGATACCTATGTGAACAAAGCATTTCCCTGTTCTGCCTAGCAACATGACAGAGATCTACTGCTCCCTGTCATCGGGAGCAGTGATCTCTGTCATGTTGTAGTGAGACCATCCCCCTACAGTTAGAACACATCCCTAGGACACACTTAACCCCTTGATCGCCCCCTAGTGTTTAACCCCTTCCCTGCCAGTGTCATTTATACAGTAATCAGTGGCTATTTGTAGCTCTAATCGCTGTATAAATGACAATGGTCCCAAAATAGTGTCAAAAGTGTCCGATGTGTCCGCCATAATGTCGCAGTCCCGATAAAAATCGCAGATCGCCGCCATTACTAGTAGAAGAAATAATAAAAATGCCATAAATCTATCCCCTATTTTGTAGACGCTATAACTTTTGCGTAAACCAGTCAATATACACTTATACATATCGGCCTAAACTGTGGAAGAAATTTGTTTTTTTTAAATATATTTTTGGGGGATATTTATTATAGCAAAAGTAAACTTTTTTTTATTTTTTTTTCAAAATTGTCGCTTTTTTTTTGTTCATAGCGCAAAAAATAAAAACCTGCAGAGGTGATCAAATACCACCAAAAGAAAGCTCTATTTGTGGGGCACAACGTCGCACGACCACCCAATTGTCAGCTAAAGCAACGTAGTACAGAATCACAAAAAATGCTCTGGTCAGGAAGGGGGTAAATCCTTCCGGGGCTGAAGTGGTTAAAAACCTTGATTTCCAGTAGGTTGCATGATTTTTAAACATATACACTGCACATATACTGTGCAGCTGTAAAAAAAATGCTGTAAATTAAGAATGCTTTCAAAAATAGAAGTGTTAATAGTTTATTTTCATCAATTAACAAAATAGGAAAATAAATGAACAGAAGACAAATTGAAATCAAATCAATATTTGGTGTTACCACCCTTTGTATTCAAAACAGCATCAATTCTTCTAGGTACACTTGCACACAGTTTTTGAAGGACTCGGCAGGTAGGTTGTTCCAAACATCTTGGAGAACTTTGATGTTTAATTTTAATAATATACCCGCGCTATGGTTATGTGATTAAACAGTGCTAACTAAACAAAATAATGTTAACTGCAGAGCTGCTAATATAATATAGGGTTAAATAACCTTATAAAACCAAATTTAAAAGAATATATATACAGTAGCTCTGCTCCTAGATACTGTACATAAACAATTCTCTTGTGCTCTTATAAATATACCAAAGTTCATAAATTCTTATACAAAGTGTACTAGTGTCAATCATGACTCATAAAGTCCATATACAGTAAAACCTTGGATTGCAAGCATAATTTGTTCCAGAAAGGTGCTTGTAATCCAAGGCACTTGTATATCAAAGCAAATTTTCCCATAAGAAATAATGGAAACTTAGATGATTCATTCTACAACCATTTATTCATAAGTCCTTCAGTTTATAGTCCATATAAAAAGACTATAGCAATGTGACTTCAAGGCAACTTTAAGGCAACTTCAGGGAATGCCTGGGTAATCTTCCTGTAATGTCGGATCCAAATCACAGCAAATAAGATAAGGATTCGCTTTCGACTTAGGGCTCATGCCCACTGCAGCTCAAAAAAAAAAAAAAAAAAAAAGCTGCTTTTACAGGCATTTGAGCTTTTATTTCAGCTTGAAGAAGCTGGTGCTTTTTTGTGCACGTTTTATTGAGCTTCTTCAAGCTTCTTTGAGCTCCTTTAAGCTTTTTTGAGCATAAGCATCTTTTTTTTTCTTCACACAAACCCTCCTTAAATGGGCACAAGTCGGATAGAAGTCGCCTTGAAGTAGTACAGTAATCTTTTCTAAAGTCAGAGCGACTTTAGTAGTGCTAATTAAGACAGATCTCCTTGACTAAAACTAATGCCGCGTACACACGACCGTATTTTATAAAATGGTCATTAAAAACTATGTGTGTAAGCTCCAGAGCATTTTTCTCGACGGGAAAAATGGGCATTTAAAAATTTAGAACATTCTCTATTTTTTCTCGCCGTTTTTCACGTCGTCGTTTTTCTCGTCGTGAAAAACGGCCGTGTGTACGCTTTAATGATGGGAAAAAAACGTGCATGCTCAGAAGCAAGTTATGAGACGGGAGCGCTCGTTCTGGTAAAACTAGCGTTCGTAATGGAGATAGCACATTCGTCATGCTATAACGGACTGAAGAGCATGAGGCTGAAAAGCGCGAATCGGCTAACACCAAACTTTTACTAACACGAAATCAGCAAAAGCAGCCCAAAGGGTGGCGCCATCCAAATGGAACTTCCCCTTTATAGTGCCGTTGTACGTGTTGTCGAACGTGTTGTACGTCACCGCGCTTTGCTCGACCATTTTTTTTCATGATAGTGTGTAGGCAAGGCAGGCTTGGGAAGAATCACGTCGAGAAAAACTTAGTTTTTTACAATGACATTAAAAACGGTCGTGTGAACGAGGCATAAGACCTCGCTTGTTTATCAAGTTAAAATTTCAATTTTTTTTTTAGCTTGTCTTGAAAAACACTCGCAGGCCAAGTTACTTGCAATCCAATGTTTTACTGTATATAAATATAAGTGATAAGTGCAGTTCAAAGTGCCAGTGCAGATACTCCTTTCTTAGTGCAGGGTCCACAGTGCTGTGCTCCCCACTCCCTGACGGTTGTTGACAATACAGTCATGCCATGCTCCATATACACAGAAGCTCAAAAACAGTTGTTTTGAACGCCAGATTTCTGGCAGAAAAAGCTGCTTTAAAATATAGCTTTTATCAGCGTTTTTTACTAGCGTTTATTATCGTTTTTCAGTGTTAGCGTTTTTTTTTTCAATGGATCAAAAAACGCTAAAAAACGCTGGCGACCTGCGTTTTTGAGCGTTTATTAGCAGTTTTCAGCGTTTTGCGTTTTTTCCCGCTGAAAAACGGCACTTTGAATGCGAATTTCTTGCGTTCAGAAAAAAGCCCATTAACTCCACTGCTCATTAACGCTAAAAAACGCTATGTGTACATGAACACATAGGCTAACAGAGTGCAGTTAATGGGCTTTTTAAAAAAACGCCAAAACGCCAATAAACTGCAGTTTATCAGCTTCAGTGTACATGGAGCCTAATGCCGCGTACACACGATCAATTTTCTCAACGGTGAAAACACCGTCGAGAAAATAGACGGGAAAAACGAGGAACGGCTTGTTCCCCTACACACGGCCGTTTTTCCCGTCATTTTTTCTCTTGGTCGAGAAAAACGGCCGTGTGTAGGCTCCCCGGCAGTGTTTCCCTATGGGAAAACTGCCGCAGAAAAAAATGCCGTGAATCACGACGAGAAAAATTAGAGCATGTTCTAATTTTTCTCGTCGTAATTAATGCCGTTTTTCTCGTCGGGAAAAATGACCTAAAGCCCACACACGGTCGTTTTTCTCGTCAAAGAGAAAAAAGTTAATTTTTCCAGACGAGAAAAATGGTCGTGTGTACGGGGCATAAGGATGCCTGAAGACAGTTCTGAAGATGCCCAGTGAGAGGGGAAAAACACATCAACCGGGGATGTAGAGTGACGAGAATTCTGGCAGCTGGAATGCAAGCTGAGGCAGCGATCCGATCCGATATTACATGCTCATTTAACAATCACTTATTTAAGTGTAATTGCTTTCACCAGTTTAATGAAGTCAAACAGAATTATGCTATGGAGATCTCTTATGCCCTGTACTCACGATCGGTTTTACCAATGAAAACAGTCCGATGGACTTTTTTCATCGGACAAACCGATCATGTGTGGGCCCTATCGGACTTTTTTCCATCAGTGAGAAAAAATAGAACACGTTTTAAATTTATCCGATGGAAAAAAAAACGATAGCAAATTCCAATTGTCTGTGTGGAACTCCATCAGAGAAAAAACCCACGCATGTTCAGAATCAGGTCGATGCATGCTCAGAAGCATTGAACTTAATTTTTCTCGGCTCGTCTGAGTGTTTTACGTCACAGCGTTTGGGACGGTCGGATTTTTGACTGATGGTGTGTAGGCAAGACTGATGGAAGTCAGCTTCATCGGAATTCCGTTGGAAAAATCCATAGAAAATCCGATCGCGTGTACAGGGCTTTATATGATCCTTATGAATGTATTGCACTGATACCAGCCATCACATCAGAGGAGTGGAGGATTTAGGGCTTGTTCACACTTGACAAAACGCTTAACAAACGCTCCTAGGAGCAGCGCTACACATTTTTTTAAATTGATCTTGGAGAACTAACCACAGTTTTTTTTTTGTGGATGTAGGCTGCCTCAAATCCTTCTCTCTCTTCATATACCGTATTTTTTGCACCATAAGACGCACCTGACCATAAGACGCACCTAGGTTTTAGAGGAGGAAAACAAGAAAAAAAAATATTCTGAACCAAAATGGTGTACTAAAATATTTTCCAGTGCCCATGAAATGCAGCCTGACCATTGCCATAGTAAACGCAGCCTGACCATTGCCATAGTAAACGCAGCCTTACCATTGCCACAGTAAACGCAGAGTGACCATGCCACAGTAAACGCAGAGTGACCATGCCACAGTAAACGCAGAGTGACCATGCCACAGTAAACGCAGAGTGACCATGCCATCGGTGGTGTATTTAGGTTTTGTGCTGCCCTAGGCCTGACTAAACTTGCGCACCCCCTAATTTAAATATGACCCACCCCTTCCTGTCAAGGCCCGCCCTGTCATCTTCATGGGAAGAGGACAGAGGGGACGCTGTGGGAAGAGGACAGAGGTTTGCCGTGGGTGAAGGACAGAGGGACACCCTGGGAAGAGGACAGAGGGACACCCTGGGAAGAGGACAGAGGGACACCCTGGGAAGAGGACAGAGGGACACCCTGGGAAGAGGACAGAGTAACGCCCTGGGAGAAGGACGCCATGGGAAGAGGACAGAGGGGACGCCGTGGGAAGAGGACAGAGAGGGACGTTGTGGCGGTCAATAAGGCCTAGAGGATATCAGGTTAGGCACTTCCTAATGGGTCAGTCCCTGGGAACAGTAATGGACAATGGCCGACAGGCCCTCTTACCAGACCCAGTGAAATTGCAACAGTGATCCCTCTGGCTGGACGTTCGCTCACTCTGGGTTGCCCGGGGTGACTCTAGTCAGTAATGTAGCATGTCTGTATCCTGGCAGTGGCTCGGTCTTTCTCCCTCTCTAGTGGTGCAGGTACAGAGTGGCTCCCTGGTGGTGCGGGGTACAACGTGGCTCTCTGGTGGTGCGGGGTACAGCGTGGCTCTCTGGTGGTGCGGGGTACAGCGTG
Organism: Rana muscosa; assembly: GCA_029206835.1. NCBI lineage: Eukaryota > Metazoa > Chordata > Amphibia > Anura > Ranidae > Rana > Rana muscosa. The sequence goes on from CM055116.1 coordinate 839,713,237, forward strand.
GCTCCCTGGTGGTGCGGGGTACAGCGTGGCTCCCTGGTGGTGCGGGGTACAGCGTGGCTCCCTGGTGGTGCGGGGTACAGCGTGGCTCCCTGGTGGTGCGGGGTACAGCGTGGCTCTCTGGTGGTGCGGGGTACAGCGTGGCTTTCTGGTGGTGTGGGGTACAGCGTGGCTCTCTGGGTGTGCGGGGTACAGCGTGGCTCCCTGGTGGTGTGGGGTACAGCGTGGCTCCCTGGTGGTGTGGGGTACAGCGTGGCTCTCTGGTGGTGCGGGGTACAGCGTGGCTCCCTGGTGGTGCGGGGTACAGCGTGGCTCTCTGGTGGTGCGGTGTACAGCTTGGCTCTCTGGTGGTGCGGGGTACAGCGTGGCTCTCTGGTGGTGCGGGGTACAGCGTGGCTCTCTGGTGGTTTCCCCCAGCAGAGTATTCTTTTTTGCTCCTCTTCTAACACCCCCTCCCTCCCCTCCAGCAGAGTGCTTGCATGCTGGGGGAACTGGTGCCAGAACTCTGCAGTGACTTAATTTCCCATGATGCCCCCAGTGTCTTCTGATTGGCCCTCTGCTGTGGCCAATCATGCGGAGGGAAACAGTGGGCAGGAAGCTGGGTGGCGGCCCAGCAAATCCAATTAGAGCCGCTCTCTCTTTCTCTTCTCCTTACAGAAAGGGAAGGGGGGGGCGGCAGGGGATATACAGACAGCCCACAGCTGTCCTCTCCTTGTCACAGTGCCGCTGCTCTATTTTCCAGAGAACTCAGCAGCGGCACTGTGACAGGGAGAGGAGAGCTGCGGGCTGTCTGTATATCCCCTGCCGCCCCCCCTTCCCTTTCTGTAAGCTGACGAGAAAGAGAGAGCGGCTCTAATTGGATTTGCCACGCCGCAGTGTCAGGGGCTTTGCTGGCGGCGGGGGGGGCGGAGCCAGTGCCGGCGGTTGGGGGATTCCAGCGGCTGGGAGCGATGCGAGCGGATAACAGGGGCGGTGCCAGCGACGGCGGGGGCGGGGCCCCTGTTATGTATTCGCACTATAAGACGCAGGGACATTTTCCCCCATATTTCTGGAGGAAAAAAGTGCGTCTTATAGTCCGAAAATAAGTAATCCCAGACAGACTTGACGACGTTGAGATCAGGGTTCAGTAGGGGCCAAAGCATCACTTCCAGGACTCCTTGTTCTTCTTTATGCTGAAGATAGTTCTTAATGACATTGGCTGTATGCTTGGGGTTGTTGTCCTGCTGCAGAATAAACATGGGTCTAATCACATACCTTCCTGATGGTATGGCATGACGAAAAAGTATCTGCCTGGATTTCTCAGCATTGAGGACATCAATGATCCATTAGCGGTGCGTCCATTAGGGGCGCTCAGGCGCTGTCCCCTCTATCATGCCACGTGTTTCAACCTAATAATTGGTTAATCATATACCTGACTTTAATCCTACAAAATCCCTGACTATGTGCAAGTTTTTCAAAGTGTGCAAGTGTAAAGCCTCATACACACGATCGGATTTTCCGCAGACAAAGCGTAGGACTTTTGTCCGAAGGGCGTTGGCCGTGAACTTGTATTGCATACAGACGGCAAAGAATTGTCGGCCAACAAACACGAAACTACGTGTTTTTTCAGCTCTTTAGCGCCACCCTTTGGGCAACTTCTGCTAATTTTGTGTTATGGTGAGCATTGCTTCCGAGCATGCGTGTTTGTACTTTGAATTTTTGTCTGACGGACTTGTGTACACACAATCGAAAAATCTGACAAGACCCATTTGTTGTCGGAAAATTTTAAAGTATGCTATCCAACATTTCCAACAACAGCCTGCCATCACAAAATTTGATCGTGTGTACGGGCCTAAGAATTTATGCTGGTTTGAAGCCAAAGGGTAGTCACACCAAATATTGAATTGATTTAGATTTCTCTTCCATCTGCCCACTTTGCATTTTGTAAAATAATAAAAATTAACAAAATAAAATACACATTTTTGAAAGCATTCTTACTTTACAGCATTTTTTTACTCCTGCCTACAACTTTTGCATAGTACGGGGTGTTCAATTTAAGGGAAGTGTCTGAGTGGTAACCAGACTCAGACTCAGACACATTAAATTGATTAAATTGATAGAATTCATGGACCATTTTTTGTTCTCAGGGGTTAATGCTGGTGATGTGTTCCCTGTGGCCGGTGGGTGGCGTTGCCATTCTGGGCCAGGGTTGTGCCTTTTGTGTCCCCTCTCGGCAGCCGTACAGTAGGGCGGGGAACCTGCTGTGCATGCCGGGAGAGAATATAAAAGGGGCGGACATCTTCTGAGAGGGGTCTTCGTCCGTCCACACCCAGGCACCTTCAGCCAGGGTGTGTGGGAGTGTGGTTTGTCATCTCCAGGTGCCCTAGGCCCGGAGGCCTTGTTCCGGTTCCACCTCAGGCAGCTTTAGCCTGGGGTTGAGGTACTACCTCACCACTCCTGTTCGCCTGGGCATGGAGGCCTAGGAGTTGCAGTGACGGCCTGGAGCCCAGCAGCCTTCGGCTGGGGTCCGCAAGGGATCGAGGAGTCCAAGGTGCCGCCTTGCGAGGGGACCCGCACCCTAAGAGGAGGGAGGACCTGTTCCGAAGGACCGGTGCTGTGGACACGGTGAAGGAAGGGGTCTGTTGACTCTCTGGGGGGGATGTCTTCTCCCTAAAAGGGGCTATATCCTAGGAAGGAAATCAATATTCACCAGGTCAGTGGCAGTGACCCTGTTCGCCAGGTCAGAAAAAAAGAAGAGAGATTCGCCCTTGGGACTTTGAGTGAGGTGAGCACTGTTAGGCCAATAAAAAAAAAAATCGCAAGAATAATTGCAGTGTATATTTATTCAGGTAAAGAGCAGTACATACATTGATGTCATGAACATGGGCCAATTCATACAAAATACAAGACCAATATAAATTAGGTAAAATGATATTACGAGTATCTGACAATAATTATGTAAACACATAGGCATCAAAAGTAACCCGACGCGTTTCGCGAGGCTTGGCTCGCTCTTCAGGGGTGGATGCACGTAGTGTACCTAAAATGAGAGTGATATAGTATAAAGCATGATATGAAGGCACAGGGGGGGGGGGGGCCTTGAATATGGAAAACCCCATACTCACCACTGGACATTGCCAAAAGACAGCGGGGGTGAAGCTCAAACGGCGGCAGCGACTGTCTCACCAGGGAGCTGAGGAGGCGGAGCCAAACAAAGCTCCAAATCGGAGTCAAACGGAAGGAAGGCCCAGCATGGATGGAATAGGTGTAACCCCAAAAGTGTCAGTGAATCCAAGAGGAATGTTGGCTCTAAATATAAATATGTATATTGAATAATTAAAATATGGGAGTATACGAGTATATGGTAACATATATGTCTTTGCATGTATAAAAGACATGAGCCAAGAATGGTTAGAGTATGGAGACTGAGGGGGAGAGTGAAAAAATACCAGATTGACTAGTATGATTAAGGAAAGATCAGAGAGGAAAGTAATGAGTGAAAGAGAGTGTGAATGAAATTAAATACAGGTGTGTGGTGAGGACTGTGATGAGAAAACAAGTTGCATGTAAATGCTTGCAGCGAGTAATATATAAACATATAAAAGTATACCTTGGTGAAGTAGGTCTAAGAGTAGTAAATTCCAAGGGAAGGACCTGCACTTGTGTGTCTGTCCTCAGTGAAAGAAAGCAAACAATGAGATCCATGCTGTGCAAACCTCCAATATATACCCCCGAAGGGGCCCGAGAGGCTCCGCCCCCAACACCATGTGCAAATGACCAGCAAACGAGTGCCTAAACCCACCAACCATCAAAAGGCGGTGTGTGAGCCAAGACACTCCCAGGACCATCTTGATGGTAGTAATGCCTGCAGCCACAGCGATGCTGCAAAATCACAGACATCGCGCGGCCGACGCATTAACATGGTGCCGATGTGCAAGTGGCCCCGCCCGCTCAAAAAGGGCAGGCGGGGACAGCAGGGGACAAGGATCCCCCTTGTGATGCACATCGCAGCTCCCAGGGAGAAATAAAGTAGCACCGCCGCCAACAGAGAACACCACACCAGCTGGATTGGGATAAAAGTCCAATGCGAGATGTTATTGGATATGTTGGAATAACAAATGGCTAGTGCATGATAAAAATGTAAAATCCATACATATATGTATGTTTTTGTTTTTATTGGCGAGTGTGACCGCAGACCAGTTTTGGGCTATTGGGTGTCTTCCACCCGGGTATCTTTGAGAAAAAAGAAAAAAGAAGGGTCTGGTGTCACCAGTGACACACCTCCATCCCTGAATTTCATGAAAAAAAGAAGAGAGATTCGCCCTGGGACTTTGAGTGAGGTGAGCACTGTTAGGCCAATAAAAAAAAATCGCAAGAATAATTGCAGTGTATATTTATTCAGGTAAAGAGCAGTACATACATTGATGTCATGAACATGGGCCAATTCATACAAAATACAAGACCAATATAAATTAGGTAAAATGATATTACGAGTATCTGACAATAATTATGTAAACACATAGGCATCAAAAGTAACCCGACGCGTTTCGCGAGGCTTGGCTCGCTCTTCAGGGGTAGATGCACGTAGTGTACCTAAAATGAGAGTGATATAGTATAAAGCATGATATGAAGGCACAGGGGGGGGGGGCCTTGAATATGGAAAACCCCATACTCACCACTGGACATTACCAAAAGACAGCGGGGGTGAAGCTCAAACGGCGGCAGCGACTGTCTCACCAGGGAGCTGAGGAGGCGGAGCCAAACAAAGCTCCAAATCGGAGTCAAACGGAAGGAAGGCCCAGCATGGATGGAATAGGTGTAACCCCAAAAGTGTCAGTGAATCCAAGAGGAATGTTGGCTCTAAATATAAATATGTATATTGAATAATTAAAATATGGGTGTATACGAGTATATGGTAACATATATGTCTTTGCATGTATAAAAGACATGAGCCAAGAATGGTTAGAGTATGGAGACTGAGGGGGAGAGTGAAAAAATACCAGATTGACTAGTATGATTAAGGAAAGATCAGAGAGGAAAGTAATGAGTGAAAGAGAGTGTGAATGGAATGAAATACAGGTGTGTGGTGAGGACTGTGATGAGAAAACAAGTTGCATGTAAATGCTTGCAGCGAGTAATATATAAACATATAAAAGTATACCTTGGTGAAGTAGGTCTAAGAGTAGTAAATTCCAAGGGAAGGACCTGCACTTGTGTGTCTGTCCTCAGTGAAAGAAAGCAAACAATGAGATCCATGCTGTGCAAACCTCCAATATATACCCCCGAAGGGGCCCGAGAGGCTCCGCCCCCAACACCATGTGCAAATGACCAGCAAACGAGTGCCTAAACCCACCAACCATCAAAAGGCGGTGTGTGAGCCAAGACACTCCCAGGACCATCTTGATGGTAGTAATGCCTGCAGCCACAGCGATGCTGCAAAATCACAGACATCGCGCGGCCGACGCATTAACATGGTGCCGATGTGCAAGTGGCCCCGCCCGCTCAAAAAGGGCAGGCGGGGACAGCAGGGGACAAGGATCCCCCTTGTGATGCACATCGCAGCTCCCAGGGAGAAATAAAGTGGCACCGCCGCCAACAGAGAACACCACACCAGCTGGATTGGGATAAAGTCCAATGCGAGATGTTATTGGATATGTTGGAATAACAAATGGCTAGTGCATGATAAAAATGTAAAATCCATACATATATGTATGTTTTTGTTTTTATTGGCGAGTGTGACCGCAGACCAGTTTTGGGCTATTGGGTGTCTTCCACCCGGGTATCTTTGAGAAAAAATAAAAAAGAAGGGTCTGGTGTCACCAGTGACACACCTCCATCCCTGAATTTCATGAAAAAAAGAAGAGAGATTCGCCCTTGGGACTTTGAGTGAGGTGGGAGTGTGGGAGTGTGGTTTGTCATCTCCAGGTGCCCTAGGCCCGGAGGCCTTGTTCCGGTTCCACCTCAGGCAGCTTTAGCCTGGGGTTGAGGTACTACCTCACCACTCCTGTTCGCCTGGGCATGGAGGCCTAGGAGTTGCAGTGACGGTCTGGAGCCCAGCAGCCTTCGGCTGGGGTCCGCAAGGGATCGAGGAGTCCAAGGTGCCGCCTTGCGAGGGGACCCGCACCCTAAGAGGAGGGAGGACCTGTTCCGAAGGACCGGTGCTGTGGACACGGTGAAGGAAGGGGTCTGTTGACTCTATGGGGGGGATGTCTTCTCCCTAAAAGGGGCTATATCCTAGGAAGGAAATCAATATTCACCAGGTCAGTGGCAGTGACCCTGTTCGCCAGGTCAGTGGCAGTGACCATATTCACCAGGTCAGTGACCTTATCCACCAGGTCTGTGGCAGAGACCATGCGCCAAAACTGTTTGAGAATCTGAACAGTCCTAAGAGTTTGAGCTACGTTTGTGCCTGGACCTCCTCCACACCTTAAAGCTGTCCTGTGTCTTTATTCCAACCTTTCGTCTATCCAAGAGAAAATGTGTTGTGCAAGTGGAAAATAAAGATTGAGTTGGACTTTCAGCTGGTGTGGACATTTACGTTCCTGGGGAAGTCAAGGACTTGCATCTACATACTGTAGAGGTGAGAATCATTCTCAGGAGGACTTTATGCCCCGGCTGCAGACAAGGCCCAAAAACAACACCGCCTAACCTCTTAACACAGGAGGGTACGGGCTTGTGGTGCGGTGTGTGCCCCTTTTCTCCTGAGGGGAGCCGAAGCATACAAGGAGAAGGGGGTGTGTGCGCTACACGTATATTTATGGGGCAACCATATGTGACCATACATACTCTGCATTCTGCCTTATTGTCCTACACAATGCTTGTTCTTTACTGCTTCTTCTCCAAATGCATATCTAGTAGTCACTGAAAACAATGTACTTCCTTTGTGAGCGATACCATATCTCAACAGGTTGTTAAGAAAGTGTAAGAGAAACTGTACGGAGGTACCAAGAGCTCCCTCTATTGACTAATCTTGCAATATCTATAATGATTATAATAACTAAAATTTTGAAAACAAATCTGGCAATAAATGTGAAACCAATAGACACTCCAGTCAGTCACGGGATTCCAACCTGTTTAGAATGGCACTAGGGCTGAAACAACTAATTAACATAATCTATTATCAATTATGAAAATAGTTGTCAACTATTTTCATAATCGATTAGTTGGTCAGCCAATTAGTTGGCCTGCATACAGAATGCTTTATTTGTTTACATATCAGTATATATAGTACAGCACACACAGCTCAGTACACTGTCCATACATGTCAGTACACATGTATGTGCAGCACACATACAGCTCAGGACAGCGTTTATCCATGTCAGTATACACAGTACAGCACACATACAGCTCAATACACCATCCATCCATGCCAGTAAGTGCCTGAGAATTTGTGAGGAGCAATGCATCGTGGGACATGTAGTCCTGGGCAGGAGAAGAAAGTCATTCTAAAGACAGAAGTTTTTTTTTACTTTGCTGTAGGGGCACTCTGTACTATACTTTGGGGCTTGCTCTAGGGGAACTCTGAAGGCAGGAGGAGCCAGAAGCGACAGTGGGGGAAGAGAAGAGGAGAATCAGAGCCGCTCAGTGCAAAACCTTTACACTGAGCAGGTACAGTAAGTATGACAAGTTTGTAATCCAATGTTTACAATCACTTTAAGGGCTCTGCGCAGGGAAGATTAACACCTGAACCCAGAGGAGCTGGAGGCTGATAGACTGGAGGTATTAAAGGGCCTTACAATTAAATTTAAAGTAAAAGTTTATCAGTATTGTGCATTATATTTTAAATAATTATATCCATGCAAAAACGTCTCTGCCTTAATATAAAAGCTATATATTCCCCCCTCCACCCTTCACTTTGCTTCATGTCTGACTCCCAGTTAAAATACCCTGTGTATGTCCTACTTCTGGGTGTATTTATTATTATATATTAATTATAATAGTGATTATCTGCTGTTTTTGTACTATAAAGGGCTAATTTTTGTTTTTTAAACCCATCATGACAGGTAAAAAGAAAAGCTTGCTGTTGCTACTAAATGTCTTATGCTGGCCATACACGTATCGATTTTTGGACAAGAATATTCGTATGAATATTCATACGAAAATTCTTTGTACATCCGATAAAGAGACAAATGTTGTTAGAAAATTTCACTTGCATTTAACATTCAATTTTAAAATGAATGTAATTTCTGAACAAAAACCACATACACTGTCCAAAAGTTTGTTCGATCGAGAAGTTTTTTATTCTGCTCCTTCAAATTTTCCCATCACTGTGGTTGAACACGAACGTCAATTTGACCCCACAAACTTTTTGAAAATCGAACAAATGTTCTCAAAACGAAAATGTTCTAAGGACAATTTTTTTTTGTGTATGGCCAGCATAAGTGGCAACAGGTGCAGGTTGTATCAAGCTACCTGCCTATGACAAGGGAGTCTGTCATGCATAATATTATATTACAGTCCTGTCTGAAAATCTGCAAAACAGCATTTTAAGTCTTTTTATTAGGGCTGTGGAAATTAACTATTCATTTCTGGATTAATCGATAAATTTTTTTGATCGATCAAAATTCTTTTGATCGGTACTTACCTCTCCGCCGGCTTCCGGGTCTTCAGGGAGTTCACGGACACCGGCGGGGCTTGCCGTGTCCATCTGAAGGGCTCCTTTGCTGTGTCTTCACATCTGCATGCCGGCGGGACCTTACTATCTGCCACACGCAAGGGCTGTTACACTTCCCTCTATCACTTCCCTCTATCAACCTGGGATTCTACAGTCATCCACTGGGAGTTGTGATAGTTTCCTTCACGGGACATCTACATGCCGATGGACTGATGTTAACCACTCCTCATCTGGATTCAGCAGTGGTATCATTGTACACATTTTTATACCAGTACATGTACTTAGCTACATGTTTTTATGACTGCTTTTGCTACCGTTTGGTAGTACTCGCACCATTTTTACAGTTTATGTAGCTACATCGATTTTATCTCCAGTGCAATATTTATTTTGTTACCTACTTGAAGACTATAAAAGTTTTAATGCTATTCCCATCGAGCACTGCTTTTGTGTGTTTTTTGTATCCTGCTATCCATTTTTCCAGTGGTTGGTAGCTGCACTGGGGATCGGCCTGCAAGGAGATCTGCTAAAAGTAGTTGGATCTGTATGTGCGTTATAATTAATCAAAATTAGTTGATTAATCGATTAAAAAAAAAACGATTCATCGAACACGAAAATTTTAATCAGTAACAGCCCTACTACTTTTTATATATTTTTTTTCTTTAAATAAAAAATGTTGATCTCGGGGTTCGATGATACCTACTAGATTCAACCTACGGTATATATATCCTCTGTTATTCTCAGAGTGCATTAGATATTTTGTTATCTAATCATATAGATATTCACAAATAAATTGTATTTTTTTTAAAACTTTACATATTAAGTACTTGTTTACTGGGCACTTATACCCCCTTCCTGACCAGGCCAATTTCCAGCTTTCAGCGCTCTCACACTTTAAATGGAAATTGTGCAACACTGTTCACAAATTACATTTTTATAATTTTTTTCACACAAATAGAGCTTTCTTTTGGTTGCATTTAATTATCACTGCGCTTTTTTTTTTTTTGCAAAACAAACAAAAAAAGACCGATTTTTTTTTCAGATTTTGTTATAAAATTTTGCAAACAGGTAATTTTTCTCCTTTACTGATGGGCACTGATAGGCAGCACTGATGGGCACTGATAGGCACTTATGAGGCAAAATTGGTGGGCACTGATCACGAGGCACTGATGAGGTTGCACTGATAGGTGGCACTGATAGGCGGCACTGATGGACACTGACAGGTGGCACTGATCAGGAGGCACTGATGATTGGCAGCACTGATTGGCAGCACTGATTCACTGATGGGTACTGATAGGTGGCACTGGTGGACACTGATTTACAACACTGGAGGGCACTGAATCAGCAGTACTGGTTGGCATTTAGGGGAACGATGTCCCTCTAGCAGAAGACGGTTACCGGCTTTATTCTTTTCTTCACACTGACAGCGTTAAGATACAAAAAAGGCTCCATAGAGTTTACCCCTCCACCTCTGATCGCTGCTGGCTCTGTCAGCAAGCCAGAGGTACGCTCTTCCACATTTATTGGACGTGCCCCTTAAAAGTCCCGTTCTGGACCTCAACACAGCAATTACTGACTCGCCTCTTTGAGGCACCCATACCTCTGACTCAAAAACTCTTTCTGTTAGGTCTCTTCCAACCAAAAATAGCTAAACCCTACAAAAAACTGCTTAGGCACGTTCTCACGGCGGCAAGGTGCTTAATAGCCCTCCACTGGAAGAAAACTGTGCCCCCATCACAGGAGGCCCTTTATGCTAGGGTCAAAGACGTGGAGCTAATGGAGAAAATGACGGCCAGATTGCGGGACAGACTGGACGACCATGATAGTGTCTGTGAGCGATGGCATTCTCGGGAGGACCCGTCCTGATCAGGCGGTCGAAACACAGAGGTATCTGTGTAATTTTTTCCCTTTTTTTTTATCTGGTCTTCCCTGTTTCCCCCCCCTCCCCTCCTTCCTTCTTTTTTTCCCTCTTTCTTTTTTTCTTTTCCCTTTTCTTTGTTTATTTGGTTTGTAACTATGGAAAGTTAAGTGAGGCATCAGTCTCACGGTACTGCACCCTATATATTTTACTTGAGACACTGTTATTACTGTTGGACTGTGTGATGCCAAAGATCGGAGGAGGGTCTCTCCTCCACGACTTTAATGCTTGCTAACTAGGCATGTTCATAACTTCATTCCTGCTTATGTCCGTTTGCCACATCTGTACCAATGTTTTCTAAAATATAATAAAAACGTTATTTGAAAAAAAAAATAAGATACAAAAAAGGCAAGAACCGGCTTCTGTTTACTTCTGCGATCAGCTGTCATTGGCTGACAGTTGATCACATGGTAAAGGGCCCACTGTGATTATCCCTTTACCCTGCACTGTAATAAGACGAGTCCGGAGGACTCAGTAATCACAGAGAGTGACCCTTTGGGCGCGTGGGCAGCGCCAGAACGTGAGGCTGTATGTGGACGCCCTCCTGGCATTTGAAGTCCGCGCTGTAGCCATCTTTCGCTAAATGATACACCAAGGTTTTTTTTAGGTTTTTATCCGATTAATCTAAACAATAATCGACAAACTAATCGATTATGAAAATAATCGTTAGTTGCAGCCCTAAATGGCACAGCAATGCTTATATACAGCAAACCAGGGGTAGGCAAACTCGGCACTCCAGCTGTTGCTGAACTACAAGTCTCAAAAGGCACTGCAAAACTCTGACAGCCCCAGGTATGACTCACAAAGGCAAAAGCATGAGGGAATTTGTAGTTTCAATACAGATAGAGCAGGGCTCAAAATTTCAAGTCCTGAGCTACTAGCCAGGCCTCAAGGGTTACTCACCACCAGTTGCCTTGCCCCTAATCACGCCCTCATAAATTATCTCATGAAATGACACCTAAATGTTTTATGCAGAATTAAGTTATAAAAAAAATATTAACAACAACATTGTCCGCCAGTGCAGCCTGTGTCTGCCAATGTCCCCCAGTGCAGCCTGTGTCCGCCAGTGTCCCCCAGTGCAGCCTGTGTCTGCCAGTGTCCCCCAGTGCAGCCTGTGTCCACCAGTGTCCCCCAGTGCAGCCTGTGTCCGCCAGTGTCCCCCAGTGCAGCCTGTGTCCGCCAGTGTCCCCCAGTGCAGCCCGTGTCCCCCAGTGCAGCCCGTGTCCCCAATTCAGCCTACCTGTGCAGGAGAGGAGAGAGGAGGGCCACCGCCTGGTTGATTAGAGCGCCGGGGGACATAACAGCTTTCATTTGAATGGCTGTGTGTTCCCCGCCTCGCGCCGTCATATACAACCCCTGCCCCTTGTCCGGGGAACTTTGATAGACAGATCACCTGTCCCAGGATTGGATGGGTGATCTATCTATTAAAGTTCCCCAGACAAGGGGGAGGGGAACATACAGCTATTGAAATGAAAGCTGTTATGTCCTCCGGGGCTCTAATCAACTAGGCGGCGGCTCTCCTCCCCTCCGATCGCTGGGAGAACAGCTACCATACAATCCAGGCTGCCGGCGGTGCTCGCCCCCCCCCCCCGCTCCCAGGCAGCCCACACTCGCCAGCCCTCAAAATGGCGAGTGGATTTTTTGAGGGCTTAGCTAGAATACTGAGGTCATCTAGGCCTGTAGTAAACCAAAACATGCCTACAGTTTACCGCACCACAAATGGCAGATGTAAAAACTCTGCATTGTTATGCGCTGCATTGCAAGTATAGTTCTGGTGCATTTCTGTATACTGAAGTGTGCTGACAGCTCAATCAAAAAAGAATGAGCTGACTTAATGCAACACACATTAACACGTCCAAAAAAAAAAAGGCGAAAAAGTGTGTTAACATGCAAGCATTGCAAATGTGTAAATGGGCACTCAGTATGTTGCCCCACCTCCTCATCAAGATAAAAGTTAGAAAATAAGACTCCAGATTCTGGTTATGGTTACCATGGCAGCCTGAGTACAGTCACAGACCAGATTCTATAGACTATAATGACCTGCCTGTCTACCTACAGCAAGCAGAGCTGCAATCTGGATCTGAGGATTGATATTTTAACCGTCATTTTAAAGAAGAGGGCCAAGAGTGCGTATTAAAGATGTGATGATCAAATTGCACTTATTCTTCAATCTGAACATGGGCAGACTGTCAGATAAGAGAAGGGAACAATATGGGCCTGTTAACATATGTGTGGTAATGTTAACGAACGAGTATATGTGCATTGTCATACAATTCATTAATTCTGAATGACACTATAAGAGACCTATGCCATAAGGTGAAATACTCCGGGCACTATAGTCCACCACAACACCACATTTGAAAACGTTGGATGTGTTGATAGCGCACACAAAATTTATTAATACAACGCATAAATAGATCCATTAGGGTGTTTCATTTTCTAAGGCAAAAAATAAACTGTAAAATTTTTGCAGACTTTGCTTACACCCCGAGTCTCAGTGATGTAAAAGATATATATGCTCAATTTCAAGAAGATTGGATAATATTTAGAGCAGCCCTCAAAATTTGCACTCGCCTACTCGCATTTGGCGAGTAAACAAATGGGGAGGGCGAGTAATGACAGGGCTGTGCTGTCCCAGGAATGTAGCCAGTGCCCCAGCCGCACACAGGCTCGCAGCACGGCCATTTAAATACATACACAGTCAGCCGCCTAGGACCGCCCCTCTCCACCACCTGCCACACATCCCCACCCAGGCACACAGACCATGCTGTTTAATGGGCATGAAAGAGCCACCCGGGACCGCCCCTCTCCGCCTCCATTCTGCTGCAATCCCCACCCAGACCGTCCACTTCAATCTACATTCAAGAGCCGCCTAGGACCGCCCCTCTCCGCCTCCCTCTTGTACATCAACGCCCAGGCACACAGACAATGCTGTTGAAAAAGCATGAGAGAGCCGCCCGGGACCACCCCCTATCCGCATCCGTTCTGCTGCACACCCTCACCCAGGCACAAAGTCCATGCACATCAAAAGGCATTAAAGAGCCGCCTGGGACCGCCCACTCCTCCTCCCTCCTGCTGCACATCTAAGGAGTGGGGCGGTCCTAAGTGGGCAGGCTCAAACCGTCTCGGTCTGCCCTCAGTGGGCACAGTGATGACACACCCCTGTGGCTGCAAAAGTGTAAATATGACAATATGACAGTGTGCTGTTAGGCAAGGTTACACTGGGGGATTAAACAAGATGTGTGCTGGGGGGTGGTATTGAGAGCAAGCATGTGCTGGATATGGGGGGGTGCTAATTGGAGGCATAGATGTCATGGATTGGGGGGGGTGGGTGGAATTGAAGGTCTGAATCATATCCGTGCCTCCAATTCCACCCCCCCTTCCTAATCCATCATACCTAAGCCTTCACCACCACCCCCCCCCCTCTTCCATATGATAGATTGGGGGGGAGTGGTGGTAAAATTGGAGGCAATGTATGATGGACTGGGGAGAATATTGAAAGCATAGATGCGCTGGATTGGGGGGAAGATTGGAGGCATAGGTGTTCTGGAGAGGGGAGGTCAGAAGATGAGGTGTGCTGGGGGGGTCGTTAAAAGCACAGATGGAGGAGGGGCATTGCTGGGAAGAGGAATTAGAGGTGTACTGGGGGGGTGTTGGAGGTAGAGGCGTACTGGGGGGTGTAGGAGGTAGAGATGTACTGGGGGGAGGTGTTGGAGGGCGGCGTTGGAGGTAGAGGTACTGGGGGAGGCGTTGGAGGTAGAGGTGTACTGGGGGGAGGCGTTGGAGGTAGAGGTGTACTGGGGGAGGCGAAACAAAACCTAATACTGAATAAAGCATTAAACAGTGTAATTTCATGAGATAATTTACGAGGGCGTGTATAGGGGTGGAATTAGGGGCGGGGCAGGGTAGGGTTTGGGTGGGGGAACTGGTGGCGAGTAGGGATGAGCTCGGTGTTCGAGTCGAACATAGGTTCGACTCGAACATCGGCTGTTCGCTCGTTCGGCGAACAACGAACGATTTGGGCCGTTCGCGCCAAATTCGAGTGACGCGAACGGCCCACAATACACTGCGCCATCGCAGTGTAATCCCGGCGCTGTGATTGGCCAAGCATGCACTGTGACCCTGCATGCTTGGCCAATCACAGCGCCGGCAGCGAGGAGAGCAATGATTGGCCACAGGCAGAATGCCTGTGGCCAATTATAGCTGAGGGGGTTTAGTACACGCCCCACACTATAAAAGGCCGCCAGCGCGGCGGCCTTGTGTAGTGTGTTCCGGAGCAGGGAAAGTGAAGGATAGGCAGGGACAGTGTCAAATCTTGTCAAATCTATTCTTTGCTAAACCTTGTGTGTAGGGACAGAGAAGGATAGGCAGGGAGAGTGTCAGTGTCATATTCTTTGCTAAACCTTGTGTGTAGGGAGAGAGAAGGATAGGCAGGGAGAGTGTCAGTGTCATATACTTTGATAAACCTTGTGTGCAGGGAGAGAGAAGGATAGGCAGGGGACAGTGTCAGTGTCATATTCTTTGCTAAACCTTGTGTGCAGGGAGAGAGAAGGATAGGCAGGGAGAGTGTCAGTGTCATATACTTTGATAAACCTTGTGTGCAGGGAGAGAGAAGGATAGGCAGGGGACAGTGTCAGTGTCATTGTTGCTAAGCCTCCTGCATATTATACACCTGAAGTTAGCCCGTATTGCTGCTTTTTCCTGGTGTGTTACACCAACAGGATTTTGCTGCACTTACAGCGGGCGGAGTGTGCCTCCTGACCATATTACACCTTAACTTAGCCTGTATTGCTTCTTTTTCCTGGTGTGTTACACCAACAGGATTTTGCGGCACTTACAGCGAGCGGAGTGTGCCTCCTGACCATATTACACCTTAACTTAGCCTGTATTGCTGCTTTTTCCTGGTGTGTTACACCAACAGGATTTTGCGGCACTTACAGCGGGCGGAGTGTGCCTCCTGACCATAGTACACCTTAACTTAGCCTGTATTGCTGCTTTTTCCTGGTGTGTTACACCAACAGGATTTTGCGGCACTTACAGCGGGCGGAGTGTGCCTCCTGACCATATTACACCTTAACTTAGCCTGTATTGCTGCTTTTTCCTGGTGTGTTACACCAACAGGATTTTGCGGCACTTACAGCGGGCGGAGTGTGCCTCCTGACCATATTACACCTTAACTTAGCCTGTATTGCTGCTTTTTCCTGGTGTGTTACACCAACAGGATTTTGCGGCACTTACAGCGGGCGGAGTGTGCCTCCTGACCATATTACACCTTAACTTAGCCTGTATTGCTGCTTTTTCCTGGTGTGTTACACCAACAGGATTTTGCGGCACTTACAGCGGGCGGAGTGTGCCTCCTGACCATATTACACCTTAACTTAGCCTGTATTGCTGCTTTTTTCTGGTGTGTTACACCAACAGGATTTTGCGGCACTTACAGCGAGCGGAGTGTGCCTCCTGACCATATTACACCTTAACTTAGCCTGTATTGCTGCTTTTTCCTGGTGTGTTACACCAACAGGATTTTGCGGCACTTACAGCGGGCGGAGTGTGCCTCCTGACCATATTACACCTTAACTTAGCCTGTATTGCTGCTTTTTCCTGGTGTGTTACACCAACAGGATTTTGCGGCACTTACAGCGGGCGGAGTGTGCCTCCTGACCATATTACACCTTAACTTAGCCTGTATTGCTGCTTTTTCCTGGTGTGTTACACCAACAGGATTTTGCGGCACTTACAGCGGGCGGAGTGTGCCTCCTGACCATATTACACCTTAACTTAGCCTGTATTGCTGCTTTTTCCTGGTGTGTTACACCAACAGGATTTTGCGGCACTTACAGCGGGCGGAGTGTGCCTCCTGACCATATTACACCTTAACTTAGCCTGTATTGCTGCTTTTTCCTGGTGTGTTACACCAACAGGATTTTGCGGCACTTACAGCGGGCGGAGTGTGCCTCCTGACCATATTACACCTTAACTTAGCCTGTATTGCTGCTTTTTCCTGGTGTGTTACACCAACAGGATTTTGCGGCACTTACAGCGGGCGGAGTGTGCCTCCTGACGATATTACACCTTAACTTAGCCTGTATTGCTGCTTTTTTCTGGTGTGTTACACCAACAGGATTTTGCGGCACTTACAGCGAGTGGAGTGTGCCTCCTGACCATATTACACCTTAACTCAGCCTGTATTGCTGCTTTTTCCTGGTGTGTTACACCAACAGGATTTTGCGGCACTTACAGCGGGCGGAGTGTGCCTCCTGACCATATTACACCTTAACTTAGCCTGTATTGCTGCTTTTTCCTGGTGTGTTACACCAACAGGATTTTGCGGCACTTACAGCGGGCGGAGTGTGCCTCCTGACCATATTACACCTTAACTTAGCCTGTATTGCTGCTTTTTCCTGGTGTGTTACACCAACAGGATTTTGCGGCACTTACAGCGGGCGGAGTGTGCCTCCTGACCATATTACACCTTAACTTAGCCTGTATTGCTGCTTTTTCCTGGTGTGTTACACCAACAGGATTTTGCGGCACTTACAGTGGGCGGAGTGTGCCTCCTGACCATATTACACCTTAACTTAGCCTGTATTGCTGCTTTTTTGCTGGTGTGTTACACCAACAGGATTTTGCGGCACTTACAGCGGGCGGAGTGTGCCTCCTGACCATATTACACCTTAACTTAGCCTGTATTGCTGCTTTTCCCATTTCCCTGCAGGCCATTAGAATGTCTGGAAGGCATACAAGGAGAGGCAGACAGTCAGGAGCCAAAAAAAGAGGGCAAGCAGGCTCTGTGTCTAGAGACAACAGTGCTGGTCGTGGACGCGGTGCATCGCCATCAGCACGTGGCCATGGGACACGCTTGTCCTTCTTTTCGGCAGCTGGATGTGTTGAGCCGCATCATGCCGAAGACTTGGTAGAGTGGATGACCAAGCCCTCCTCATCCTCCTCATCCTCTCTCACCCAGGCTCAGGGTACTGGCAAAGCAGCTGCCAAAGCGTCCTCTTCCCTGGTATCAATGACATCATCAGTCACTCCTTCCCTAGACCAACCATGTCCTCCTGAGGAGTCCCCCGAACTGTTTGAGCACAGTGTTGGGTACATGCTCCAGGAGGATGCCCAGCGTTTCGAAGGGTCTGATGATGATACCCAGCTAGAGGAAGGCAGTAGCGTGAGAGCAGAGAGAGGGGATGCTCAAGAAGGACACCAATCTGGCAGTCATGTTCCAGCAGCTGCAGCATACTGCCAGATTGGCTCCAGTGATGAGGAGGGAGGGGATGATGAGGTCACTGACTCCACGTGGGTGCCTAATAGGAGAGAGGAGGAGGAGGAGGATGAGGAGGATGCACATCTCCAACGAGGCAGGATGCCCTCGGGGGGCCAGCGTAAGGGCAGCACACCGACGGAATCACACCGCAGAGCTCCACCTGTGCAGGGCGCTGCCTCTGCCCGTTATTCAAAAAGTTCTTTGGTGTGGGCCTTTTTTGAGTCGAGTGCATCAGATCGCACAGCTGCTGTTTGCAACATATGTCTCAAGCGTATATCACGTGGCCAAAACATCACCCGCTTGGGCACCACATGCTTGACCAGACATATGTTGACCTGCCATGCAGCTCGTTGGCAAGCCTACCTTAAAGACCCACACCAAAGAACAAAGCTGACCTCTTCTTGCACCGCATCAGCTGGGATCTCCAACCCCACTATACCTTCAGTCCTCTCTGAAACCTGCTCTGAGAGGAATGAAGGTGTAGAATTAGGTGTGTCACAGCCAAGTACTTGCGGGCACTCTGCTAGCAGTACACCAATGTCCGATTCTAGCAGGCAAATTTCCCTGCCCCAGCTGCTGGACCGTCGAAAGAAGTTCACTCCCAGCCATCCACATGCCCAGCGGTTAAATGCTAGCTTGGCTAAATTGCTAGCGCTTCAACTGCTGCCTTTTCAGTTGGTAGACTCGGCCCCCTTCCGTGAGTTTGTGCAATGTGCGGTTCCTCAGTGGCAGGTTCCCAAACGCCACTTTTTCTTACGGAAGGCGATTCCGGCTTTCTACCGGCATGTGGAAGGCAATGTCTTGGCCTCGCTGGACAGGGCGGTCAGCGGTAAGGTGCATATTACCGCTGACTCATGGTCCAGCAGGCATGGACAGGGACGTTACCTTTCTTTCACGGCCCATTGGGTCACTCTTTTGGCAGCCGGGAAGGATGCAGGACAAGGTGCAGTAGTGTTGGAGGTTGTTCCACCGCCACACCTCCAAAATGCTACTACTGGTTGTGACACACCTCTGTCCTCCACCCCCTCCTCTTCTTCTTCCTCCGTGGCCTCTTTCTGTGCTTTGTCCTCGGAACCAGCAGTGCTCCGTAGGCGTTCAAGGGGCTACGCAAGTACGCAGGCAAAAAGATGCCATGCCGTGCTTGCGCTGGTGTGTTTGGGGGACAGGAGCCACACTGGGGCAGACGTTTTGTCTGCTCTGCAGGGGCAGGCCGAGAGGTGGTTGATGCCACGCCAGCTTAAGCCAGGAATGGTAGTTTGCGACAATGGCACCAACCTCCTCTCCGCTCTCCGACAGGGACAACTGACCCATGTGCCCTGTGTGGCTCACGTCCTTAACCTGGTGGTGCAGCGGTTCTTGGGCAGGTACCCGGGCTTACAGGATGTCCTGAGGCAGGCCAGGAAAGTCTGTGTAGAATTTCCGCAGATCTTATAATGCCAGTGCTCGCCTGGCTGAGCTGCAAAAGGAGTTGAACCTGCCCAAGAACCGCCTTATATGTGACATGCCCACCAGGTGGAACTCAACGTTGGCCATGCTGCAGCGGCTGCACACGCAGCAGAGGGCCATCAATGAGTACCTGTGTGACTACGGCACCAGGACAGGGTCAGGGGAGCTCGGTTTTTTTTCACCACGCCAGTGGGGCATGATCAGGGATGCATGCACTGTCCTGGCACCATTTGAGGAGGCCACGAGGATGGTGAGCAGTGACAGTGCATGCATCAGTGACACTGTACCTCTTGTCCACCTGTTGGAACATACGCTGCGTGGAATAATGGACAGGGCACTTGAGGCAGAACAGAGGCAGGAAGAGGAGGACTTCCTTGCCTCTCAAGGCCCCCTTTACCCAGACAGTGTTCCTTCTGTCCCACCCATCGCACAGGAAGAAGAGGAGGAGGAGGAGGAGGAGGAGGAGGATTGTGTCAGCATGGAGGTGGAGTCTGGCACTCAGCATCATCAGCAGCAGTCTTTTAGGGATGATTTACAGTCCCAAGAAACCAGTGGACTTGTACGTGGCTGGGAGGAGGTGGCTGCGGATCATGTCGTCCTTAGTGACCCAGAGGACTCCGGACTGAATGCCTCAGCTAACCTACGCTGCATGGCCTCCCTGATCCTGCAAAGTCTGCGGAAGGATCCTCGTATTCTTCGGATCAAGGAGAGGGACCATTACTGGCTGGCCACTCTCCTTGATCCACGGTACAAGGGTAAGGTTGCGGACCTTATCTTACCGTCGCAGAGGGAGCAGAGGATGAGACAACTCCGGGAGGCATTGCAGAAAGGTCTGTGCAACGCGTTCCCAGAGACTGGGAGGTTACAAACTCCTGGTCCTGGACAACGAGTTGCTGAGGCTTCGGTCAGTCAAAGAAGGAGCGGTGGGGAAGGTGGCCGTCTGACCGAAGCGTTCAGACAATTCTTTAGTCCGCAGCCCCAAGGTATGATCGGTTCCAGCAACCATCGCCAGCGTCTGATATACATGGTGCAAGAATACCTAGGGGCAAGGTCAGACTTGGACACCTTCCTAACCGAAAATCCTCTGGCTTACTGGGTCTTGAGGATGGATCACTGGCCAGAGCTTGTACAGTATGCAATTGAGCTACTGGCCTGTCCTGCATCCAGCATTCTTTCAGAACGCACATTCAGTGCTGCTGGAGGATTTGTCACGGATCACAGGGTGCGCCTGTCCACCGATTCTGTTGATCGACTGACCTTCATAAAGATGAACCAGTCTTGGATCACCACCAGCTACCAAACACCTGAAGCTGATATAACAGACTAATTTATTTTCAAATGTCACATCCCTTCAAGACTGATGCTGATGCTGAGAGACTGTCCTGTTATGTTGACTGACTATCCTCCTCCTCCTCAATGATCCGATTGACGATGATAGCTTGGAAGAACATTTTTGTTTCTGGGTGCTGCCACCAGTGGCTAAGGCCCAATTTTTCAGCCCCTGTTTAACAGGGGTGTGTTATTACAATTTTTTATGCAATGCTTTGCAGCAGGGCTCATTCCTGCACTCCAACTAGAGTATCTGGGAGTGGTTGCAGTGTCGTGGCACCAGCACCAGTGGCTAAGGCCCAATTTTTCAGCCCCTGTTTAACAGGGGCGTGTAATTACAATTTTTGATGCAATACTTTGCAACAGGGCTCATTGCTGTGCTCCAAGTACAGTATCTGTGAGGGGTTGCAGTGTTGTGGCACCAGTGCCTAAGGCTCAATTTTTCTGCCCCTGTTTAACAGGGGCATGTAATTACAATTCTTGATCTAATAATTCACAGCAGGGCCCATTCCTGCGCCCACCAAGACTAACTGTGAGGCCTTACAGTGTTGTGTCAACACCACCACCACCACCACCACCAAAGGCCCAATTTTTCAGCCCCTGTTTAACAGGGGCATGTAATTACAATTTTTGATGCAATACTTTGCAACAGGGCTCATTGCTGTGCTCCAAGTACAGTATCTGTGAGGGGTTGCAGTGTTGTGGCACCAGTGCCTAAGGCCCAATTTTTCTGCCCCTGTTTAACAGGGGCATGTAATTACAATTCTTGATCTAATAATTCACAGCAGGGCCCATTCCTGCGCCCACCAAGACTAACTGTGAGGCCTTACAGTGTTGTGTCAACACCACCACCACCACCAAAGGCCCAATTTTTCAGCCCCTGTTTAACATGGGCGTGTAATTACAATTTTTGATGCAATACTTTGCAACAGGGCTCATTGCTGTGCTCCAAGTACAGTATCTGTGAGGGGTTGCAGTGTTGTGGCACCAGTGCCTAAGGCCCAATTTTTCTGCCCCTGTTTAACAGGGGCATGTAATTACAATTCTTGATCTAATAATTCACAGCAGGGCCCATTCCTGCGCCCACCAAGACTAACTGTGAGGCCTTACAGTGTTGTGTCAACACCACCACCACCACCACCACCAAAGGCCCAATTTTTCAGCCCCTGTTCAACAGGGGCATGCAATTACAATTCTTGACAGCAGGGCCCATTCATGCGCCCACCAAGAGTAACTGTGAGGGCTCACAGTGTTGTGGCAACACCAACATGTAAGGGGCAAATTTCAGCTGAGTATATACGGCAGGCCCCTACTTTCAAACATCCAACTTACAAACGACTCCTCCTTGCAAACGGAAGGATACAACAGGAAGTGAGAGGAAATCTACCCCTAGGAAGGCAAATTCTCTCCTGTAAGAGTTAATATGGGAAAAAAGTGTCTCCTCTCCACTGATGCTTTATCACCAATTCTTGTTTCAATAAAAACCCCAAATTTTCAAAAAACATTTGTCATTAGGACGGAAAGTGAGGTGAACTGTTCTGAACAGGTGCACACTGCACAAACAGCAAAACAAATGTTACAGGGGTGATAACCCTTCCCTATGTTTTCCAAAAAGCTTAAAAATAGATTTTTTGGCTGGAGCTACACTTAAACAATGTACCTGTTCAAAATTACAAACAGATTCTACATAAGAACAAACCTACAGTCCCTGTCTTGTATGCACCGCCTGTATACGGGTGTTCAGAGTATATAGGGCCTTTTTTATTTTGTGTGCGTGGTTCCCCTTAATATCCATACAAGACCCAAAGGGGCTGGTAATGGGCTGGGGTAGGGGGGGGGGTGTGTGATGGGGTAGCTATGCCATTTTTCTTAAAGATTTTCATCCATATTACCGGGACCAGACATTACATTAAAGCCGCAAGCAGTCTTAAATGGCTTTTTTTCCTTTACAAATGTAATTTTGTGCAGGGCCAGTTCTAAACACGGGAAACACGTGGCACTTCACAGGCATACTTTAGACACCCCCCAGGTACGATATTTAAAGGAATATTTGACTTTTTTTTTCACTTTATGCATCATTAAAATGACTGCTCCAGAAAAACGGCAGTTTTTAAAACGTATTTTTGCATTGATACATGTCCCCTGGTGCAGAACCCAGGTTCCCAAACCCTTTTTAGGACAATAACATGCATAATAGTCGTTATAATTAGCACTTTAGATTTTGAAGGTTCGCATCCATTGTATTTAATAGGGTTCTAAAGTTCGTGCGAACTTTCGGTCCGTTCGCGGTGTGAGGGGGTTAGCTTGGCAGCGGGTGTGTGTGACCCCCGGGATGGGCTCCCCACACAAAAACAGGCCCAGCAAACGGAGGTTGTGGTTTTCAAAATCAAAAAAAAAAAGGTGCGGTTTATTTTCTATTTACAGTGACAAAACACAGCAAAGCAAAAGAAACATAACCAAAATAAATCCTGGTCAAGTTGACCTCTGACTAAACATACAGGTTTCCTAACTAACAACTGGGATCAGCCTAGTGCTGTCCTAGTCCCTAAGTCCCTGGTTTAGTAAAAGTCCAAACAAATAGCCACACAGGCTTTGCCTCACCGCACAGGGGTTCACTCTCCCTAGACAGTCCACACAGGTCTGGTTCCAGGCATGAGCTAACATCTAATGAAGCTGGGAGTTCTTATAGAGGCCTAAATGAGCTGACAAGCTTCAGCTGGCCTCATCAACTCCCTGTCTGTACGACGCCCAGCCCTCTCCCTAGAGGTATGAGTCATCCATGAGCCCACTAGCCTTATACAACTCTCCACCTAGTTGTATAAGTCGGCGTAAAGCCTGAATCTGGGCGAAATATATCTACCCCCCTGGATGCAACCAGGTGACTTTACCTTCCTGCTGTCACATACCCCCCCCTCTTGTTTTAACCTCGGGGTTGGAACACCAGCAATCAGGCATTCATGTACTCGAGACAAAGCATCCACATTCCCCATTTGAATGCCAGGGCGATGCTTTACTGTGAAGTTGAATTCCTGGAGGGCCAGGAACCACCTATTCACTCTTCTATTTGTTTCCTTGTTTTGAGCCATCCACTTTAACGGAGCGTGATCCGTAACCATGTCAAAGTGCCTACCTAGCAGGTAGTACCGAAGGGAATCTAGAGCCCACTTCACCGCTAAACACTCCTTTTCAACGGTGGCGTAATTTACCTCATGGGACTTCAACTTCCTGCTGAGGTAAATGACTGGGTGCTCTTCCCCGTTCCAGACCTGGGACAATACTGCTCCTAACCCCACATCTGACGCATCACTTTGTACGACAAAGTCTTTAGAGAAGTCGGGTGAGTACAACACTGGCTGGCTACATAAGGCTTGTTTCAAGAATTGGAATGCTGCCTCAGCCTCGGGGGTCCATTTAATCATGACCGACCCTTTCCCCTTCGTTAGGTTGGTTAGGGGCACAGCCTTAGAGGCAAAGTGGGGAATGAATCGCCGATAATACCCAGCGATTCCCAGAAAGGCTCGTACCTGCTTCTTGCTGTTGGGACGTGGCCAACTCTGGATGGCCTCGACTTTGTTGAGTTGGGGTTTTATTACTCCCCTCCCAATGGTGTACCCAAGATATTTGGCCTCCTCCTGCCCAATGGTACACTTCTTGGGGTTAGCCGTAAACCCCGCTTCCCGAACAGAGTCCAGGACTGCTTGCACTTTTGGCAGATGTGAGGCCCAATCTGTGCTATGGACAATTACGTCATCCAGGTAAGCCGCAGCATACTTCCGATGGGGCCTCAGCATCTGGTCCATTTTCCGCTGGAATGTGGCCGGCGCATTCTGTAACCCGAACGGCATTCTTTTATATTGGAACGCCCCGTCTGGGGTTACAAATGCGGTTTTCTCTTTGGCCAATTTGGCCAGGGGGATTTGCCAATACCCTTTTGTGAGGTCAAGAGTCGTCATGTATCGGGCTGTTCCCAGCCGGTCGATCAACTCATCTATACGTGGCATGGGGTAGGTGTCAAATTTTGTAACTTTGTTCAACTGACGAAAATCGTTACAAAATCGCCAGCTCCCATCCGGTTTAGGCACCAACACAATGGGACTAGACCAATCACTTTGGGACTCCTCTATCACCCCTAAGTTCAGCATTTTCTGTACTTCCTCCCGTATTGCCTCCCGTCGGGCCTCTGGGATCCGATAGGGTTTTAACTTCACCCTTTCACCGGGCGGGGTAATGATGTCATGCTCTACCCCAGATGTTTGTCCCGGCAGCTCAGAGAATACCTCCTTGTTGCGAAGCACAAACTCCTTAACCTCCTGTTGTTGGGGTTGTGACAAGGTGGCTGCTATTCCAACCTCAGGAATCACGCAACCAGTTTGAGATGGTGACCAAGTGTCTGCGACTAGGGACTCTCTATCCCTCCAGGCTTTCAACAGATTAACGTGATAGATCTGTTCGGGCTTTCGCCTTCCTGGTTGTCTGACCTTGTAATTCACTTCGCTCACTTTTTCCATTATCTCGTAGGGGCCTTGCCATTTGGCAAGGAATTTACTTTCAACCGTAGGGACAAGTACCAATATCCTATCCCCCGGGGAAAAGGTACGGGTCTTGGCTCCACGGTTGTACACTCTCTGCTGTGCCAACTGCGCTTGGGCCAAATGTTCCTTCACGATGGGCATTACCTGTGCAATTCGATCTTGCATCAGGGCGACATGCTCAATCACACTCCTGTGGGGAGAACTCTCACTTTCCCAAGTTTCCTTGGCAATATCCAACAGCCCTCTTGGGTGTCTCCCATACAGTAACTCAAAGGGGGAGAATCCCGTAGAGGATTGGGGCACCTCCCTAATAGCAAACATCAGATAAGGAAGTAGACAGTCCCAATCCTTCCCATCTCTATCCACCACTTTCTTCAACATTTGCTTTAGGGTTTTGTTGAATCTTTCAACCAGCCCATCGGTTTGGGGGTGATACACAGATGTACGTAATTGCGTCACTTTGAACAATTTACACAGCTCCTTCATAACCCGGGACATAAAGGGTGTACCTTGGTCCGTAAGCAGTTCTTTACAAATACCCACCCGGCTAAAAACAAGAGATAGCTCTTTGGCTATGGTTTTGGCCGAGGTATTTCTGAGAGGGATCGCTTCTGGATAACGGGTGGCATAGTCCATTATAACCAATATGTACTGGTGCCCCCTAGCGGACTTGATTATAGGACCTACCAAATCCATGGCGATCCTCTCAAACGGGACCTCAATGATGGGTAGAGGGACCAGCGGGCTACGGAAATGTGGCATCGGGGCCGACCTCTGACACACAGGGCAGGAGGAACAATAATTTTCTATGTCCTTTATCACCCCCGGCCAATAGAATCTCTGTAATACCCTCTCTCGGGTTTTCTCTGTCCCCAGATGACCTCCAAGAATGTGCCCATGGGCCAACTCCAACACCAACTTCCTGTAAGGTTTGGGCACCACAAGCTGCTCAACGGTTTCTTCTGCCCTTTTTGCCACCCGATACAGTAGGTCCTTCTCTACGCTGAAGTATGGGTAAGTGCAGGTATTATCTGGGTTCACTAACTCGCCATCTATTTTCACTACGTTTTCCCGTGCCTTTATTAGGGCGGGGTCTTTCAACTGTTCTGTGGCAAAGTTTTCCCTGTGAACCTCAAGATCAGAAAACTCCACAGACGGTAGGTTTTCGTCTGAGGAGGTGGGCTCCTCTCCAGTTTCTTGAGTCTCCCCTGCCAATACTGATAAGGGAAATTCCGGAGAGTCCTCACCACTCTCAGGGGAGTTCTGGCTATCCCATTCCTGGTACATAGGGGCACCAGTGGGGGGCTCAGGGTCATCCCACAGTTCCCAGAACTTCGGAAAATCCCTTCCCACAATGGCGTCATGCGGTAACTGAGATACTAAGCCCACTGGATGAGAGAGGGTACCTTTGGGGGTCTCGAAACACACTGTAGTCACTGGATACTCTCGGGTGTCCCCATGCACACAAATAACAGCTACCTTGCTATTCCCAGAGACCTCTGTTTTAACTAACTCAGCCTTTATCAGGGTCACAAGGCTACCTGAATCCAGCAATACCACAACATTTCTACCATTAACACACATTTTGCATAAATGTTTCTCAGTTCCTCGAATGGCAGTGCATGCGACTGTCGCACACAGCGACTGACGTCTGCCCATCAGAAAGTCACACTGCATGGGTTCCTCCACAACCGGGCAATTGGCTGCAATATGTCCCGCTTGCCGGCAGCGGTAGCAAACGATCCTTCTTGCCGCCTCTTGAGCCGCTGATTTCCCAGGCTGTTCTCGCCAAACTTGGGGTAGAGCTCCCACCCTCTCACTCTCTCCACCCTCACCCCTTGAAATCCTCTTATCCGCCCCTGGGGATGGTCTGGTCTTAGGGTGGAAAGTCCGAGTGTCTCTGGAAGAGGCCGTCAGGTTCTCTGTAGCCAAGTATTTCTCCACACGATCCACAAGACCATCGGCCGTCTCTGGGTCTCCATGGCTTACCCACTTTTGGATGGCAGTAGGAAGAGCTCTCAAAAACCGATCCATTACAACACGTTCCACAATCTTTGGTGCGGACAAAGTCTCTGGCTGTAGCCACTTTCTGCTCAGGTGAATGAGATCATACATTTGAGACCTGGGGGGTTTTCCAAGCTGGAAAGTCCAGTTATGCACACGCTGAGCCCGGACAGCCTGGGTGACACCCAGCCTTGCCAATATTTCAGCTTTTAGCATCACATAGTCTTTTGCTTGGTCAGGCTCTAGGTCATAGTAAGCCTTCTGCGATTCACCAGTTAACAGAGGAGCCACCAGTCCAGCCCACTGCTCCTCAGGCCACTTTTCTCTTTCAGCAGTCCTTTCAAATGTGGTCAAAAATACCTCTGGATCATCCTCTCCAGTCATTTTTGTCAATAAACGACTCACCCCAAAGGACGCGGTATTAGTGGGACGGCTTTCCTCACTGGTCTGCGGACGTTGCTGCATTACTGCTTCCATTTGTTGTAGTCTCTGCTCTTGCTTCTGTAACAGGTCTATGAAGCGGGCCTCAGATTGCTGCTGGGCTTGTTGCTGAGCTTCCAGACTCTGTTGGTGAGCTTGCTGCTGGGCTGCGAAGTTCTGTTGTTGAGCTGCAAGGCTCTTTTGCAAACCTGCATTTGTCTGCTGTTGATTGGCATTTGCTAGAGCCAGCTGCTTCAGTATCTCCTCCATGCTGGCTTAAAAAAAAACTGCCCGCATTCTCCACCAACTGTGAGGGGGTTAGCTTGGCAGCGGGTGTGTGTGACCCCCGGGATGGGCTCCCCACACAAAAACAGGCCCAGCAAACGGAGGTTGTGGTTTTCAAAATCAAAAAAAAAAAGGTGCGGTTTATTTTCTATTTACAGTGACAAAACACAGCAAAGCAAAAGAAACATAACCAAAATAAATCCTGGTCAAGTTGACCTCTGACTAAACATACAGGTTTCCTAACTAACAACTGGGATCAGCCTAGTGCTGTCCTAGTCCCTAAGTCCCTGGTTTAGTAAAAGTCCAAACAAATAGCCACACAGGCTTTGCCTCACCGCACAGGGGTTCACTCTCCCTAGACAGTCCACACAGGTCTGGTTCCAGGCATGAGCTAACATCTAATGAAGCTGGGAGTTCTTATAGAGGCCTAAATGAGCTGACAAGCTTCAGCTGGCCTCATCAACTCCCTGTCTGTACGACGCCCAGCCCTCTCCCTAGAGGTATGAGTCATCCATGAGCCCACTAGCCTTATACAACTCTCCACCTAGTTGTATAAGTCGGCGTAAAGCCTGAATCTGGGCGAAATATATCTACCCCCCTGGATGCAACCAGGTGACTTTACCTTCCTGCTGTCACAGCGGGTTCTGGTGCGAACCGAACCCGGGGGTGTTCGGCTCATCACTAGTGGCGAGTAACTCTTAAGACCTGGATAGTAGCTCAGGACTTGAAATTTTGAGCCCTGATTTAGAGGTTGCACACTTTGATCTGTTTTGTAAAAGTAGGAAAAAAATAAGATTTTTCAATGTTAATTACTATTATTGGGAAAACTAGAAATCACAAACTTAAAATACTATTAAAACTATACACTAAGATTAATAGGTAATATGATAGGTAAAACATGTGTTATGTTAATCAACTTTGAACAATGCAATCCCTTGATTTGTTCACTTGGTGACGACTTTTCTGTGATGCTCGACTACCCTCAACAAGAATTGTTTTTGTTGTTCATCCCTGACCGATTCGTTATACTTTTTTTATCAGAGCAATATCTCTTTCTGCGGTATTATTGACAACCTTAAGAGCGTTCACATGGCTTCGTAGAGAATCACTGCAGTATTCTGTCACGTCGTGGATCCCAAACAATTCAAAGAACGTCTTTTTTTAATTAGTAACGAAATAGCTCAGGTCTTTTCCTTCAAAAACCATGTTTTTACCCTCTAATCGTTTCACTTCCTTTTTCTTTGTAGGTTCGATTTCTAAATTTTTAGTCATATTTTCTTTAACAGCCTGAGTAATACGTTCGTCCAAAAAAGCCAATCCTACGTTTGTTTCTGACAGATACCAAAGGTGTCTCTTAGCAACTGTGAGAGCACATTTTTTGACGTCTACATCTGGGTAAGTGTTCAGAAACTGTAGCATATCCAAATCATTCTTTGGAGCCCATCGACTTACAATTGCCTCATGCCAAAAGCAAACATATATGAGGCTGTCAAAATGTGCAACCCGTTTCATTCCTTCCAATTGTCGTTGAGGAATATTCAACTGTTTAGTGAAGAGGACAATTTTAAGTGCATATATTGCCTTTGCCATCCAACTTGCTTGATGCAGTGCCCCTGCGATCCTGAAACTGAAGTCGTTTTTAGACCAACCTCCTAGGTACAGGAGTGAGAGTTGTAATAACTCTTTGTAGTCTTCGATTTTCTTTGCCATTTTACTTCTATTGATGGCCGAGCTCGGTAAACGGTAGCCGGACATATGGACATTTTTGAAACATCGTGGCCAAGGCTGTTTGCAGTTGCTATAAATGAAGTACTTGCTTGTCGAATAGATAGCTGTTCTCGATCCCAAGTAGACGTGAGTGTCTGATCAAGAGGTTTTAATCTAGGACTTGAAGTCCTTGAGTCTTCCAGTATAACTGTCTTATTGATTTCAGCGATAGCTTTGTAATGTTTATTCTTATATGAATCTTTTTTTTCTTCTTTTGTACACTTAGATCAATGTTAGAAATGTCACTACTTTGTGGTAAAAGTGATCAATGTGTGCAACCCCTAAATATTATCCAATCTTCTTGAAATTTGGCATATATATCTTTTACATCACTGAGACTCGGGGCAAGAGCAAAGTCATATGAAAATCACATCTTTGGAAAAATGAAACCACCCCAGGATCCATGTTAATGTGTGTGCGTTAAAGCACTGCCACAATATTCAGTATATGGGTCTTAAAGCACAATCGTTGTGCAGCTTTACTAAGCAGAAAGCAAACTGAGCATATTTACACAAAAAATATGTACCTATATGTAGCGATACCCCCAAACTAAGGGAGCCGTTGGTTCTGTTTTGGGCCCTGTACACAGCACAGCCAACCCCCGGCAATCTACTCAGCCCTTCTCTGGCACAGCTAGTCAAGGGGTGGTATTTCTATATAGCTCTATACCAGTTTATGCACAATCCCACAATACCTTTCTTCTAGTGATAAGATATATATATATATATATATTGTGAGGGGGTTAGCTCGGTAGCGGGTGTGTGTGACCCCCTGGATGGGCTCCCCACACAAAAACAGGCCCAGCAGACGGAGGTTGTGGTTTTCAAGATCAAAAGGTGCGGTTTATTTCTCTATTTACAGTGACAAAACACAGCAAAGCAAAAAGAAACATAAACAAAATAAATCCTGGTCAGCTTGACCTCTGACTAAACATGCAGGTTTCCCTAACTAACAACTGGGATCAGCCTGGTGCTGTCCTAGTCCCTAAGTCCCTGGTTTAGTAAATGTCCAAACAAATAGCCACACAGGCTTTGTCTCACCGCAGAGGGGTTCACTCTCCCTAGACAGTCCACACAGGTCTGGTTCCAGGCATGAGCAAACACCTAATGAAGCTGGGAGTTTTTATAGAGGCCTTAAACGAGCTGACAAGCTTCAGCTGGTCTCATCAACTCCCTGCCTGTACGACGCCCAGCACTCTCCCTAGAGGCATGAATCATCCATGAGCCCACTAGCCTCAGCTGGGCTTCATCAACTCTCTCCCTAGTTGTATAAGTCGGCATAAAGCCTGAATCTGGGAGAAATATACCTACCCCCCTGGATGCAACCAGGTGACTTTACCTTCCTGCTGTCACATACCCCCCCCTCTTGTTTTAACCTTGGGGTTGGAACATCAGCAATCAGGCATTCATGTACTCGAGACAAAGCATCCACATTCCCCATTTGAACGCCAGGGCGATGCTTTACTGTGAAGTTGAATTCCTGTAGGGCCAGGAACCACCTATTTACTCTTCTATTTGTCTCCTTGTTTTGAGCCATCCACTTTAACGGAGCGTGATCCGTAACCATGTCAAAGTGCCTACCTAGCAGATAGTACCGAAGGGAATCTAGAGCCCACTTCACCGCTAAACACTCCTTTTCAACCGTGGCGTAATTTACCTCATGGGACTTCAACTTCCTGCTGAGGTAAATGACTGGGTGCTCTTCCCCGTTCCAGACCTGGGACAATACTGCTCCTAACCCCACATCTGACGCATCACTTTGTACGACAAAGTCTTTAGAGAAGTCGGGTGAGTACAACACTGGCTGGCTACATAAGGCTTGTTTCAAGAATTGGAATGCTGCCTCAGCCTCGGGGGTCCATTTAATCATGACCGACCCTTTCCCTTTCGTCAGGTTGGTTAGGGGCACAGCCTTAGAAGCAAAGTGGGGAATGAAGCGCCGATAATAACCCGCGATTCCCAGAAAGGCTCGTACCTGCTTCTTGCTGTTGGGACGTGGCCAACTCTGGATGGCCTCGACTTTGTTGAGTTGGGGTTTTATTACTCCCCTGCCAATGGTGTACCCAAGATATTTGGCCTCCTCCTGCCCAATGGTACACTTCTTGGGGTTAGCCGTAAACCCCGCTTCCCGGATAGAGTCTAGGACTGCTTGCACTTTTGGCAGATGTGAGGCCCAATCTGTGCTATGGACAATTACGTCATCCAGGTAAGCCGCAGCATACTTCCGATGGGGCCTCAGTATCTAGTCCATTTTCCGCTGGAATGTGGCCGGCGCATTCTGTAACCCGAACGGCATTCTCTTATATTGGAACGCCCCGTCTGGGGTTACAAATGCGGTTTTCTCTTTGGCCGACTTGGCCAGGGGAATTTGCCAATACCCTTTTGTGAGGTCAAGAGTCGTCATGTATCGGGCTGCTCCCAGCCGGTCGATCAACTCATCTATACGTGGCATGGGGTAGGTGTCAAATTTTGTAACTTTGTTCAACTGACGAAAATCGTTACAAAATCGCCAGCTCCCATCCGGTTTAGGCACCAACACAATGGGACTAGACCAATCACTTTGGGACTCCTCTATCACCCCTAAGTTCAGCATTTTCTGTACTTCCTCCCGTATTGCCTCCCGTCGGGCCTCTGGGATCCGATAGGGTTTTAACTTCACCATTTCACCGGGCGGGGTAATAATATCATGCTCTACCCCAGATGTTTGTCCCGGCAGCTCAGAGAACACCTCCTTGTTGCGAAGCACAAACTCCTTAACCTCCTGTTGTTGGGGTTGTGACAAGGTGGCTGCTATTCCAACCTCCGGAATCACGCAACCAGTTTGAGCTGGTGACCAAGTTTCTGCGACTAGGGACTCTCTATCCCTCCAGGCTTTCAACAGATTAACGTGATAGATCTGTTCGGGCTTTTGCCTTCCTGGTTGTCTGACCTTGTAATTCACTTCGCTCACTTTTTCCATTATCTCGTAGGGGCCTTGCCATTTGGCAAGGAATTTACTTTCAACCGTAGGGACAAGTACCAATATCCTATCCCCCGGGGAAAAGGTACGGGTCTTGGCTCCACGGTTGTACACTCTCTGCTGTGCCAACTGCGCTTGGGCCAAATGTCCCTTCACGATGGGCATTACCTGTGCAATTCGATCTTGCATCAGGGCGACATGCTCAATCACACTCCTGTGGGGAGAACTCTCACTTTCCCAAGTTTCCTTGGCAATATCCAACAGCCCTCTTGGGTGTCTCCCATACAGTAACTCAAAGGGGGAGAATCCCGTAGAGGATTGGGGCACCTCCCTAATAGCAAACATCAAATAAGGAAGTAGACAGTCCCAATCCTTTCCATCTCTATCCACCACTTTCTTCAACATTTGTTTTAGGGTTTTGTTGAATCTTTCAACCAGCCCATTGGTTTGGGGGTGATACACAGACGTACGCAATTGCGTCACTTTAAACAATTTACACAGCTCTTTCATAACCCGGGACATAAAGGGTGTACCTTGGTCCATAAGCAGTTCTTTACAAATACCCACCCGGCTAAAAACAAGAGATAGCTCTTTGGCTATGGTTTTGGCCGAGGTATTTCGGAGAGGGATCGCTTCTGGATAACGGGTGGCATAGTCCATTATAACTAATATGTACTGGTGCCCCCTAGCGGACTTGATTATAGGACCTACCAAATCCATTGCGATCCTCTCAAACGGGACCTCAATGATGGGTAGAGGGACCAGCGGGCTACGGAAATGTGGCATCGGGGCCGACCTCTGACACACAGGGCAGGAGGAACAATAATTTTCTATGTCCTTCATCACCCCAGGCCAATAGAATCTCTGTAATACCCTCTCTCGGGTTTTCTCTGTCCCCAGATGACCTCCAAGAATGTGCCCATGGGCCAACTCCAACACCAACTTCCTGTAAGGTTTGGGCACCACAAGCTGCTCAACGGTTTCTTCTGCCCTTTTTGCCACCCGATACAGTAGGTCCTTCTCTACGCTGAAGTATGGGTAAGTGCAGGTATTATCTGGGTTCACTAACTCGCCATCTATTTCCACTACGTTTTCCCGTGCCTTTATTAGGGCGGGGTCTTTTAACTGTTCTGTGGCAAAATTTTCCCTGTGAACCTCAAGATCAGAAAACTCCACAGACGGTAGGTTTTCGTCTGAGGAGGTGGGCTCCTCTCCAGTTTCTTGAGTCTCGCCTGCCAATACTGACAAGGGAAATTCTGGAGAGTCCTCACCACTCTCAGAGGAGTTCTGGCTATCACCTTCCTGGTACATAGGGGCACCAGTGGGGGGCTCAGGATCATCCCACAGTTCCCAGAACTTCGGAAAATCCCTTCCCACAATGGCATCATGCGGTAATTGAGATACTAACCCCACTGGATGAGAGAGGGTACCTTTGGGGGTCTTGAAACACACTGTAGTCACTGGATACTCTCGGGTGTCCCCATGCACACAAATAACAGCTACCTTGCTATTCCCAGAGACCTCTGTTTTAACTAATTCAGCCTTTATCAGGGTCACAAGGCTACCTGAATCCAGTAATACCACAACATTTCTACCATTAATACACATTTTGCATAAATGTTTCTCAGTTCCCCGAATGGCAGTGCATGCGACTGTCGCACACAGCGACTGACGTCTGTCCGTCAGAAAGTCACATTGCATGGGTTCCTCCACAACCGGGCAATTTGCTGCAATATGTCCCGTTTGCCGGCAGCGGTAGCAAACAATCCTTTTGGCTGCCTCTTGAGCCCCCGACTTCCCAGGCTGTTCTCGCCAAACCCTGGGCAGAGCTCCCACCCTCTCACTCTCTCCACCCTCACCCCTTGGAATCATCTTATCCGCCCCTGGGGATGGTCTGGTCTTAGGGTGGAAAGTCCGAGAGTCTCTGGAAGAGGCCGTCAGGTTCTCTGCAGCCAAGTATCTCTCTACACGATCCACAAGTTTACCGGCCGTTTCTGGGTCTCCATGGCTTACCCACTTTTGAATGGCGGTAGGAAGAGCTCTCAAGAAACGATCCATCACAACACGTTCCACAATCTCCGGTGCGGACAAAGTCTCTGGCTGTAGCCACTTCCTGCTCAGGTGAATGAGATCATACATTTGAGACCTGGGGGGTTTTCCAAGCTGGAAAGTCCAGTTATGCACACGCTGAGCCCGGACAGCCAGGGTGACACCCAGCCTTGCCAATATTTCAGCTTTTAGCATCACATAGTCTTTTGCTTGGTCAGGCTCTAGGTCATAGTAAGCTTTCTGCGATTCACCAGTTAACAGAGGAGCCACCAGTCCCGCCCACTGCTCCTCAGGCCACTTTTCTCTTTCAGCAGTCCTTTCAAATGTGGTCAAAAATACCTCTGGATCATCCTCTCCAGTCATTTTTGTCAATAAACGACTCACCCCAAAGGACGCGGTATTAGTGGGACGGCTTTCCTCACTGGTCTGTGGACGTTGCTGCATTACTGCTTCCATCTGTTGTTGTAGTCTCTGCTCTTGCTTCTGCAACAGGTCTATGAAGCGGGCCTCAGATTGCTGCTGGGCTTGTTGCTGGGCTGCGAAGCTCTTTTGCAAACCTGCATTTGTCTGCTGTTGATTGGCATTTGCTAGAGCCAGCTGTTTCAGTATCTCCTCCATGCTGGCTTAAAAAAAAACTGCCACTGGTTCTCCACCAACTGTGAGGGGGTTAGCTCGGTAGCGGGTGTGTGTGACCCCCTGGATGGGCTCCCCACACAAAAACAGGCCCAGCAGACGGAGGTTGTGGTTTTCAAGATCAAAAGGTGCGGTTTATTTCTCTATTTACAGTGACAAAACACAGCAAAGCAAAAAGAAACATAAACAAAATAAATCCTGGTCAGCTTGACCTCTGACTAAACATGCAGGTTTCCCTAACTAACAACTGGGATCAGCCTGGTGCTGTCCTAGTCCCTAAGTCCCTGGTTTAGTAAATGTCCAAACAAATAGCCACACAGGCTTTGTCTCACCGCACAGGGGTTCACTCTCCCTAGACAGTCCACACAGGTCTGGTTCCAGGCATGAGCAAACACCTAATGAAGCTGGGAGTTTTTATAGAGGCCTTAAACGAGCTGACAAGCTTCAGCTGGTCTCATCAACTCCCTGCCTGCACGACGCCCAGCACTCTCCCTAGAGGTATGAATCATCCATGAGCCCACTAGCCTCAGCTGGGCTTCATCAACTCTCTCCCTAGTTGTATAAGTCGGCATAAAGCCTGAATCTGGGAGAAATATACCTACCCCCCTGGATGCAACCAGGTGACTTTACCTTCCTGCTGTCACAATATATATATATATATATATATATATATGAACTCCAATACCAGATTGATAAAATGTAAAAGGTTTACTTGTAGATAAAAGGTGTTAACAATCAATATCACATATAACACATGCATGCAGAGCCCTGCAGTAATACTAACACTAGTTAACTATAGTGCGCAATTAGTTCTAACACACACTAACATATAGCTTGAGTCCCCGTTAGCAATATGGCGCCCAACTGTACTATCAACTCCCAGTCAGGCCTGACTCAGTTAAAACTCAGTCTCTAGAGAAGGAATCTTCGCATGCCAGATGATCGGTGGTGCACATACAGGAACAATATTTGTAATCCAACAAGGTCTAAGGTAAATGAAACAACTCCCCTGGAGACTATGTAACTCAGTCCTCCAACTAGTCTCCTGACAGAAGAAAAGGGAAAGTGTAACCCGACGGCCAAGGCAGTCAATAGGCCTAATAAAGTACTCGGTTATAGTTGTGAGCAGGTGCTCTCTCACCCCTCCGGACTCGATCCCAGTCCGGGACTCCCACCGCTGTGTCCACACACACAGGATCTGCCACCGCCTGATCTCCGGTCCACTGACATCCGCGAAGCAGGTAGATGTCTGCAGCCGCACAGGCTCCGCAGCGAGGTGGAAGGCTCTCTGGAAGTGCGCAAGGCCCAGGCCTCGGGCCTTACACTCGCAGCAGGTTCGCACAGGAAGTCCTCTTGCCAGCCGCGCAGTGTCCAAAGAGGCCGGGCTTAGCCTCGCCCTCCCCTTTTATACCCCACCCATGAGTCTCTGCGGCAGCCCAATGCACCCTGGGTGTCAAATGGGGTTCTGGGTAACGTAGTCCATGGGGCCTCAACGGAGACCCCGCTACACACTCCCCCCACTTAAACTCTTTGGTCACCAAAGATAATTGTCAACATACACTACGCACAACATTAGACAAAGCTGCGTATGATGTCGGCAGAGGAAGCTCCCACCAAAAGTGAGAGGGAGAACTTCCTTGCCCACAGGACACACTATCACAAGTGGCCTGCCTAACTGTGCCAGGGGGTGAGTTGGGGTTGCCCTCCACCAAATGAACAGTGGAGGGATCAGGGCTTTCTGCACTCCTCCTAGCAGTTGCCACAGTGTCCTCCGAACTCTTCCCCATTTGTGGGTAAGTCAACTTTTGGGGAGGCCTTATGGCCCTCTTCGCTCTCCGCTCTCTTGGGATTTCTGGTTTGGACACTGTAGGTTCCTCTTCTGGAACAGACATGGCAGCTTCCACTGTTTCCAAAACATTCAACTCAGGAGCAGGAGAATACACAGAACATCCTAGATTCTCCTCTGGAAGTGAGTCGAGAGCATCTTCCCATGAGTCGGATAGGGGGCTGGACGGGACAAATTCAGTAGCTTCTGCATTCAGTGTACTGTCTATGGTGTCTTCCAAAGGTGGGAGATCTATAGCAGAAGTCACTGGGGCCTGGGAGGGCCATAGCCATTCTAGCTCTTCCCCTTCATCCTCAGTAGGTTTAGAGACACCTGTTTCTTAAGACTGAGATGCCTGAGACCGGGTATTTGGTCTAGGGGTATCCAAGATGGACGTTGACTCAGTGGAATCCTTCACAGGAGGTATCCGAACTGCTTCGGCAAGTGGGAGTATGTGGTTCCGGTGCCAAGTCTTCAAAGGCCCCACCTTTCCCTCTGGCTTCAGCTGATATACTGGTAGGTCGTTCAACTTCTTGCAAATAACATATGGCTCGGGTCTCCATCTGTCTGCAAGCTTGTGCTTCCCAGGGATTCCCAAGTTCCATAACAACACTCTGTCCCCAGGTTGTAGATCCTGAATCCGGACCCTCAGGTCAAAGTTTCTCTTGTTGCGGGCTCCCCTTTGATCTGAAACTGCTTGGGCCTGCTCGTAGGCCAACTGTAAACTGTGCCTCAGCCGGTCCACATAGCCCTTGTGAGAAGTGGCTGAGGAATGTTCTATGGAGGTGCCAAAGGCGAGGTCTATGGGTAGTCTTGCTTCTCTCCCGAACATGAGTCGGTAGGGAGAGTACCCTGTAGCATCACTTGTTGTACTGTTGTAAGCATGCACAATTGCTGCTATGTGCCTGCTCCAGTGCTGCTTCTTTTCAGTTTCCAAAGTTCCAAGCATGTGTTGAGTAGGGTTCAGTTGAACCTCTCCGGCTGGGCATCCCCTTGTGGATGGTAGGGGATGGTTCACGTCTTCTTGATCCCTAGGGAGTCCAAGAGCTTCCTGATCAGCCGACTCTCAAAGTCCCTCCCTTGATCCGAGTGGAGTCGCTGTGGTAGCCCATAGTGCACAAAGTATTTTTCCATAAGTACCTTGGCCACTGTGGAAGCCTTCTGGTCTTTGGTTGGGAAGGCCTGGGCATACCGGGTCAAATGGTCGATTATCACCAGAACATTTCCTAGTCCACTTAAGTCGGGTTCGAGGCAGAGGAAATCAATGCATACCAAATCCATTGGGCCTTGACTCTGTAGGTGGCCCATTGGGGCAGCTTGATGGGGTAGAGTTTTCCGCTGAATGCAGCGTGCGCATGAATGGCAGTATTCCTCTACTTCAGCCCTCATACAGGGCCAATAGAACCGACTTCTGACAAGTTGGAAGGTCCTCTCAGCTCCTAAATGACCATGGTGGTCATGTAAGGCGACCAAGACAGTCTCCTGGTGTTTCTCGGGTAAAAACAATTGCCATTTGTCTTCCAGGTCATCAGAGGGGCCCCTTCGGTAGACCACCCCTTGATGCACCTGCAACCTGTCCCACTCCTTCCGCAGCAGGCGGGCTTCCTTTGAATGGTGATGCAAGAGCCTATCTGGATCCTGATTTTCCAGGGCCTCTAGGACCAATTTCCCCAAAGGGTCTTCCAATTGATCGCACCTCAATTCTTTTTTGGACAGCTTAGGTAAGTCGTCTTCCTCTACCTGAGTTACTCCACAGTACTGCTAGGGGACCCCCACTACTCTGACCCCTATCTTTTCCGCTCTGGACCCCCCACTGGCTTGGAGTTCAGCCCCTTGACAGAGGGCCCGCACCCCGTCCGGTGCCACCTGGTTCCAGTCTTCTGTGCGGCTAGTGGGAGCATAAGACCTTCTGGATAGGGCATCCGCATCTCGATTCCCAGCCCCAGGTCTGTATTTCAGGCTGAAGTTGAATCCAGACAGTGCAGAGAGCCACCGATGGCCTGTGGCATCCAGTTTTTCTGTGGTGAAAAGATAAGTAAGAGGATTGTTGTCAGTTTTCACGGTGAATTCTGCCCCATACAGATAGTATTTAAGTTTGTCAACTACAGCCCACTTGAGATGCCCCAGTAGAAGTCTTATTTGGACGAAACGCGTAGGGCTTGGTACGCCGCTCCCCATATTGCTTTGTTTTTTATTCTAAATGTGATCACCTTTTATGTTAACTCTTTGTGGTTTTATTCCAATAAAACCTTATACTACTTTTTTGACCTGCACCATTGGAGCCTTGTCTCTTTTTTTCTCCTGTATGGGATTCGGAGAGAGCTTATCTGGAGTTGTTCCACACTTTCCAGCTACCCCTGTTTCGGGTCTTTGGTCGTTGAACTTTTTTTACAAGAAATAGGGTGTTACCCTAGGAGTCCAGGTTCGGTTCCATCCATCCGGGATATCTGTCCTAGGTTTGGATCTGAGGATTGTCGAGTTTCAACGGTCAAGATTCCAACACCATAAGAGTCACCAGACAAGCCGAATGGTCCTGAGGTTGGATTTCCCATGCTTACATGATTTGCAACCACGGGTAGGCAGATCCACAGACTCTGGTAAGAGTACCTCATCTACTTTCTTTTGTCAGAAGATGCTGTTTCTTTGATGACCCACAGTCCACATGTCCTCTCACTCACTGTGCCTTCACTGGTTATTTTGATGGACACTTTATATATATGTTTTTTTCACGATTATATATGTTGATGTACATGGACTTTTTAGTGAACACATACACATCCCTTCTTGTGGGTGTGATATTTATTTCGTTTTCACTATATGTAGAGAGATATTCATTTGTCTTTTTTTTTTTTTTATTTGTTAGCGCTACTTTTTCTACTAGTATCACGGTTACAATTTTTGTCACATTGTTGTGTAGCTGCTTTTTGTTTTTCCCTTTTTTAGTTTTTGCACTCAGCGCAATATTTTTTTCAATTTTTTTTCTAATTATAGCCCACTTGAGAGCCAGGAACTCCAACTTGTGAGTGGGGTAGTTTTTTTCAGAGGGGGTCAAACTTCTGCTCACATATGCGACAGGTCGCGGTTGCCCTTCATGCTCCTGGTAGAGCATTCCTCCCAGACCGTCATGACTGGCATCTACATGGAGTTCATAGGGTTTCTTTGGGTCCGCATAGGCCAAGACAGGGACAGTGGTTAAGCTCTTCTTCAGCATGTTGAATGCTTCTTCATTCCACTGGTCTTTGACTGACTCTCCCGACTTTCTGGGACCCGAGTCATCCTCTTCCCCTTCTGTCTTTAAAAGTTCATTCAAGGGTCTGGCAATCCGTGAAAACCCCTCTACGAACCTCCTATAGTAGGAGCAGAACCCCAAAAAGGACCTGAGTTCCATCACAGTGGTGGGCCTGGGCCAGGAGGTGACTGCCTACAGTTTCTCGGGGTCTGTGGCTACCCCTTCTTCAGACACTATGTGCCCTAGATAGTTGACTGATGACTGGTAGAACTGGCATTTCTCTGGCGAAAGCTTGAGTCCCTCTTCGCTGAGCCTCCTCAGAACTTTTTCCAGTCTTTCCTCATGTTCTTCCAGAGTCTTCCCAAAGACGATGATGTCATCCAAGTACACGAGAACTTCGATGAGATTCATGTCTCCTACGGTTTTCTCCATGAGGCGTTGAAAGGTGGCAGGGGCTCCCGACAGACCTTGGGGCATCCGGTCAAATTCAAAGAATCCCACAGGGGTTATGAAAGCTGTCTTCTCTTTGTCTTCCGGATGCATAGGGATCTGATAGTATCCACTCTTTAGGTCCATGACACTGAACCACCTGGCTCCACTCAGACTCTGTAGGGCATCCTCTATCCTCGGGGTGGTATACTGGTCGGGTATCGTCCTCCTGTTGAGAGTCCTGTAGTCTATACTCAACCTCAACGACCCATTCTTCTTCCTGACCACCACTATTGGGGAGGCATAGGGGCTCCTGGATTCCCGGATAACACCGGTTCGCTTAAACTGGGCGAGCTGTTCTCTCAGGTCTTCAAGATCGGCTAGAGGAACTCGCCTGACCCTCTCCCTGAAAGGCTTGTCTTCCTGGAGGCGGATTCGATGGGTGGCACTCTTCGCACACCCTACATCGAACTCATCTTTAGAGAAAATCTTCTTCCATCTGGTCAACTGGGCCTTTGCCCTCTCTTTCCAGGCCCTTGGCAGGTTCGGGTTCTCCATGCAAAGCTTCTCCCAAACAGTCCTGTCTCCCTCTGTCTTCTCCACATCTGATAAGACAATTGGAGCAGCAGGGCTCACCTGCCCCAGCAACATCTTGGCGGGGATCTCCATGGGGACACCCGTGGTATTCCTGACGCTCACCGGCACCCTACAGTGTGCCTTCTTCAAAGCTCTTACCGGAACCATTTCTGGGATCACTTCTAAGCCTGAGTACTCTTCCAGAGGGCCTGGTTCCAACATGACAAAGGGGCCAGGTTGCTCCCAAGTAAGCTTCACAGTGGCTCTGAGACAGGTTACTTCACCGGGTTGCAATCGTGCTTGTCCGATCGAATAATATCGGATGAATTGTTGTGAACCAAGCCCCCAACTAGATACGAGTGCCCACACTGGCACTGGGGATGATGAAATGCTGGGGAGTGTCTATGTGCTTCATTTGATTAACTTGTTGCAGGACATTCCCATCATGGATGACTATATACTTGTCACCATTGATGTGGAATCTTTGTATACAAACCTTAAATATGTCAATGTCATTACAACTACAAAGAAAGCTTTGGACACTCACACCGATCTAAAGACCTGACAGAAGAGTTTTATCATGTCTTTACTGGATTTGGCTATGACCAACAATTATTTTTGGCACAAGGGCTCATATTATGACCAAATCAAAGGTGTAACCATGGGGGCCAAGTATGCCCCTAGTGTAGCCAACCTTCTGTTAAGCCAGTGGGAGGAACATTCCAGAGGTGACTTTGTACAAACGGTACATTGATGACATCGTCATCCTCTGGAATGGTGGTATGGAGAAATTATCTGATTTCCTTACCCAAATTAATAAAAAACAATATGGGCTTAGATTTACTGGAACATGGCACTTGTATCATATTCATTTTCTGGATTTGGTACTTACCAAGTCCAGTTGTCGTATTACTACAAAAACATTTTTTAAGGAGACCGAAAGAAATGGTTATATACCAATGGCCAGTTGCCACCACCCCAACTGGTTGAAGGGCGATCTCCAAGCTAAGGGACAACTCATGCGCATTCGGCGTAATTGCGCCAACACAGAGGATTATGTCCAACAATGGGGATTGGTGGTGAAGAGATTCAAAGAAAAGGGCTATCAAGAGGATGCTTTGGCATCCATTTAGACACAACTATTGAATATGGGCCGACGAGGTCTATTGGAGGATAAACCAAAAAGGTCCCACCACAATAAGAACAATATAGCGTTTTTGACAATAGGGACTATAAGTTTTTAGAGCATGCTATATTTTGACAGACACACCGCCAGCAGATCTGAGAGGAGACGAGCTCGCCGCTCGTAAGGATTCAATACCCCGCTCTGACTTTTAAATGTGAGTTTTTTACTTTGATTTTAATAAACGCCCTTAGTGGTTTCAGACCCACACTATTTTTCCTTCCTTTATTTTTTACATCCCAACTTTGTGACTGCCGCTGCTGACACCTGAGGGTTGCATTGATTGCACCATAGATGCTACACTCTTTCCCACTGGCACGAGCTCGGCGCTCGTTTGGATTGAGGTCCACGCTTACTCCTTCACAAGTGAGTGTGTGAATGTATGCACCAGCCATCCATCTTGCTGCACTCACAAAGTTGCGCTATTGATGTGCTTTTTGTTTGTGTTTTTCCATATATACTCCAATAAGTAACGGTGCCACAAAGACCAGGCCATAAGGACGCAACACCCCCCTTCACTACAGAGAGCTGCTGCATACCGCCCCCCCTCCAACAGGGAGGTAAGCCAGGTGTGACCACAGGGTGGATGCCACAGGATTTTTCTCCAAGCATTTGGTGACGGGACCTTATCTACATATGATTTATCCATATACCATAAACCCATAATAAGTTATTTTTGGAAGTATTGGGAAGTCACCACCAGGACTTTTTTTGGGACTGTTTTTCTTTATTAGTTTAGTTCACGTATGCACTGAGTGTGTTACTCTATTTATCCTATCCATCCTATCCTTTTCAGTTATGGATAATGTTTGTGGATTATTAATATGTTTTAGTGATTTAATTTTTTAACACGTGCTGCACATCTGAATATTTAGATATTGGTTGTATATGTCACAATATTGCTTTATTACTCACTGTGTTATATATTTTTTCTTTTTTCTGATTATATTTTGATCAGTCCTCTATTAGTGCACGTACTTTTGTGTCACTGTGCACATTGCACATTGTTGCTAGTTAGCTTAATACTAGCTAATTACATATCCACTCTGTCTCTCATTTTCCCTTATTTTCCCCTTCCCCTTCCCCTCCCTTCCACACTTTTCACCTGTGTTTGTCCCATCCCCACCGCTTTTTCATTCATATTTCCTCTCCCTCCCCATTTTTATCCAATCTGATACACTACAGCGCAGTCACCATCACGTTTTCTATGCTATTAGAAGACATTGGCCCATCCTCTTAAGAGATAACACCTTAGCCAGTTTCCTTCCCAAACAACCTAGATTCATTTATCACAGAGCTCCTATCCTAAGAAACAGAATTTCACCAAACATTTACAACCCTCCCAAAAGGAATTGCACCTTTCTTGACACCACAGGCTTTTATCACTGTAAAAGGTGTAAAGCCTGTAGGACAACCAACATAGTCAAGAGGTGGGGGAAACCTTTAGGTCTTTGAGTACTGGCAAGCAGTTTAAAATAGACAAGTTAATTTCCTGTGCTTCCACCCAGTGGCATCGCTAGGGGGTGGCTACTGGGGCTATAGCCCCAAATCTGGGGCCCATAGCCAAGAGTCTCTTACCTAGGGTTAGCTCTGGGCTCCATTTGCTCAGCTGGTGGCCGGGGGAGGAACATGACTAGTTAATGTTATCAGGCACAAATTCTTATTTATATTCAGCAGTTCCGACAATTTAATCATTGTCCCGACGTCCTCTTTTATACCAATCTGCCGGGCAATGTAATTGAGGATTACTCGGGTGGAGAACTTGTGCCTGATAACATTAACTAGTCATGTTCCTCCCCCGGCCACCAGCTGAGCAGATGGAGCCCAGAGCCCAGCCTGGTCTGGATCACTACAAGCAGTAAGCACTTGAGCTGAGGGGTTGAACAGTCCTGTTGCTTCCCCTGGCCCCCAGCTGAGCAGAAGTTTTTTTTATAATTGCTGCAGAAAAGGGGGGGCTCTCTGGGGACCCCGATGTAAGGGGAGGCTCTCTGGGGACCCCGATGTAAGGGGAGGCTCTCTGGGGACCCCGATGTAAGGGGAGGCTCTCTGGGGACCCTGATGTAAGGGGAGGCTCTCTGGGGACCCTGATGTAAAGGGGCGCTCTTTGGGGATCCTGATGTAAGGGGGGGCTCTCTGGGGACCCTGATGTAAGGGGGGACTCTCTGGGGACCCTGATGTAAGGGGGGCTCTCTGGGGACCCTGATGTAAGAGGAGGCTCTCTGGGACTGTGATGTAAGGGGAGGCTCTCTGGGGACCCTGATGTAAGGAAGGGGCTCTCTGGGGACCCTGATGTAAGTGGGGGGGCTCTCTGGGGACCCTGATGTAAGGGGGGCTCTCTGGGGAACCTGATGTAAAGAGGATCCGCACTCAGATATGTAACGAAATTATATATACACATATATATATATA
The DNA here is from genome assembly GCA_029206835.1 of Rana muscosa. NCBI lineage: Eukaryota > Metazoa > Chordata > Amphibia > Anura > Ranidae > Rana > Rana muscosa. Next base: position 839,758,080 of record CM055116.1, read on the forward strand.
TATATATATACTGTATATGTATATATATATATATATATATATATATATATAATACACACACACATGTATATTATATAAATGCGAATGCCCGCCCAAGGGTATTACTTTCTTTACTTCACTACTATGGGCTCTAGACCCAGATCCTTTGTAGACCTAGCAACGCCCCTGATTCCACCCATGTCACCTACCAAATTTCCTGTCCGTGTGGGCTCCAGTATGGGACGCATGACAAGAAAACTGGGTATTAGAGTGAATGAGCATCTCAACAATATCAAAAAGGGGTTCCCCAAACATAGTTTGTCCAATCACTTTAGAATTTATCACAACCAAGACCCTAGTCAGGCCTCCTTTTGCGGTATTGATAGGATCATGCCACATTGGTGGGGGGGGGGGGGATTGAGCCAAAAAGTGTCTAGAAATGAAACAAAATGGATTTATTAATTTAAAGGGGTTGCTCCACCGGAAAAAATTTTTTTAAAGCCAGCAGCTACAGCTACGGCAGCTGCTGGCTTTTAATATTTGGACACTTACCTGTCCTGGAGTCCAGCGACGTCCGCAGCAGAGGACGAGCGACCGCTCGTCGCTCTGCTGCTCCCTCCGCCATCCTCGCTGAGGGAACCAGGAAGTGAAGCCCTGCGGCTTCATGCCCGGTTCCCTACGGCGCATGCGCGAGTCGCGCTGCGCCGTTCTGATTGGTGCTCCTGTGTTCTGGGAGCCGAGTGTCTCCCAGAACACCAAGGGAAGTCTGCGGGAAGTGACGTAACTCCCGCAGATTCCCGGAGACAGGACTCCCGGATGTGGGTGAAAATACCTGTCTTAGACAGGTATCTTCACCCCCCTCCCCCCTGAAAGGTGTCAATTGTGACACCGGAGGGGGGGAGGGTTCCAAATAGCAAAAGTTGCTATTTAGGGTGGAGCTCCACTTTAAATACTTTAAATCCTGCTGTATTAATGTAGACATCGATCTGAACTGTTACATTTCTCATTTTTAATTGTTATGGAGTTCCAATCATGTCCTATTCTTCAGTATGTTTATCTAATTTTTATCTGTTGAGGGTAGTACCACGTTTATCCACAAGGTGGTGCTCCCATCAGATTAGATTTCTCTCTGTTTTTTTCTAGTTTTTGTTTATTTCTTGCGGGGCACCACTAGAGGGCGCACAAGAAATGGATTTCATTTTAAAATGTTAAATTTTTAAAGTTCTTCTCCTTTAAAGGGGTTGTAAAGGTTCGTTTTTTATTTTCTAAATAGGTTTAAGCTAGTGCATTGTTGGTTCACTTACCTTTTCCTTTGATTTCCCTTCTAAATGTTTTTTTCTTTGTCTGAATTTCTCACTTCCTGTTTCTCCTCACTAAACTTCACACCATCATCCGAGCAGTGTTGAGTCAGCCAGAACAGCTTACTGAACAGCTTACTGAGGAGGAACAGGAAGTGAGAAATTCAGACAAAGAAAACAAAGAAAAAAAATATTTAGAAAGGAAATCTAAGGAAAAGGTAAGTGAACCAACAATGCACTAGCTTAAAGGAACCTATTTAGAAAATAAAAAACGAACCTTTACAACCCTTTAACATAACATACAATAAGCTTATAAGTAAGTAGATTACCAACGTTATAGTCAATTATGTTAATTCCCAGCTCTGTATTTAGAGCTGTTTGCAAGGATTGGAGTGGATTGGATATCCAATTTACGATGACTGTATAAATTGTTGAACGGATCCAATCACATGACCCCTGATGACGTCAGATGTTGCTGACGAAACGCATCGGATTGCATCATGCATGACACGTCACGCCTGCCTTTGTACTTGGAGTGCAGGTGGAACGCGATCTGGTGTGCCTGCTCCGTTTTTATGCGCTTTTTAAAGGATACTGAAATGTAAGTTACTTCTTTTTATATAAATAAAACTGGCTACAAGTTGCACTATGAGGAGTTCTCTCTTCTTTCCTTGATTTATGACCCTCATCTTCGTTTGGCTACATTATCGGCGAGGGTCGCTTGCATTGGTGGATACATCTTTATACACATCTCTGCCTATTTGACATATGTCATGGGTGTATGATCGGTCTGGTGAGTAGGATGTTTCCCTAAACGGGTGGAAGACGACACGTTTATTTCTTCACTGAAATTGCATACATCACTGTGCACATGATTGGAGACCCATTGGTGGTGGTTTATGGACTTTATTATTGTTAATTTTGTTATATTGTTAATTGTTATTTTTGTCACATGTAAATGAGCGCAGTATGAAATTATTAATTTCTTTTTCACTGTTTTGATCATTGGTTACACTACGTGCTGCTCTTTATTGAAAATTCCATTTACATTAACATTTATATTTTATTATTTATTCATTATTGATTGTTTGCTCCAGGGTGCGCGGCTTATAGGTTGCACCCTTTTTGTCAATTGTAGATGTATGCTCTGTTTTTAACCTTTTTTTTTTTGACAACTGCTACCCAACGAGATTAAAACGTGTTCGTTTTTAACTCTAACCCCATGTGGCCTTATTATATGAAATATTTTTTCTTTTTGTAGTTCATTCATCGATTGATCCATAAGACAGCATCGTTTTGGATTGCTGTTTGAAGAATTACAGCCATTCTGAGAATGTATGGGTGGAGGTAATTGTTTTATCTTATGGTTTTACAGGATTGATGTTTAAAAGCAGCACTTTTCAGCTCTCTGCCTCCGCTAATCCCACAGCTCTTTTGTAATAGAAGAGAATTGGCGTGTGAATGCGTCCTTGCTTCTTACCACCCTGCCAGTAGTTTCCACAGCAACAGAGTATGAAGCAAGAATGGGTACCATAGGAATACAAGGATTGTACAGGCTCACTGGAGAGGTGGGTGCTTTGCCTGTCTAACTTCAAGGTCTAAGCATGTGAAAGAAAACATACACTAGAATTTATGTTCATCAGAATTACTAAACAACAAAAATTTCACATGCAAAAACTTTGTATTTAGAAATATATTATTATGTTCCCAAATAAATGTAGCAAAAATGATAAGGCTTGGGCCAAAATCCAGAATAGCGGCATATTTCTTCTCTTTATTTTTTTTTAAAAGAAGTCTTTTACAGAACTCTGCATGCGGCCAGATTGAGCCTGTTCGGGGTTACTGCAGAAGTATTTCCTCTGCCAAGGCAGGCTGGGTGAAATGTACAGCCTGTCATTGACATAAAGGCCACCGTACTTGTGTATATGGCGATCGAAAATGGGAGTACGGCATATGAGCAATTGCAAAAAGTCTACTTTACATCTGTACAAATGTATATATGTAGCGGGGTCTTTAAATTTAGTTGGGATGTAATAGTATGACCCAGGTGTGTACATCATGAGAGGTTTTGGACCATTTGTGTTCGTGGAGGACTGGGTGGTGTATTATTCTCCTTGGCCTGTGGGTGGCGCTGTGCCGCAGATTCGAGGTAGAATTTCTGCCGCAGTGCTGTCCTTTTTGTCCCTTTCTGGAGATGGTACGGCCAGGGCGGGGAACCTGCCGTGGCGTCAAGGGAGGGGATAAAAGGGGGAGACGCCCTAAACCACAAGGTCTTCGGGATCTTCTTCTTCACGCGCCCAGGCACCTTAGGCCTGGGTGCGGGCGGTTCTGGATTCCGGCTCAGGTGCCCTAGGCCTGACCGGAATGGAGTTGGAGTCCATCCCAGGCACCTTCAGCCTGGGGTGAGGTACTAAACCAGGAGGTCTGGGGCCCAGTAACTTCGACTGGGTCCCGCGAGGGTGGAGAAGTCCGAGGGTCCCTGAGGTGGATGGGGCCCATGTCTGAGGTGAGGAGGCCGGGGAGGTTACCCATTCGGAGAGTCTGGAGCAGCATCAAACCAGTGACGGATAGGCCTCTGGTAACTCCCTTGGAGAGACATCTTCCCCTGACAGGGGCCACAATGCAGCGAAGGTACTCCTATCTACATTCTCTTGAGTCGCTGGTAGAGACTCTCAAGTTCTAAGTCCTTTCTAGCCAAGGCTATAGTAACCGCTGGTGAAATCACAGTGGTTTAGTTGACAATCAGGATAGTGCCTCGACCTGCTCATCCCCCGTATCAAACTGTTATCAAGTCTCAACCAGTTGGCTACTGAAGCACTGTTTATTGTGAGATATGCAATAAAACAAGAGTTGGACTGTGATCGGTGTGTGGAACTCTGGTTAATGGGAGCAAAGGGAAGTGTTGGCACAGCAGGACTTAATCCTTTACAGAAACACACAGGCCCGAGGAAATATCTGATACTGGCCTTCACCTCACCCACAGCTATGGGGAGGACATGGGCCGTAGCGCATCTCACCCTGTCGTGTGTGATACCCCTAGACAAAAGAGATGGGGTGAGGCCGCTACACGTGGGGGCTCGTCCGGGATGGTGTGTGCTTTGACTTTGGAAGTAAGAATGGCTGTGTCTGGACTTTGCTGCCCGGAGGAGTTCCGAGCAGGTCGGCCATGTGATCGGCCAAAGTGCATCCCTGCTCAAAGTCGTGGAAATGACCCTAAGACGGGAAAGGCCCATGCGGAGGAGCGAGAAGAGGGAGAAGTCCAGCCGTGTGACGTACTACATGTGGGGGCTTTTACTGCACTGCGCCACAAGGCACCCCGTGACTACACAGTTCATAGACAGAGTTTGATGGAAGCCCGCAAAAACGTGCAAGTCGTGGGAGGAGTCTGGCTATGTGGTGGAACTCACGTGGAGACTTCGGCGCGTGGTCAGTGCGTGATGGAGCAGCAGACAGTCGGGATGGCATCAAGCTCCCCGTGGATTCCGGTTCCCTACCCCATGAAGATGACTACCTTTGCTGCTCCCCTTACAGACACGGGGATAAGACTCAGGCCCCGAGGACAGTTGGCTCTGTACACCTGCAGAGACACGGAGGCCCTCGGCGTGATCTGTCCCGGATGTTCTGGACTGGTGGTCCACCTGAAGCCATTTGGGCGTTGTGAGGCATGCAAAGAGTTCTTGCTCGAGGTGGAGCAATCCACAGTAAGGCCCCGGGCCCTTCGCCTCAACAGCCTCACAGGTACCGCTACTCCAGAAGGGGAGATCCAGGCCTTTGCGGAGGTTCCCGTACGCACTGACCAGGGCGATGTGACTGCCCAATCAGAGACTGAGAAAGAAAAATCAGAGGATGCTGCTTCGGTCACCACAGATTCTCTGCTCCCACCTCCGAAGAGGAAAGTCGGCCTGGTGCAGGCCTCCTATGGTCGTGGAAGAGCTTCACCCCGTCGCTTGCCTGGCCTGGATGGATCCGGTTGGAAGAGTCCTGGACATCCCAGTTCTACAAAAAGTCAAGGTGAGCCAGGGGCTGGGACTGTGGAGGTGGTTGGAGGTGTCGGGGGTCCACAGTCGGTGGAGCCCGCTAGGGAGGGTAGTTCCACGTCTACTAGAGACTACCTTCCCGCGGAGATGTATGACACCTCCGACCTAGAGTCACTGTCGGATTGTGGAGATGACGGTGAGATCGATGAACTGTTTCACCAGAAGGGCTGGGACAAACTCCCATTACCTATGCTACGTGTACCCCAAGATTCGCCTATGTCTATAGGAGACAGCACGCTCCGGGCGGAGGCCCCAGAGTCTACGAGGAAGCCTAGTCCTCCAGTTGCTCTTCCACAATCCACAGCATCACCCGTTTTGTTGACGGGGAAACAGCGAGCATCACTACGGGCACCGAGAGAAAAGCCATCAGAGGTAGTGAAAGTACCTCGGCACCCAGAGGCCATTGTTCAACCAGGAGAAGGTGAGCGGGCCACAATGCCTCCCTTGGCCCGATTGCAACGACTCTTTTCGCAGAGGGTCGCTCACGAGTACGGATGGGAATATCCTTACCTGCCCAGGGACTTACTGTTTGAAGTTGAAGTCCTGCGACAGCGGTGGTACGATGAGTTCGTTTGGGAGAAACTTAAAGTGCCTCATGCCCGGCGATACTTGTCTTGTTCGCCACTTGTATCAAAGAAGTTTAGAGACTGCAGAGCAGATTGGATGTGGGGCCGCCATATCCACGCAGACAAGGTGCGCATCTGCAGGAAAGATGGAGAGGACGCTGACTATTCAATTGAGGTTTTCGATAAACATCTGAAGCCCTTGTTCTTGCCTGACCCGAAGTTTTACTTGTGAGAAGAGACTCACTTGTGTTTTTTTGTAGCAACTTTCTGGAAGTGTTCTTGCCGGAGCATCGAACTGTACCCTAGTTTTTTATTTGGGTTTTTGTTTTTTTCTACTCTTTTGGAGGAATGAGAGCTGTTTGTTTGTTCTCTCTTCTTTCACAATTTAAAGACAGAGACTTTGGGGGTAGAATCAGAGTAGGGACGCAGGAAGACTGAAGATTTCACCAAGTGTCATCACCGTGGCATCGTCACCAGGTGGCGGTGTTGCGCAACGGCTGTTGTTTGAACATTTGCATCACTTTACTCATTGGAGCGAATGGGTCTCTCGGCTGATGGACCCATTCATTCCAAATTAACACAAAATGTCAGGATGTGGCTTTCTTGTGTGTTGTTTTTTTCCCTTCTGCAGGAGATTCGTCTTTCAAGACTACTGAGTATGGGGTGGTTCTTAGACAGTAAAGGGAGGGATTGTATATGTGTACATGCTTAGAGGGTTTTATGAAAAAGTTTTATTGTTTTATGTTTCCCCTTTCCTTGAGCAGGTCTTGGCACACTTGGGATTTAAATTTTGAGGGGTAGCCTCTGGGATCAGGCTTATGTCACCACTCCTTGGGAGACATGGGTTTGCACCAGACGCTGGGGACCAGCGTCAAATCACAGGGGGGAGTATGTAGCGGGGTCTTTAAATTTAGTTGGGATGCACCTGGGTAATAGTATGACCCAGGTGTGTACTTAATGAGAGGTTTTGGACCATTTGTGTTCGTGGAGGACTGGGTGGTGTATTATTCTCCTTGGCCTGTGGGTGGCGCTGTGCCCGCAGATTCGAGGTAGAATTTCTGCCGCAGTGCTGTCCTTTTTGTCCCTTTCTGGAGATGGTACGGCCAAGGCGGGGAACCTGCCGTGGCGTCAAGGGAGGGGATAAAAGGGGGAGACGCCCCAAACCACGAGGTCTTCGGGAACTTCTTCTTCACGCGCCCAGGCACCTTAGGCCTGGGTGCGGGCGGTTCTGGATTCCGGCCCAGGTGCCCTAGGCCTGACCGGAATGGAGTTGGAGTCCATCCCAGGCACCTTCAGCCTGGGGTGAGGTACTAAACCAGGAGGTCTGGGGCCCAGTAACTTCGACTGGGTCCCGCGAGGGTGGAGAAGTCCGAGGGTCCCTGAGGTGGATGGGGCCCATGTCTGAGGTGAGGAGGCCGGGGAGGTTACCCATTCGGAGAGTCTGGAGCAGCATCAACCCAGTGACGGATAGGCCTCTGGTAACTCCCTTGGAGGGACATCTTCCCCTGACAGGGGTCACAACGCAGCGAAGGTACTCCTATCTACATTCTCTTGAGTCGCTGGTAGAGACTCTCAAGTTCTAAGTCCTTTCTAGCCAAGGCTATAGTAACCGCTGGTGAAATCACAGTGGTTTAGTTGACAATCACGATAGTGCCTCGACCTGCTCATCCCCCGTATCAAACTGTTATCAAGTCTCAACCAGTTGGCTACTGAAGCACTGTTTATTGTGAGATATGCAATAAAACAAGAGTTGGACTGTGATCGGTGTGTGGAACTCTGGTTAATGGGAGCAAAGGGAAGTGTTGGCACAGCAGGACTTAATCCTTTACAGAAACACACAGGCCCGAGAAAATATCTGATACTGGCCTTCACCTCACCCACAGCTATGGGGAGGACATGGGCCGTAGCGCATCTCACCCTGTCGTGTGTGATACCCCTAGACAAAAGAGATGGGGTGAGGCCGCTACATATACATATACCTGCATAAAAAAAAATCTAGTTCCCAGAATACCAAATATGCAAATATAATTTACTATTCAAGGGAGAAGGTGTGATTTATATGCGGTAGTAAACTGCAAAACAAAATTGCAACAAAATGGTCCCCTGCAGGATAATAGCATAATGTACTAGTATGCATCGCATACTAGAACATTATAAAAGACTTGCCTTAGAACAAAGCCCTCCAGCGGCATGCTGTCTGCTGACAGAGCTTCCATCTTTAGCCGGTCTTTCTTCCTGGTTTGTGGGCTTCGGCTGTTTGACTGGCTGAGTCACAGCCATCCATTGAGAGTGCAGTGCACATGTTCCGGTGACGTCACCAGCTGCTAGTATAGTAAATATCTCCTAAACTATGCACGTTTAGGAGATATTTACTGTACCTACAGATAAGCCTTACTTTAGGCGGATGGTGATGTCATGGGCAGTGGATCGAGGCAGCTGCAGCCAGGAGGGCTGGCAGTGCCTGAAGAGTAGGGATGAGCTTGGTGTTCGAGTCGAACATACGTTCGACTCGAACATCGGCTGTTCGATCGTTCGACGAAGATCAAACTATTTGGGCCATTCGCGCCAAATTCGAGTGACGCCCACAATACACTGCGCCATCGCAGTGCAATCCCGGTGCTGTGATTGGGGCCAAGCATGCACTGTGACCCCGCATGCTTGGCCAATCACAGCGCCGGCAGCTAGGAGAGCCATAATTGGCCACAGGCAGGTTGCCTGTGGCCAATTATAGCTCAGGGGGTTTAGCACACGCCCCACACTATAAAAGGCCGCCAGCGCGGCGGCCTTGTGTAGTGTGTTCCGGCGCAGGGAAAGAGAAGGATAGGCAGGGACAGTGTCATTGTGCTATTATTTGTACTATTCTTATGTGTAGGGAAAGAGAAGGATAGGCAGGGAGAGTGTCAGTGTCATATTCTTTGCTAAACCTTGTGTGCAGGGAGAGAGAAGGATAGGCAGGGACAGTGTCAGTGTCATATTCTTTGCTAAACCTTGTGTGCAGGGAGAGAGAAGGATAGGCAGGGGACAGTGTCAGTGTCATTGTTGCTAAGCCTCCTGCACAGTATACACCTGAAGCTAGCCCGTATTGCTGTGTTTTCCTGGTGTGTTACACTAACAGGCATTTGCAGCACTTACAGCGGGCGGAGTGTGCTTCCTGCTAAATATACACCTGAAGCTAGCCCTTATTGCTGTGTTTTCCTGGTGTGTTACACTAACAGGCATTTGCAGCACTTACAGCGGGCGGAGTGTGCCTCCTGCACATTATACACCTGAAGCTAGCCCGTATTGCTGTGTTTTCCTGGTGTGTTACACTAACAGGCATTTGCAGCACTTACAGCGGGCGTAGTGTGCCTCCTGTACATTATACACCTGAAGCTAGCCCGTATTGCTGTGTTTTCCTGGTGTGTTACACTAACAGGCATTTGCAGCACTTACAGCGGGCGGAGTGTGCTTCCTGCTAAATATACACCTGAAGCTAGCCCGTATTGCTGTGTTTTCCTGACGTGTTACACTAACAGGCATTTGCAGCACTTACAGCGGGCGGAGTGTGCCTCCTGCACATTATACACCTGAAGCTAGCCCGTATTGCTGTGTTTTCTTGGTGTGTTACACTAACAGGCATTTGCAACACTTACAGTGGGCGTAGTGTGTCTCCTGCACATTATACACCTGAAGCTAGCCCGTATTGCTGTGTTTTCCTGGTGTGTTACACTAACAGGCATTTGCAGCACTTGCAGCGGGCGGAGTGTGCTTCCTGCTAAATATACACCTGAAGCTAGCCCTTATTGCTGGAGCTTTTTTTCTTTTGTGTTACACTAACAGGCATTTGCAGCACTTACAGCGGGCGGAGTGTGCTTCCTGCAAAATATACACCTGAAGCTACCCCTTATTGCTGGTTTTCCCATCTCCCTGCAGGCCATTGCTATGTCTGGAAGGCAAACAAAGAGAGGCAGACAGTCACGAGCCAATAAAAGAGGGCGAGCAGGCTCTGTGTCTGGGGGCAACAGTGCTGGTCGTGGACGCGGTGCATTGTCATCAGCACATGGCCATGGGACACGCTTGTCCTTCTTTTCAGCAGCTGGACGTGTTGAGCCGCATCATGCCGAAGACTTGGTAGAGTGGATGACCAAGCCTTCCCCATCCTCCTCATCCTCTCTCACCCAGGCTCAGGGTACTGGCAAAGCAGCTGCCAAAGCGTCCTCTTCCCTGGTATCAATGTCATCATCAGTCACTTCCCTAGACCCACCATGTCCTCCTGAGGAGTCCCCCGAACTGTTTGAGCACAGTGTTGGGTACATGCTCCAGGAGGATGCCCAGCGTTTCGAAGGGTCTGATGATGATACCCAGCTAGAGGAAGGCAGTAGCGTGAGAGCAGAGAGAGGGGATGCTCAAGAAGGACACCAATCTGGCAGTCATGTTCCAGCAGCTGCAGCATACTGCCAGATTGGCTCCAGTGATGAGGAGGGAGGGGATGATGAGGTCACTGACTCCACGTGGGTGCCTAATAGGAGAGAGGAGGAGGGGGAGGATGAGGAGGAGGCACATCTCCAACGAGGCAGGATTCCCTCGGGGGGCCAGCGTAAGGGCAGCACACCGACTGAATCACACCGCAGAGCTCCGCCTGTGCAGGGCGCTGCCTCTGCCCGTTATTCAAAAAGTTCTTTGGTGTGGGCCTTTTTTGAGTCGAGTGTATCAGATCGCACAGCTGCTGTTTGCAACATATGTCTCAAGCGTATATCGCGTGGCCAAAACATCAGCCGCTTGGGCACCACATGCTTGACCAGACATATGTTGACCTGCCATGCAGCTCGTTGGCAAGCCTACCTTAAAGACCCACACCAAAGAACAAAGCAGACCTCTCCTTGCACCGCATCAGCTGGCATCTCCAACCCCACTATACTTTCAGTCCTCTCTGAAACCTGCACTGAGAGGAATGAAGGTGTAGAATTAGGTGTGTCACAGCCAAGTACTTGCGGGCACTCTGCTAGCAGTACACCGACGTCCGATTCTAGCAGGCAAATTTCCCTGCCCCAGCTGCTGGACCGTCGAAAGAAGTTCACTCCCAGCCATCCACATGCCCAGCGGTTTAATGCTAGCTTGTCTAAATTGCTAGCGCTTCAACTGCTGCAGTTGGTAGACTCGGCCCCCTTCCGTGAGTTTGTGCAATGTGCGGTTCCTCAGTGGCAGGTTCCCAAACGCCACCTTTTCTCACGGAAGGCAATTCCGGCTCTCTACCGGCATGTGGAAGGCAATGTTTTGGCCTCGCTGGACAGGGCGGTCAGCGGTAAGGTGCATATTACCGCTGACTCATGGTCCAGCAAGCATGGACAGGGACGTTACCTTTCTTTCACGGCCCATTGGGTCACTCTTTTGGCAGCTGGGAAGGATGCAGGATAAGGTGCAGTAGTGTTGGAGGTTGTTCCGCCGCCACGCCTCCAAAATGCTACTACTGGTTGTGACACACCTCTCTCCTCCACCCACTCCTCTTCTTCTTCCTCCATGGCCTCTTCCTGTGCTTTGTCCTCGGAACCAGCGGTGCTCCGTAGGCGTTCAATGGGCTACGCAAATACGCAGGCAAAAAGATGCCATGCCGTGCTTGCGCTGGTGTGTTTGGGGGACAGGAGCCACACTGGGGCAGAGGTTCTGTCTGCTCTGCAGGGGCAGGCCGAGAGGTGGTTGACGCCACGCCAGCTTAAGCCAGGAATGGTGGTTTGCGACAATGGCACCAACCTCCTCTCCACCATCCGACAGGGACAACTGACCCATGTGCCCTGTGTGGCTCACGTCCTTAACCTGGTGGTGCAGCGGTTCTTGGGCAGGTACTCGGGCTTACAGGATGTCCTGAGGCAGGCCAGGAAAGTCTGTGTGCATTTCCGCAGATCTTATAATGCCAGTGCTCGCCTGGCTGAGCTGCAAAAGGAGTTGAACCTGCCCAAGAACCGCCTTATATGTGACATGCCCACCAGGTGGAACTCAACGTTGGCCATGCTGCAGCGGCTGCACACGCAGCAGAGGGCCATCAATGAGTACCTGTGCGACTACGGCACCAGGACAGGGTCAGGGGAGCTCAGGTTTTTTTCACCATGCCAGTGGGGCATGATCAGGGATGCATGCACTGTCCTGGCACCATTTGAGGAGGCCACGAGGATGGTGAGCAGTGACAGTGCATGCATCAGTGACACTGTACCTCTTGTCCACCTGTTGGAACATACGCTGCGTGGAATAATGGACAGGGCACTTGAGGCAGAACAGAGGCAGGAAGAGGAGGACTTTGTTGCCTCTCAAGGCCCCCTTTACCCAGACAGTGTTCCTTCTGTCCCACCCATCGCACAGGAAGAGGAGGAGGAGGAGGAGGAGGAGGATTGTGTCAGCATGGAGGTGGAGCCTGGCACTCAGCATCATCAGCAGCAGTCTTTTAGGGATGATTTACAGTCCCAAGAAACCCGTGGACTTGTACGTGGCTGGGAGGAGGTGGCTGCGGATCATGTCGTCCTTAGTGACCCAGAGGACTCCGGACCGAATGCCTCAGCTAACCTATGCTGCATGGCCTCCCTGATCCTGCAAAGTCTGCGGAAGGATCCTCGTATTCTTCGGATCAAGGAGAGGGACCATTACTGGCTGGCCACTCTCCTTGATCCACGGTACAAGGGTAAGGTTGCGGACCTTATCTTACCTTCGCAGAGGGAGCAGAGGATGAGACAACTCCGGGAGGCCTTGCAGAAAGGTCTGTGCAACGTGTTCCCAGAGACTGGGAGGTTACAAACTCCTGGTCCTGGACAACGAGTTGCTGAGGCTTCGGTCAGTCAAAGAAGGAGCGGTGGGGAAGGTGGCCGTCTGACCGATGCATTCAGACAATTCTTTAGTCCGCAGCCCCAAGGTATGATCGGTTCCAGCAACCATCGCCAGCGTCTGATATACATGGTGCAGGAATACCTAGGGGCAAGGTCAGACTTGGACACCTTCCCCACCGAAAATCCTCTGGCTTACTGGGTCTTGAGGATGGATCACTGGCCAGAGCTTGCACAGTAGGCAATTGAGCTACTGGCCTGTCCTGCATCCAGCGTTCTTTCAGAAAGCACATTCAGTGCTGCTGGAGGATTTGTCACGGATCACAGGGTGCGCCTGTCCACCGACTCGGTTGATCGACTGACCTTCATAAAGATGAACCAGTCTTGGATCACCACCAGCTACCAAACACCTGAAGCTGATATAACAGACTAATTTATTTTCAAATGTCACATCCCTTCAAGACTGATGCTGATGCTGAGTGACTGTCCTGTTATGTTGACTGACTATCCTCCTCCTCCTCAATGATCCAATTGATGATGATAGCTTGGAAGAACATTTTTGTTTCTGGGTGCTGCCACCAGTGGCTAAGGCCCAATTTTTCAGCCCCTGTTTAACAGGGGCATGTAATTACAATTTTTTATGCAATGCTTTGCAGCAGGGCTCATTCCTGCACTCCAACTAGAGTATCTGGGAGAGGTTGCAGTGTCGTGGCACCAGCACCAGTGCCTAAGGCCCAATTTTTCAGCCCCTGTTTAACAGGGGCATGTAATTAAAAAATTTTATGCAATGCTTTGCAGCAGGGCTCATTCCTGCACTCCAACTAGAGTATCTGGGAGAGGTTGCAGTGTCGTGGCACCAGCACCAGTGCCTAAGGCCCAATTTTTCAGCCCCTGTTTAACAGGGGCATGTAATTACAATTTTTTATGCAATGCTTTGCAGCAGGGCTCATTGCTGCACTCCAACTAGAGTATCTGGGAGAGGTTGCAGTATCGTGGGACCAGCACCAGTGCCTAAGGCCCAATTTTTCAGCCCCTGTTTAACAGGGGCGTGTAATTAAAATTTTTGATGCAATACTTTGCAACAGGGCTCATTGCTGTGCTCCAAGTACAGTATCTGTGAGGGGTTGCAGTGTTGTGGCACCAGTGCCTAAGGCCCAATTTTTCTGCCCCTGTTTAACAGGGGCATGTAATTACAATTCTTGATCTAATAATTCACAGCAGGGCCCATTCCTGCGCCCACCAAGAGTAACTGTGAGGCCTTACAGTGTTGTGTCAACACCACCACCACCACCACCAAAGGCCCAATTTTTCAGCCCCTGTTCAACAGGGGCATGCAATTACAATTCTTGATCTAATAATTCACAGCAGGGCCCATTCATGCGCCCACCAAGAGTAACTGTGAGGGCTTACAGTGTTGTGGCAACACCAACATGTAAGGGGCAAATTTCAGCAGAGTATATACGGCAGGCCCCTACTTTCAAACATCCAACTTACAAACGACTCCTACTTGCAAACGAAAGGAGACAACAGGAAGTGAGAGGAAATCTACCCCTAGGAAGGGAAATTCTCTCCTGTAAGAGTTAATATGGGAAAAAGATGTCTCCTCTCTACTGATGCTTTATCACCAATCCTTGTTTCAATAAAAACCCCACTTTTCAAAAACATTTGTCATTGGGACGGAAAGTGAGGTGAAATGTTCTGAACAGGGGCACAGACAGCAAAACAAATGTTACAGGGGTGATAACCCTTCCCTATGTTTTCCAAAAAGCTTAAAAATAGATTTTTTGGCTGGAGCTACACTTAAACAATGTACCTGTTCAAAACACGTGGCACTTCACAGGCATACTTTAGACACCCCCCAGGTACGATATTTAAAGGAATATTTGACTTTTTTTTTTCACTTTATGCATCATTAAAATGACTGCTCCCGAAAAGCGGCCGTTTTTAAAACTTCTTTTTGCATTGATACATGTCCCCTGGTGCAGAACCTGGGTTCCCAAACCCTTTTTTGGGCAATAACATGCATATTAGTCGTTATAATGAGCACTTTAGATTTCAAACGTTCGCATCCATTGTATTTAATAGGGTTCTAACGTTCGTGCGAACTTTCGGTCCGTTCGCGGGTTCTGGTGTGAACCGAACCCGGGGGTGTTCGGCTCATCCCTACTGAAGAGATGGTACTGGGAACAGTATCCACAGGGACAGCTAGCACTGGGACTTTTCTATTTGCTACACCATAGGTGCCCGCAGTCCCTGCCTGTAAAGGGCATTTGCTTTGGGCCTGGCTGAGCCAGTGACTGTCAGGCCTACAGTGCTAGCTAGTCTGCAGAAGGAAAGAGAGGAAGTGATGTGCAGGAGGAGAAAAGGAGTGATGTATATACAGGATGTATATAAAGTCCCAATCGTTGATGTTTTGATTCCATGGGCATCTCATAAGTCCCTATCCAAGTTCAATCTCCCTCAATAAAACATAAAAACAAAGCGCAAGGACTGCTTTCATGTCTCTGGATGAATAACAAGTGTGTGCCTGGCTGGGGCAGGGTGATAGATGGACCACAATACTCAACAGCGCCTACAGGGTACCGCTATATGTATATAAACTTGGCGCTTGTTTACTGATATTGTGTGTGTACAGGCCCATTGAAAGCAATGGGCTGCATTCAGATCAATAAAAAAAAAAATCTGAACGCCTAAAAAGAGTGTCATTTTAGTGCCTGTATGCAAGAGCATTTTTTTTTTTTCATTACATAAGACAGCCCTCAAATTTTCCACTCGCCTACTCGCATTTTGCGAGTGGAAAATGAGGTCTGGCGAGGAGCTGGGCTGCCTGGGAGAGGGGGGCGAGACGTTCTCCCAGCGCGATGTGGAAGAGAGCATATAGGAAGAGGAAAGCTGCGGGATCGCAGAGCAGTAAAACACGCTGTAACAGCTGACATTGTCTCCGCTCTACTTACTCTCACACAGCCCCGCCTCCTCCTGACCCCGTGCTTGTAATAGACAGAACGCGGGTCCAATGCTGGGATGTATTCTGTCTCACAGGCGCGGGGTCAGGAGGAGGCGGGGCTGTGTGAGAGTGAGCAGAGCGGAGACAATGTCAGCTTTTACAGCGTGTTTTACTGCTTTGCGATCCCGCGGCTTTCCTCTTCCTATATGCTCTCTTCCACAGGGGCGATCGCGCTGGGAGAATGTCTCCCGTGGCTTCTAATCTTCCTCCAGTCATGTCCTGGCCGCCCTCTCCCTTCCTCCACCCTGGCGAGGCTGCAATGTGGAGCACAGTGAGGCTGGATTTTGGGGCACAGTGAGAATGCAACTTGGGGCACAGTGAGGCTGGATTTTGAGGCACAGTGAGGCTGCAACTTGGGGGAACAGTGAGGCTGGATTTTGGGGCACAGTGAGGCTGGATTTTGGGGCACAGTGAAGCTGCAATTTGGAGCACAGTGAGGCTGCAATTTGGGGCTCAATGACGCTGCAATTTGGGGCACAATGACATTGCGGCTGCAGTTTGGGGCACAGTGAGGCTGCAATTTGGGGCACAGTAAGGCTGCAATTTGGGGCACAATGAGGCTGCAATTTGGGGCACAATGAGGCTGCAATGTGAGGCATAGTGAGGCTGCAATGTGGGGCACAGTGAGGCTGCAATGGTGGGCACAGGTCACGCTGCAATGATGAGCACAGGTCACGCTGCATTGATGGGCACAGGTGAGCCTGCATTGAGGGGAACTGATAAAGTTGTTAATATTTATTTTTGTAATGTAATGTAATTCTGCATAAAACATTTAACTGTCATTTCTGGAGATAATTTATGAGGGCGTGATTAGGGGCGGGGCCCGGTAGGGCAACTGGTGGCAAGTAGCTCTTGAGGCCTGGCTAGTAGCTCAGGACTTGAAATTTTGAGCCCTGACATAAGATATACAGTGCCTTGAAAAATTATTCATACCCCTTGAAATTTGTAATTTTACAACCAAAAACATAAATGTATTTTATTGGGATTTTATGTGATAGACCAACACAAAGTGGCACATAATTGTGAAGTGGAAGGAAAATGATAAATGGTTTTCAATTTTTTTTACAACTAAATATCTGAATGTGGCGTGCATTTGTATTCAGCGCCCTTTGCTCTGATACTCATAACTAAAATCTAGTGAAACCAATTGCCTTCAGAAATCACCTAAGGAGGGACTCTGCTGGGAATGCCTGATGTAAGGAGGGACTCTGTTGGGAATGTCCGATGTAAGGAGGGACTCTGCTGGGAATGCCTGATGGCATCTGGTGGCAGGTGACGGTGGAGGGGAGGAGAGGGTGGGAGCAGCCAGGTGGAGGGGAGGACAGAGTGGGAGCAGCCAGGTGGAGAAGAGGACAGGGTAGATGCAGCCAGGTGGAGGCGAGGACAGGGTGGATGCAGCCAGGTGGAGGGGAGGACAGGGTGGATGCAGCCAGGTGGAGGGAAGAACAGGGTGGGAGCAGCCAGGCGGAGGGGAGGAAAGGGTGGATGCAGCCAGGTGGAGGGAAGGACAGGGTGGGAGCAGCCAGGGGGAGGGGAGGAAAGGGTGGATGCAGCCAGGTGGAGTGGAGGACAGGGTGGGAGCAGCCAGGTGGAGGGGAGGACAGGGTGGATGCAGCCAGGTGGAGGGGAGGACAGGGTGGATGCAACCAGGTGGAGGGGAGGACAGGGTGGAAGCATCCAGTGGTAAGGTCCTGTACCTTTATGGAAGCCTGCATCCCCCTACCTGGAGGTAAGTTCTTACCTTGGAGGATAATAATAGAATCACTGGCTCCCTCCACCCGACAGCCTTATGGTCCCTCTTCTCCCTCCCGATCGGCATGTTGGGGGCTGCAGTCCTCTCAGGGAATCATCCTGGGCCTGCTGATATCTGGGACTACATGTCCCATAATCCTCTATCTGCTAGTTTCCCAGCCATTGGCCCTGAATGTAGCCAATAGGAGCAGCATTGCCAGGTGAATGCTCGGCTCAAGGAGGAGAAGGAGGGGTGGAAATCCCCCGCAGCTGCGGCTCTGCCTGTGTCCCTTAACAGAGCCTGTTAGTTTCGGTGCCTGCCCTTTCCTGGGGCAGCAACAGCTGATCAGATTTACAGTGCAGTGGCGTACCAAGTGGGGGGCGGGCCGCCCGGGTATCACACCCTGGGGGGTGTCAGGCCGGTCCCCCCCCCCTCCGCGACATAAGCGGTGACAGCGCCGCGTGTTTAGGCAGCAGCGAAGTGACAGGCAGGTAAGATCAGGGAGACACCGCTGCACCAACCATCCCCTCCTCTCGCGGCCGTGGGCTGTCTGTCTGAGCAGTCCCGGATGTCACACAGGCAGGCACAGCCGAGCATACTGAAGCCGCCTCCCCCCTCCTCTCTGTTTGTGTACACAGGGGGAGGGGACCTACTGTGCATGTCCCGCCACCGTGCTGATCTGAGGTACTGAATGGGGAGTCTGCACTGAAGGGAGGGGGGTCTGCACTGAAGGGAGGGGGGTCTGCACTGAAGGGGGGTCTGTGTAACATGCAAGGGGTCCAGAGCTGTGGGGGTTGTATAATGTAAAGGGGTCCAGAGATGAAGGGTGCTGTGTAATGTAAAGGGGTCCAGAGTGCTGTGTAATGTAAAGGTGTCCAGAGGTGCAGGGTGCTATGTAATGTAAAGGTGTCCAGAGGTGCAGGGTGCTGTGTAATGTAAAGGTGTCCAGAGGTGCAGGATGCTGTGTAATGTAAAGGGGTCCAGAGGTGCAGGGTGCTGTGTATTGTAAAGGTGTCCAGAGGTGCAGGGGGCTGTGTAATGTAAAAGTGTCCAGAGGTGCAGGGGGCTGTGTATTGTAAAGGGGCCCAGAGGTGCAGGGGGCTGTGTAATGTAAAGGTGTCCAGAGGTGCAGGGTGCTGTGTAATGTAAAGGTGTCCAGAGGTGCAGAGGGATGTGTAATGTAAAGGGGCCCAGAGGTGCAGGGGGCTGTGTAATGTAAAGGGGTCCAGTGGTGCAGGGTGCTGTGTAATGTAAAGGGGTCCAGAGGTGCTGGGTGCTGTGTAATGTAAAGGGGCCCAGAGGTGCAGGGTGCTGTGTAATGTAAAGAGGCCCAGAGGTGCAGGGTGCTGTGTAATGTAAAGGGGTCCAGAGGTGCAGGGTGCTGTGTAATGTAAAGGGGTGCAGGGGGCTGTGTAATGTAAAGGGGTCCAGAGGTGCAGGGTGCTGGGTAATGTAAAGGGGCCCAGAGGTGCAGGGTGCTGTGTAATGTAAAGGGGTCCAGAGGCGCAGGGTGCTGTGTAATGTAAAGGGGACCAGAGGTGCAGTTGTGGAGAACACCCCTCGGTTCGGTTCGCACCAGCACCAGAACCTTCGAACGGACCGAAAGTTTGCACGAACGTTAGAACCCTATTAAATACAGGACGCGAACGTTCGAAATCTAAAGTGCTAATTATAACGACTAATATGCATGTTATTGTCCTAAAAAGGGTTTGGGGACCCGGGTTCTGCCCCAGGGGACATGTATCAATGCAAAACGAAGTTTTAAAAACTGACGTTTTTCGGGAGCAGTCACTTTAATGATGCATAAAGTGAAAAGAAAAATGAAATATTCCTTTAAATATCGTACCTGGGGGGTGTCTAAAGTATGCCTGTGAAGTGGCATGTGTTTCCCGTGTTTAGAACTGTCCCTACACAAAATGACATTTGTAAAGGAAAAAAAGCCATTTAAAACTGCTTGCGGCTTTAATGTAATGTCTGGTCCCAGTAATATAGATGAAAATCATTGAGAAAAATGGCATGGCTACCGCATCACCCACCCCAGCCCATTACCAGCCCCTTTGGGTCCTGTATGGATATTAAGGGGAACCCCGCACCCAAAATAAAAAAAGGCCCTATATACTCTGAACAGCAGTATACAGGCGGTGCAAACAAGACAGGGACTGTAGGTTTGTTCTTAAGTAGAATCTGTTTGTAATTTTGAACACGTACATTGTTTAAGTGTAGCTCCAGCCAAAAAATCTATTTTTAAGCTTTTTGGAAAACATAGGGAAGGGTTATCACCCCTGTAACATTTGTTTTGCTGTCTGTGCACCTGTTCAGAACATTTCACCTCACTTTCCGTCCCAATGACAAATGTTTTTGAAAAGTGGGGTTTTTATTGAAACAATGATTGGTGATAAAGCATCAGTAGAGAGGAGACATCTTTTTCCCATATTAACTCTTATGCCGCGTACACACGGCCGTTTTTCTTGTCGAGAAAAACGACATTTTTCCCATTCGACGAGAAAAACGATCGTCTGTGGGCTTTCTGTCGTTTTTTTTAACGAGAAAAATGGCATTGAAAACGACGAGAAAAATTAGAACATGTTCTAATTTTTCTCGTCGTTTTTTTTTACATGTTTTCCGCGGCAGTGTTTCCCATAGGGAAACACTGCCGCGGAGCCCACAGACGGTTGTTTTTCTCGTCAAGAGAAAAAATGACGTGAAAAACGACCGTGTGTGGGGAACAAGCTGTTCCCCCGTTTTAAATGACATTATTCACGGCGGTTTTTTAACCGCCGTGAATAATGATCGTGTGTATGCGGCATTACAGGAGAGAATTTCCCTTCCTAGGGGTAGATTTCCTCTCACTTCCTGTTGTCTCCTTCCGTTTGCAAGTAGGAGTCGTTTGTAAGTTGGATGTTTGAAAGTAGGGGCCTGCCATATATACTCTGCTGAAATTTGCCCCTTAGATGTTGGTGTTGCCACAACACTGTGAGCCCTCACAGTTACTCTTGGTGGGCGCTGGAACGCCCTGCTGTGAACTATTATATCAGGAATTGTAATTACATGCCATTGTTGAACAGTGGTAGGAAAAATTGGGTCTTTGGTGGTGGTGCTGGTGCTACAACACTGTCAGCCCTCACAGTTACTCTTGGTGGGCACATGAATGGGCCCTACTGTAAATGATTAGATCAAGAATTGTAATTGCATGCCCCTGTTGAAGAGGGGTAGAAAAATTGGGCCTTTGGTGGTGGTAGTGGTGTTGCCACAACACTGTAAGCCCTCACAGTTACTCTTGGTGGGCGCATGAATGGGCCCTACTGTAAATTATTAGATCAAGAATTGTAATTGCATGCCCCTGTTGAAGAGGAGCAGAAAAATTGGGCCTTTGGTGGTGGTAGTGGTGTTGCCACAACACTGTAAGCCCTCACAGTTACTCTTGGTGGGCGCAGGAATGGGCCCTGCTGTGAATTATTAGATCAAGAATTGTAATTACATGCTCCTGTTGAACAGGGGCAGAAAAATTGGGCCTTAGGCACTGGTGCCACAACACTGCAACCCCTTACAGATACTGTACTTGGAGCACAGCAATGAGCCCTGTTGCAAAGTATTGCATCAAAAATTGTAATTACACGCCCCTGTTAAACAGGGGCTGAAAATTGGGCCGTAGGCACTGGTGCCACAACACTGCAACCCGTCACAGATACTGTACTTGGAGCACAGCAATGAGCCCTGTTGCAAAGTATTGCATCAAAAATTGTAATTACACGCCCCTGTTAAACAGGGGCTGAAAAATTGGGCCTTAGGCACTGGTGCTGATGCCACGACACTGCAACCTCTCCCAGATACTCTAGTTGGAGTGCAGGAATGAGCCCTGCTGCAAAGCATTGCATAACAAATTGTAATTACATGCCCCTGTTAAACAGGGGCTGAAAAATTGGGCCTTAGGCACTGGTGCTGGTGCCACGACACTGCAACCTCTCCCAGATACTCTAGTTGGAGTGCAGGAATGAGCCTTGCTGCAAAGCATTGCATCAAAAATTGTAATTACATGCCATTGTTGAACAGTGGTAGGAAAAATTGGGCCTTTGGTGGTGGTGCTGGTGCTACAACACTGTCAGCCCTCACAGTTACTCTTGGTGGGCGCATGAATGGGCCCTACTGTAAATTATTAGATCAAGAATTGTAATTGCATGCCCCTGTTGAAGAGGGGCAGAAAAATTGGACCTTTGGTGGTGGTGGTGGTGTTGCCACAACACTGTAAGCCCTCACAGTTACTCTTGGTGGGCGCAGGAATGGGCCCTGCTGTGAATTATTAGATCAAGAATTGTAATTACATGCCCCTGTTGAACAGGGGCAGAAAAATTGGGCCTTAGGCACTGGTGCCACAACACTGCAACCCCTCACAGATACTGTTCTTGGAGCACAGCAATGAGCCCTGTTGCAAAGTATTGCATCAAAAATTTTAATTACACGCCCCTGTTAAACAGGGGCTGAAAAATTGGTCCGTAGGCACTGGTGCCACAACACTGCAACCCCTCACAGATACTGTACTTGGAGCACAGCAATGAGCCCTGTTGCAAAGTATTGCATCAATACCAAATCCTGTCACTGGCGTCTGAATGACCATCTCCTACAGTCCGAAGTTTCACGTTCTACCTAGCCAAAAGCTTGGAGGAATTTTTCCAGCTTAACATGGGCTCAGTTTCCGAGTTTTCCACACTGTGGGAGGCACACAAGGCAGTTTTCCGAGGTGTTTGCATAGCTGAAGGCGCCCGGTTAAAAAAGAATAGAAATGGCCTACTGCAGTCCCTTACATCTTCTCTGGTAACTGCGGAGCGGAGACTGCTGTGTGGTCCCACAGTGTTGAAACTCCAAAAGGTCATTTCCCTTAGGGAACAAATAAAGTCTTTACAGCTCGACAGAGCGTCTAAATCCCTACTATGGACAAAACAAAAATTCTATGAATTTTCGAATAAGCCCCATAGGATGCTGGTTCATAAATTATGACCACGCCCATTCAATTCCTTTCCCGATTTTCTTACGAAGGCAGACGGCTCTAGAGCATACTGTCCCCGCGAAATGTCAAATATTTTTGGCAAATTCTACCACAGATTGTATAATTGCCTGACTCCAGAGAACCACTTTAACTTTACTCAGGAAAAATTTGAGACTTTCTTCTCTAACATAAACCTTCCAAGACTATCCTCAGCGGATTTGGCCAGTTTGAATGTGGCTATATCAGCTGAGGAGTTGTTGGCTATAATCAAAGAGCTACCTCTTCACAAATCGCCTGGCCCTGATGGTTTGCCCTACTTTTACTATAAAACTTTTTTCAACATTTTGTCTCCTCATATGCTGACATTATACGACTCACTGCTTGAGGGCACATCTCCACATCCACACTTCTCCCACTCTTACATCTCAGTCATCCCAAAGCCTGGTAAAGACCCCTCGATCCCAGATAATTATAGGCCCATAGCCCTTTTGAATTCAGATTATAAAATTTTCACCAAAATTCTTGCATCCAGATTGTCTAAACTCATTCCTAAACTGATCCATAGAGACCAGGTGGGCTTTGTCCCTGGCAGGCATGCGGGGGACAACACCCGCCGTACAATAGATCTGATAGATCTTTTGGATAGGTCATCCCGTTCGGCGCTAATTTTGAGTCTAGATGCCCAAAAGGCTTTTGATAGGCTGAGTTGGCCTTATATGTTCGCTGTCCTCAAAACGTTTGGATTCACTGGTCCCTTTTTAAAAGCCCTAGAGGCCCTGTACTCCACAGTCACAGCCCAGGTTCAGATGTCTTCTTTCCTGTCGCCTGCCTTCCCCATGAAAAACGAAACTCGGCAGGGATGTCCTATATCACCGTTACTTTTCATTTTATGTCTGGAGCCCCTGGCCGAGTCCATCCGCACCCATCCAGATATCAATGGGGTGGTGATGCGGCAGGGAGAATATAAACTGTCGCTTTTTGCAGATGACATTCTGCTCACTGTAACTAATCCGTTGATATCGCTTCCTTCGTTACATAAATTACTAGCCTCCTTTGGTGCCATCTCCGGTTACAAGGTTAACACTTCCAAAACTGAAGCACTCCCTATACACATTCCAGCATTATTGTTATCTCAGCTTAAAGGGTCATATCCTTATAAATAGTGCACCACCTCCATTAAATACTTGGGTGTCCTTCTTACCCCCTCTTACTCTTCTCTCTATCAAGCCAACTTCCCCCCTCTCGTCTTAGACATTGACAAATCCCTGATGGCTTGGACAAAATATCCCCTGTCTCTGTTGGGTAGGATTAACGTCCTAAAAATGTCTATATTACCCAGACTACTTTATCACTTTGAAACATTACCAGTTGCCCTGCCTTCCTCTCAACTAAAAGTGATTCAGAGGAATTTTCTAAAATTCATATGGGGCGATAGAGCACATCGTATAGCTTATTCAGTGGTATTCGTCCCAAGGTCCAGGGGGGGATTGGGTGCCCCGGACATTTTTAAATATTACCACGCCTCACACTTGAGGGCTATTGTTTCGTGGTCCTCCCTACATGCACCAAATCAATGGTCTGCCATTGAAAAGGGGGTACTATACCCGGTCCACCCATGTTCCTTGGTCTGGGACAATGTCTCATCCCTGGATTCCA
The DNA here is from genome assembly GCA_029206835.1 of Rana muscosa. NCBI lineage: Eukaryota > Metazoa > Chordata > Amphibia > Anura > Ranidae > Rana > Rana muscosa. The sequence goes on from CM055116.1 coordinate 839,782,118, forward strand.
TTTTCAAACGCCAATGTACTGCTCCGATGGCTTTCACCTTAACCATTTGGCGTAAATGCCTTAAGACTCATCACCTTGCTTCAACATGCTCTCCCCTTGTAAATGTATTGTTTAACCCAAATTTACCAGACAGTCTGTCCCTGGGCAGGGTTTTCTCATGGCTTGATGCCCCCCTCTTTCAACTCCGGAATTTGGTACATCCTATCACGCGACATCTGCATACTTTTGAAACTCTGAGTAAGAAGTTTAATATACCCACCCAACTTTTCCATTTCTATCTGCAGGTTAGACATTTTTTCCACTCCAAGTCCCCAACTCTGATTCTTGACAAACCGACTACCTTTGAATACATATGCGCTCAGGGTCCATACCAACTACATTTAATATCTTCTATACACCGTCTCCTTCATGAGTCTACTCCACTGGCTGAGACAACCCACCAATACATGAAAAGATGGTCTCTTTTGTTGGATAGACCTATTACGGTCCAGATGTGGGATAGGATATGGTCCTCTACATTCAAATCTTCTCAATGTGTGTCCCAAAGGGAAACGTCCATTAAGATTCTTATGTTTTGGTATAGAACGCCTAATGTAATTCACAAATATGATCCCTCAGTCTCGCCGCGCTGTTGGCGATGCGGGACTGATACGGGTTCCCTATTCCATATCTTTTGGCAGTGTTCTATGTGGCATGATGTGAGGCTGCTGATACAGAGGGTGGTGGGTGTGTCCCTACCGCTCGATCCCTTAAATTACTTATTGGGTCTCCCCTTTCCGGGCATACCCAAGAAGGTAAATCGGCTTGTCTCCTACATTTTACTAGCTGCCAAAAGGCTTATCCCATTATGTTGGCTATCTAATATGCCTCCTCCATGGCCTAGGTTTCTCCATCTAGTGGCTGAGATTCGGAGGATGGAATACCTAACAGCCTCTGTGCATGATAAAATTCCCCAATTTGATAAAGTGTGGGAACCCTGGGATCGATCGGATTATGGGACCCTCGCACCACCTGCTACACCTTGACATATACTAGCTTGATATTTACTAGCCTCGCATTTCTTGCTGCCTACCATATACGTACTTCATAGATACCCTTGTCTTTGATGCCTAAGGTTTCATTTTGGTTATTAATCCCTATTGTAAACCTATAAGTTGTTGTTTATATATTTTTGATCTGGTGTACCGAGCACGCCTGTGCTCTGTACTTATGGGCATTGCTTGACGAATTCCCCCTACTTTTAATTTTCTTTTTCTTTTTCTTTCTTTGATATCATTCTGTGTTTGATATCTGTATATTGTGCATAATGTAACAATATCTTGTTTGTTCTTTAAAACCCAATAAAAATTACAATTAATAAAAAAAAGTATTGCATCAAAAATTGTAATTACACGCCCCTGTTAAACAGGGGCTGAAAAATTGGGCCTTAGGCACTGGTGCTGGTGCCACGACACTGCAACTTCTCCCAGATACTCTAGTTGGAGTGCAGGAATGAGCCCTGCTGCAAAGCATTGCATCAAAAATTGTAATTACATGCCCCTGTTAAACAGGGGCTGAAAAATTGGGCCTTAGCCACTGGTGGCGGCACCCAGAAACAAAAAAGTTCTTCCAAGCTATCATCAAGAATCGGATCATTGAGGAGGAGGAGGATAGTCAGTCAACATAACAGGACAGTCACTCAGCATCAGCATCAGTCTTGAAGGGATGTGACATTTGAAAATAAATTATTCTGTTATATCAGCTTCAGGTGCTTGGTAGCTGGTGGTGATCCAAGACTGGTTCATCTTTATGAAGGTCAGTCGATCAACCGAGTCGGTGGACAGGCTCACCCTGTGATCCGTGACAAAGCCTCCAGCAGCACTAAATGTGAGTTCCGAAAGAACGCTGGATGCAGGACAGGCCAGTAGCTCAATTGCATACTGTGCAAGCTCTGGCCAGTGATCCATCCTCAAGACCCAGTAAGCCAGAGGATTTTCGGTGGGAAAGGTGTCCAAGTCTGACCTTGCCCCTAGGTATTCCCGCACCATGTATATCGGACGCTGGCGATGGTTGCTGGAACCGATCATACCTTGGGGCTGCGGACTAAAAAATTGTCTGAACGCATCGGTCAGACGGCCACCTTCTCCACCGCTCCTTCTGCTACTGACCGAAGCCTCAGCAACTCGTTGTCCAGGACCAGGAGTTTGTAACCTCCCAGTCTCTGGGAACGCGTTGCACAGACCTTTGTGCAAGGCCTCCCGGAGTTGTCTTATCCTCTGCTCCCTCTGCGACGGCAGGATAAGGTCCGCAACCTTACCCTTGTACCGTGGACCAAGGAGAGTGGCCAGCCAGTAATGGTCCCTCTCCTTGATCCGAAGAATATGAGGATCCTTCCGCAGACTTTGCAGGATCAGGGAGGCCATGCAGCGTAGGTTAGCTGAGGCATTCGGTCCGGAGTCCTCTGGGTCACTAAGGACGACATGATCCACAGCCACCTCCTTCCACCCACGTACAAGTCCACTGGTTTGTTGGGACTGTAAATCATCCCTAAAAGACTGCTGCTGTTGATGCTGAGTGCCATGCTCCACCTCCATGCTGACACAATCCTCCTCCTCCTCCTCCTCCTCCTCCTTGTCCTCTTCCTGTGTGATGGGTGGGAGTGGGACACAAGGAACACTGTCTGGGTAAAGGGGGCCTTGAGAGGCAAGGAAGTCCTCCTCTTCCTGCCTCTGTTCTGCCTCAAGTGCCCTGTCCATTATTCCACGCAGCATATGCTCCAACAGGTGGAGAAAAGGTACAGTGTCACTGATGCATGCACTGTCACTGCTCACCATCCTCGTGGCCTCCTCAAATGGTGCCAGGACAGTACATGCATCCCTGATCATGCCCCACTGGCGTGGTGAAAAAAAACTGAGCTCCCCTGACCCTGTCCTGGTGCCGTAGTCGCACAGGTACTCATTGATGGCCCTCTGCTATGTGTGCAGCCGCTGCAGCATGGCCAACGTTGAGTTCCACCTGGTGGGCATGTCACACATAAGGCGGTTCTTGGTCAGGTTCAACTCCTTTTGCAGCTCAGCCAGCCGAACATTGGCATTATATGATCTGCAGAAATGCACACAGACTTTCCTGGCCTGCCTCAGGACATCCTGTAAGCCCGGGTACCTGCCCAAGAACCGCTGCACCACCAGGTTAAGGACGTGAGCCACACAGGGCACATGGGTCAGTTGTCCCTGTCGGAGAGCGGAGAGGAGGTTGGTGCCATTGTCGCAAACCACCATTCCTGGCTTAAGCTGGCGTGGCGTCAACCACCTCTCGGCCTGCCCCTGCAGAGCTGACAGAACCTCTGCCCCAGTGTGGCTCCTGTCCCCCAAACACACCAGCGCAAGCACGGCATGGCATCTTTTTGCCTGCGTACTTGCATAGCCCCTTGAACGCCTAAGGAGCACCGCTGATTCCGAGGACAAAGCACAGGAAGAGGCCATGGAGGAAGAAGAAGAGGAGGGGGTGGAGCAGAGAGATGTCACAACCAGTAGTAGCATTTTGGAGGCGTGGCGGCGGAACAACCTCCAACACTACTGCACCTTGTCCTGCATCCTTCCCAGCTGCCAAAAGAGTGACCCAATGGGCCGTGAAAGAAAGGTAACGTCCCTGTCCATGACTGCTGGACCATGAGTCAGCGGTAATATGCACCTTACCGCTGACCGCCCTGTCCAGCGAGGCATGGACCTTGCCTTCCACATGCCGATAGAGAGCCAGAATCGCCTTCCGTGCGCACATTGCATAAACTCACGGAAGGGGGCCGAGTCTGCCAACTGAAAAGGCAGCAGTTGAAGCGCTAGCAATTTAGCCAAGCTAGCATTCAACCGCTGGGCATGTGGATGGCTGGGAGTGAACTTCTTTCGACGGTCCAGCAGCTGGGGCAGGGAAATTTGCCTGCTACAATCGGACGTCGGTGTACTGCTAGCAGAGTGCTCGCAAGTACTTGGCTGTGACGCACCTAATTCTACACCTTCATTCCTCTCAGTGCAAGTTTCAGAGAGGACTGAAGGTATAGTGGGGTTGGAGATCCCAGCTGATGAGGAGCAAGGAGAGGTCCGCTTTGTTCTTTGGTGTGGGTCTTTAACCACTTAACGACCGCCCACTGTAAAAATACATCGGCAGAATGGCACCGACAGGCAGAATCACGTATATCTACGTGACTGCCTTTGTATAGTTGGGGGGTCCGATCGGACCCCCCTTCTTTACAGTGAGCTGCCGTTATTCGTTTGGGAGCGATCAGGGATGAGGGGATGGCCGTTCGATTCCGGCCACCCCCTCTCGATCGCTCCCGGCGAATGAGAGAGCTTCCCTGCCTGTGTAATGTTTACACAGGCAGAGGAAGTGATGTCATCTCTCCTGCGGCGCTCACATATACCGAGCGCCGTACAGGAGAAGATGCAGGTTAGTGCACAAAACACTACACTGACACCAGGACACATAGGCACATAAATCGCCCCCCAGGCCCCCCCAGACACCCCAGATCACCCCCCAGCCCCCAGTCACACTGTCACTGATTGCAGTGACCATTTATTTACTGATCACTGCAATCAGTGACATTTGTGACTGTAAAAGTGTCACTTAAGTTAGTTTTAGGTCCAGTGTAGCCCCCTAACCCCCCCCTAAGGTTTAACCCCCTGATCGCCCCCCAGATAACCCTTTCACCCCCTAGCACCGCCGTCGCTAAGCGATCATTTTTCTGATCGCTGTCTTAGCGTCAGTGATGCCGATCGGTAGCCAGTTATTTCTTTTAGGTTCGCCGCAGGTTTTTATAGCGTCGGGTACCCCCATATATTAGCATACAAAATAATTCCGCGCTGCCCTCTGGATAAGCTGCTAACACAACAAGTAGACAAATAGTAAAAAGCGTGGAAACAAAAAGTGTAGCGCTAATCAAAAAAATTTAACAAGAATGCATGACGCACTCAAATGAGTATATAAAAATGGTGCAATATAAAAAAAGACACTCAAATATTGTGTATATTTGGCCATTTCCAGCACAGCAATTTGCAGCATACAGATTGTCCAGGTTCCATCGTGGTTCCACCACACCAAGCCCGTTTGACCCACTGAACATATGTTCCTCTGGGTTCAAACTATCTGGTAAGCTCCTTACCTATTGGTGGTGGTTCTCTTCATCTTCTCACCGTCACTTTTCCCTCAAAGTCTTCAAAGTCTTCACCCACTTTTGAATTTCACCATTGTCTTCATTTTTGAACTACTTTAGGACACTCAGTTGCACAAGTTTTCACTTGTATTTCGCATATAGACATTTTGTATATATGAGGACTTCTTACTGTTCTTACACAATATTTGAGTGTCTTTTTTTATATTGCACCATTTTTATATACTCATTTGAGTGCGTCATGCATTCTTGTTAAATTTTTTTGATTAGCGCTACACTTTTTGTTTCCACCCCCATATATTACCTAATAAAGGTTTAACCCCCTTGATCGCCCCCCAGATAACCCTTTCACCCCCTATCACCACTGTCGCTAAGCGATCATTTTTCTGATCGCTGTCTTAGCGTTGGTGATGCCAATCGGTAGCCAGTTATTTTTTTTAGGTTCGCCGCAGGTTTTTATAGCGTCAGGTACCCCCATATATTACCTAATAAAGGTTTAACCCCCTTGATCGCCCCCCAGGTAACCCTTTCACCCCCTATCACCACTGTCGCTAAGCGATCGTTTTTCTGATCGCTGTCTTAGCATTGGTGATGCCGATCGGTAGCCAGTAAATTTTTTTAGGTTCGCCGCAGGTTTTTATAGCGTCGGGTACCCCCATATATTACCTAATACAGGTTTAACCCCCTTGATCGCCCCCCAGGTAACCCTTTCACCCCCTATCACCACTGTCGCTAAGCAATCGTTTTTCTGATCGCTGTCTTAGTGTCGGTGATGCCGATAGGTAGCCAATAATTTTTTTTTAGGTTCGCCGTCAGGTTTTTATATAGCGTCAGGTACCCGCATATATTACCTAATAAAGGTTTTAACCCCCTAATTGCCCCTAGTTAACCCTTTCACCAGTAATCACCATATAAGTGTTACGGGTGACGCTGGTTAGTTAGTTTGCTTTTTATAGTGTCAGGGCACCCGCCGTATATAACCCAATTAAGGTTTAACCCTCTGATCGCCCGGCGGGTGATATCAATTAGGTTTTAGCGTCAGAGAGGGTCTGCGTCACACCCCAGGCAGCGTCAGGTTAGTGCCAGTAACGCTAACACCCACGCGTGAAGCATACACCCCCCTTAGTGGTATAGTATCTGAACAGATCAATATCTGATCTGATCAGATCTATACTAGCGTCCCCAGCAGTTTAGGGTTCCCAAAAACGCAGTGTTAGCGGGATCAGCCCAGATACCTGCTAGCACCTGCGTTTTGCCCCTCCGTCCAGCCCAGGCCACCCAAGTGCAGTATCGATCGATCACTGTCACTTGCAAAACACAACACACATAACTGCAGCGTTTGCAGAGACAGGCCTGATCCCTGCGACTCCAGTGCTGTAGGAGGTGATTTCACCACCACAGTTAAAAAAAAAAGCATATATGCCGAAGCATTGGGGCAGCAGGGGCGGAGGAGCGGAGGAGCGATTTTGCTCCTAATGCCGCGTACATACGGTCGAAATTCCGACGGAGGCTTACCCGTGGAAAAGTCTGACCATGTGTACGCGGCATAACTTTTGCGGGAAGATGCCCCCATGCTTCGGCATATATAAATGGTGCATGTATGCCCATCATTAGAAGTGGGTGGATGAAGGGCGGTATTCTAATGGTGGGCATACCCACCGATCAATCTTTTTTTTTCGTTCAGCCAACAGGCTGCATGAAAAAAAAGATTACAATACATGTCCAACAAGGACCAGCAACGTACTGGTATGTTGCTGGACTTTGAATGTTTATACGAGAATGATGCCTGCGGGTTTAGGTATCATCTTGGCATCATTCTTTTCAGCCAGCGGCCGGCTTTCATGTAAAAGCAATCCTAGTGGCTAATTAGCCTCTGGACTGCTTTTACAAGCAGTGGGAGGGAATGTCCCCCCCAGATATAAAAAGCGCCATTGGGAAATTGGGAAAGCATTTTATCACACCGATCTTGGTGTGGTCAGATGCTTTGAGGGCAGAGGAAAGATCTAGGGTCCAATAGACCCCAGTTTTTTCCAAAAAAGAGTACCTGTCACTACCTATTGCTATCATAGGGGATATTTACATTCCCTGAGATAACAATAAAAATGATAAAAAAAAAAAAAATATGGAAGCAACAGTTTAAAAATAAAATAAAAAAGCAAAATTAATAATAATAAAAAAAAAAAAGCACCCCTGTCCTGCCCTGCTCTTGCCCAATGGCGAACGCAAGCGTCGGTCTGGCGTCATATGTAAACAGCAATTGCACCATGCATGTGAGGTATCACCACGAAGGTCAGATCGAGGGCAGTAATTTTAGCGGTAGACCTCCTCTGTAAATCTAACGGCGTAACCTGTAAAGGCTTTTAAAGGCTTTTAAAAATGTATGTAGTTTGTCGCCAATGCGCGTTTGTGCGAAATTTTAAAGCTTGTCGTGTTTGGTATCTATGTACTCGGCCTAAGATCATCTTTTTTATTTCATCAAACATTTGGGCAATATAGTGTGTTTTAGTGCATTAAAATTAAAAAAAGTGTATTTTTTCCCCAAAAAATGCGTTTGAAAAATCGCTGCGCAAATACTGTGTAGAAAAAAAAATCGCAACACCCACCATTTTAATCTGTAGGGCCTTTGCTTTAAAAATATATATAATGTTTGGGGGTTCAACATAATTTTCTTGCAAAAAAAATATATGTTTTCATGTAAACAAAAAGTGTCAAAAAGGGCTTTGTCTTCAAGTGGTTAGAAGAGTGGATGTAAGCTTCCTAATGTTGTGTATAAAATGCCAGAACAGTTCAAAACCCCCACAAATGACCCCATTTTGGAAAGTAGACACCCCAAGCTATATACTGAGAGGCATGTCGAGTCCATTGAATATTTTATATGTTGACACAAGTTGCGGAAAAAAGACAATTTTTTTTTTTTTTGCACAAAGTTGTCACTAAATGATATATTGCTCAAACATGTCATGGGCATATGTGGAATTACACCCCAAAATACATTCTGTTGCTTCTCCTGAGTACGGGGATACCACATGTGTGAGACTTTTTGGGAGCCTAGCCGCGTACGGGACCCCAAAACCAGGCACCGCCTTCAGGCTTTCTAAGGGTGTAAATTTTTGATTTCACTTCTCACTGCCTATCACAGTTTCGGAGGCCATGGAATGCCCAGATGGCACAAAACCCCCCAAATGACCCCATTTTGGAAAGTGGACACCCCAAGCTATTTGCTGAGAGGTATGGTGAGTATTTTGCAGATCTCGCTTTTTGTCACAAAGTTTTGAAAATTGAAAAAAATATATATTTTCTTTCTTCATTTTCAAAAACAAATGAGAGCTGTAAAATACTCACCATGCCTCTCAGCAAATAGCTTGGGTTGTCTACTTTCCAAAATGGGGTCATTTGTGGGGGTTTTGTGCTATTTTGGCATTTTATGGCCTTCGAAACTGTGATAGGTAGTGAGGAGTGAAATCAAAAATTTGTGCCTAGAAATCCTGAAGGCGGTGCTTGGTTTTCGGGGTCCCGTACGCGGCTAGGCTCCCAAAAAGTCCCACACATGTGGTATCCCCGTACTTAGGAGAAGCAGCAAAATGTATTTTGGGGTGTAATTCCATATATAACCATGGCATGTGTGAGCAATATATCATTTAGTGACAACTTTTTGTAATTTTATTTTTTTGTCATTATGTAATCACTTGGGACAAAAAAAAATATTCAATGGGCTCAACAGGCCTCTCAGCAATTTCCTTGGGGTGTCTACTTTCTAAAATGGGGTCATTTGGGGGGGTTTTGTGCTATTTTGGCATTTTATGGCCTTCGAAACTGTGATAGGTAGTGAGGAGTGAAATCAAAAATTTGCGCCCTTAGAAATCCTGAAGGCGGTGCTTGGTTTTCGGGGGCCCGTACGCGGCTAGGCTCCCAAAAAGCCCCACACATGTGGTATCCCCGTACTCAGGAGAAGCAACAGAATGTATTTTGGGGTGTAATTCCACATATAACAATGGCATGTGTGAGCAATATATCATTTAGTGACAACTTTTTGTAATTTTTTTTTTTTTTTTAGTCATTATTCAATCACTTGAGACAAAAAAAAATATTCAATGGGCTCAACATGCCTCTCAGCAATTTCCTTGGGGTGTCTACTTTCCAAAATTGGGTAATTTGGGGGGGTTTTGTACTGCCCTGCCATTTTAGCACCTCAAGAAATGAGATAGGCAGTCATAAATTAAAAGCTGTGTAAATTCCAGAAAATGTACCCTAGTTTGTAGACGCTATAACTTTTGCGCAAACCAATAAATATACGCTTATTGACATTTTTTTTACTAAAGACATGTGGCTGAATACATTTTGGCCTAAATGTATGACTAAAATTGAGTTTATTCGATTTTTCTTATAACAAAAATTTCGTTTTTTTCCGTTTAGATCGCAAAAATAAAAATCACAGAGGCAATCAAATACCAATAAAAGAAAGCTCTATTTGTGGGAAGAAAAGGATGCAAATTTTGTTTCGGTACAACATTGCATGTCTGCACAATTTACAGTTAAAGCAGCGCAGTGCAAAATTCGGAAAACAGCTCTGGTCCTTTAGCTACAAAATGGTCCGGGGCTTAAGTGGTTAAGGTACGCTTGCCAACGAGCTGCATGGCAGGTCAACATATGTCTAGTCAAGCAAGTGGTGCCCAAGCGGCTGATGTTTTGGCCACGCGAGATACGCTTGAGACATATGTTGCAAATAGCAGCGGTGCGATCTGATGCACTCGACTCAAAAAAGGCCCACACCAAAGAACTTTTGGAATAACGGGCAGAGGCAGCGCCCTGCACAGGCGTAGCTCTGCGGTGTGATTCAGTCAGTGTGCTGCCCTTAAGCTGGCCCCCGGAGGGCATCCTGCCTCGTTGGAGATGTGCCTCCTTCTCCTCCTCCTCTCTCCTATCAGGCACCCATGTGGAGTCAGTGACCTCATCATCCCCTCCCTCCTCATCACTGGAGCCAATCTGGCAGTATGCTGCAGCTGCTGGAACATGACTGCCAGATTGCTGTCCTTCTTGAGCATCCCCTCTCTCTGCGCTCACGCTACTGCCTTCCTCTAGCTGGGTATCATCATCAGACCCTTCGAAACGCTGGGCATCCTCCTGGAGCATGTACACAACACTGTGCTCAAACAGTTCGGGGGACTCCTCAGGAGGACATGGTGGGTCTAGGTAAGGAGTGACTGATGATGACATTGATACGAGGGAAGAGGACGCTTTGGCAGCTGCTTTGCCAGTACCCTGAGCCTGGGTGAGATAGGATGAGGAGGATGAGGAGGGCTTGGTCATCCACTCTACCAAGTCTTAGGCATGATGCGTCTCAACACATCCAGCTGCCGAAAATAAGGACAAGCGTGTCCCATGGCCACGTGCTGATGACAATGCACCGCGTCCACGACCAGCACTGTTGTCTCTAGACACAGAGCCTGCTTGCCCTCTTTTATTGGCTCGTGACTGTCTGCCTCTCTTTGTTGGCCTTCCAGACATAGTAATGGCCTGCAGGGAGATGGGAAAACCAGCAATTGGGTAGTGTATATTGTGCTGGAGGCACACAACACCCACTAACTCCAGCAGATGCCTTTATTTGAGAACAGCAATGACAGGTATTTACAGGTGTATACTGTACTAGGGCACACAACACCCACTAACTCCAGCAGATGCCTTTATTAGAGAACAGCAATGACGGGTATATACAGGTGTATACTGTACTAGGGCACACAACACCCACTAACTCCTGCAGATGCCTGTATTAGAGAACAGCAATGACGGGTATATACAGGTGTACACTGTGCCACTAACTCCTGCAGATGCCTGTATTAGAGAACAGCAATGATGGGTATATACAGGTGTACACTGTGCCACTAACTCCTGCAGATGCCTGTATTAGAGAACAGCAATGACGGGTATATACAGGTGTACACTGTGCCACTAACTCCTGCAGATGCCTGTATTAGAGAACAGCAATGATGGGTATATACAGGTGTACACTGTGCCACTAACTCCTGCAGATGCCTGTATTAGAGAACAGCAATGACGGGTATATACAGGTGTACACTGTGCCACTAACTCCTGCAGATGCCTGTATTAGAGAACAGCAATGACGGGTATATACAGGTGTACACTGTGCCACTAACTCCTGCAGATGCCTGTATTAGAGAACAGCAATGACGGGTATATACAGGTGTACACTGTGCCACTAACTCCTGCAGATGCCTGTATTAGAGAACAGCAATGTCGGGTATATACAGGTGTATACTGTGCTGGGGCATACAACACCCACTAACTGCTGCAGATGCCTGAGGAAAGAACACACTGTCCCTGCCTGCCTATCTAGCTTAGAGAACAGCAATAAAGTGTAGATCCAGGTGTATACTGTGCTGGAGGCACACAACACCCACTAACTCCTGCAGATGCCTGAGAAAAGAATAGAACACACTGTCCCTGCCTATGTATCTCTTTCCCTGCACGCCGGAACACACTGCACAAGGCCGCCGCGCTGGCGGCCTTTTATAGTGTGGGGCGTGTACTAAACCCCCCTGAGCTATGATTGGCCGCAGGCATCCTGCCTGTGGCCAATTATGGCTCTCCTCGCTGCCGGCGCTGTGATTAGCCAAGCATGCGGGGTCACAGTGCATGCTTGGCCAATCACAGCGCCGGGATTGCACTGCGATGGTGCAGTGTATTGTGGGCCGTTCGTGTCACTCGAATTTGGCGCGAACGGCCCATAACGTTCGATCTTCGGCGAACGATCGAACAGCCGATGTTCGAGTCGAACATATGTTCGAGTCGAACATGAAGCTCATCCCTAGTGACAAAGAGATATTGAAGGATGCAGGGGGCACAGTTGGGTTTTTTACATTTTAATGTGGGGGGGTGCCAGATCTAGGATCCGCCCCGGGTGCCAAATGCTCTAGGTACGCCCCTGCTACAGTGTTGCCAACCGTACGTATATTTACGTACAGCCCGCAAATTTAACCCCTTTTTCGGGGTGTACGTTAAAGTCCGTTATGGGCACCGGCGCCCATAAAAAAGATGGCCGCGGCTGGGCGTCGCACGCGCGGTAACGTGATGGCGCCGCTGGCGCCATTTTTGAAAAGGCCACAGTGGCTGGCGCGACACCTGTAGTGAGTGCATGCCATGCACTCATCATAGGTGGAGGACTCGGAGCGAGCGGAGCACTGACAGGGCCCAGGGGTGAGGAGGACGGACTCGAGTCTCGAGGTCAGTGAAACTGGGGGGGATACAAGGCAAGGAGACAGCGAGTGAGAGCCTGGCGTCCTGGACATTACTGGGAGCCTGATGCAGGGGAGAGACTGATGTGCTCTGTCCACCACCATATTACTTCTCGAAATCATCAGTGTGCTGTGTCCTCCTCTGGTTCCTGTGCCCCTTTGACCTGTGGAGTGGTGAAAGGGGCACAGGAGGAGGACACAGCACACTGATGATGTGGAGAAGTAATATGGTGGTGGACAGAGGAGGAGGCTACTGTGAGGGGGTGAGGAGGGCACCATCATGTCCACAGCCTGTCTCCACCGGCACCTCCTATAGTATGTCCGCAGCCTCTGTCCACCTCCTGTAGTATGTCCGCAGCCTCTATCCACCTCCTGTAGTATGTCCGCAGCCTCTGTCCACCTCCTGTAGTATGTCCGCAGTCTCTGTCCCCCTCCTGTAGTATGTCCGCAGCCTCTGTCCCCCTCCTGTAGTATGTCCGCAGCCTCTGTCCACCTCCTGTAGTATGTCAGCAGCCTCTGTCCACCTCCCTGTAGTATGTCCGCAGCCTCTGTCCACCTCCCTTAGTATGAGTATGTCCGCAGCCTCTGTCCACCTCCTGTAGTATGTCCGCAGCCTCTGTCCACCTCTTGTAGTATGTCCGCAGCCTCTGTCCACCTCCTGTAGTATGTCCGCAGCCTCTGTCCACCTCCTGTAGTATGTCCGCAGCCTCTGTCCACCTCCTGTAGTATGTCTGCAGTCTCTGTCCACTTCCTGTATCGTGTCCGCAGCCTCTGACCATCTCTTGTCTTTTATCATGTTTGCAGTCTCTCAGGGGATCCTAGAAAGGAGTCAAGAGTGGGAGTGCCGCCGGGATGGGGGTTATGGCCCAGGAAGAAACAGATGTGTGGACTGGGGAGAGGAGATCAGAGCCACCAAGCTGGAGCCGTCTGACTGAGCCCCACACTGTGCACCTGAGAGGAGGTCAATGACAGTGCCGCCAGGCCATTCTGGGGGGGGGGTCACTGATGTAAGGAGGTGAATGAATACAATAATATAAGGGGGCACTGATATAAAGGTTTCCCTCTTATATTAGTACCCCCCCCACCTTAGTGTATTCACTCTGCGGAAGGTGGTCTCTATTCACCAGAGCCCCCTCCACATCAGAGTTTCCCCTTACATCATGATCTGCAGCGTTCCCCTTTACATAAGAGTTCCCTTGCACTGTAAGGGGGCATCCTGCAGACTCTGATGTAAGAGGGAACTCTGTGCTGGCTGGGTTATAGTAACCTAACCTTCATGTAAATTGAGAAAAATTATTTTTTACTTTTGTTTAAACACATTGATATTAGCATTAGCTGTGTGTTTATAGTTCAAATATTGATATTTGCACTGTTTAGCACTAAAAACAGTGATTGTAGGTACTTTTTTGCAGCGTCAGTAAAAAATGTGTCTCTACCAGCAATTTTCATTTCTGCCAGTAAAAAATTGGTGCCGTTCAGAAATTTTGGCATCCTTGCCAGTAAATTTCACTTCAGTGGGTTGGCAACACTGCCCTGCTACAGTGACTGCACTTCTAAGTGCACAGTGGATTTGCCTGTAGTAGATAACCCCCATAGTATGTATGTAGTATAGTTTATTGTAGAAGAGACATATTATGTATGTAGTATATTATCAGGCACATACGAAACTTTATGTCTCTTCTACATTAAAAATCCAGCCTGTTCACATTATTTTAGCACCCAAGTTCCAAACAGCCAGATATACTGGGAGTGTCCTGACCACGGCAACGTTGCCTTATCTTTGAAATGACTTCAGGAATATGACTTGTTACATTGTTCCTGTAGAAGAGACTCGTAGCTCCCCTATTAGCAGATGAGAGCAATGTAAAGCAGACTTTGGCACACTGAGGATTTGAGAGAGGAAATAAGGTGAAGTGTTCGTCGTGTGGGGTTTGTGGATGTGAGGGACAAAACCCGCCATGTGAGGTCTGAGCTAGCACTTTTTTCTCCTACAGAATAATCATGAGAAGGGCGGGATATGGGTACACCGTACCGATATATGACAGCGAACCCCACCACAGTTCACAGTGTATCAGCAAACATGTGAGAGGATGCCCGAAATAAAGATGTCTGACGATCATATCAGTCTCCGCCTCTGACCTATAAGGAGGCGGGACAGGTCGTTTCCAGGGTAACGAGAATACGCTCGGCACTGGAGCTGTCCTGTATAGTGAGCTCTAGCCATGGAGTTCGATTTGCGGGAATATTTTCGGGCGGCCTTCGAAGACAAGCTGCTAGTGTGAGCACACCCTTCCTGTGTCTGTCCTGTGTGTACACATCTTCATTTATCTGCCTGCCTCTATCCGGGCCTCTTTCTCTATCTGCACCCCCCCCCCCCCATGGTGTCCGAGCTTCTTCATCTACCTGCCCCCCCCCATAGTGTCCTGGCGTCTTTCTCCATCAGCCCCCCCTACAGTGTCTTGGCTTCCCTCTCTATCTGCCCCCCCCTCCATGGTGTCCGAGCTTCTTCATCTATTGCCCCCCCCATAGTGTCCGAGCTTCTTCATCTATCTGCCCCCCCATGGTGTCCGAGCTTCTTCATTTATCTGCCCCCCCATGGTGTCCGGGCTTCTTTCTCTATCTGCCCCCCCCATGGTGTCCAGGCTTCTTTCTCTATCTGCCCCCCATGGTGTCCGGGCTTCTTCATCTACTGCCCCCACCCCATGGTGTCCGGGCTTCTTTCTCTCTCTCTGCCCCCCCATGGTGTCCGGGCTTCTTTATCTGCCCCCCATGGTGTCCAGGCTTCTCCCCCCCCCCCATGGTGCCTGGGCTTCTTTCTCTATCTGCCCCCCATGGTGTCCAGGCTTCTTCCCCCCCCCCTATGGTGCCCTGGGCTTCTTTCTCTATCTGCCCCCCATGGTGCCTCGGCTTCTTTCTCTATCTGCCCCCCATGGTGCCCGGGCTTCTTTCTCTATCTGCCCCCATGGTGCCCGGGCTTCTTTCTCTATCTGCCCCCCATGGTGCTCGGGCTTCTTTCTCTATCTGCCCCCCATGGTGCCCGGGCTTCTTTCTCTATCTGCCCCCCATGGTGCCTGGGCTTCTTTCTCTATCTGTCCCCCATTGGTGTCCGGGCTTCTTTCTCTATCTGCCCCCCCCCTCATGGCGTCCGGGCTTCTTTCTCTATCTGCGACCCCCTCATGGCGCCTGGGCTTCTTTCTCTATCTGCCCCCCCCCTTATGGCGTCCGGGCTTCTTTCTCTATCTGCCCCCCCCTCATGGCGTCTGGGCTTCTTTCTCTATCTGCCCCCCTCATGGCGTCTGGGCTTCTTTCTCTATCTGCCCCCCCATCATGGTGTCCGGGCTTCTTTCTCTATCTGCCCCCCCTCATGGCGTCCGGGCTTCTTTCTCTATCTGCCCTACCATGGTATCCGGGCTTCTTTCTCTATCTGCCCCCCATGGTGTCCGAGCTTCTTCATCTACCTGCCCCCCCATGGTGTCCTGGCGTCTTTCTCCATCAGCCCCCCCTACAGTGTCTTGGCTTCCCTCTCTATCTGCCCCCCCCTCCATGGTGTCCGAGCTTCTTCATCTACTGCCCCCCCATAGTGTCCGAGCTTCTTCATCTATCTGCCCCCCCATGGTGTCTGAGCTTCTTCATTTATCTGCCCCCCATGGTGTCCGGGCTTCTTTCTCTATCTGCCCCCCCATGGTGTCCGGGCTTCTTTCTCTATCTGCCCCCCATGGTGTCCGGGCTTCTTCATCTACTGCCCCCCATGGTGTCCGAACTTCTTCATTTATCTGCCCCCCCCATGGTGTCCGGGCTTCTTTCTCTCTCTCTGCCCCCCCATGGTGTCCGGGCTTCTTTCTCTATCTGCCCCCCATGGTGTCCGAGCTTCTTCATCTATCTGCCCCCCCATGGTGTCCGGGCTTCTTTCTCTCTCTCTGCCCCCCCATGGTGTCCGAGCTTCTTCATTTATCTGCCCCCCCCATGGTGTCCGGGTTTCTTTCTCTATCTGCCCCCCATGGTGTCCGGGCTTCTTCATCTACTGCCCCCCCATGGTGTCCGGGCTTCTTTCTCTCTCTCTGCCCCCCCATGGTGTCTGGGCTTCTTTATCTGCCCCCCATGGTGTCCAGGCTTCTCCCCCCCATGGTGCCTGGGCTTCTTTCTCTATCTGCCCCCCATGGTGTCCAGGCTTCTTCCCCCCCCTATGGTGCCCTGGGCTTCTTTCTCTATCTGCCCCACATGGTGCCCGGGCTTCTTTCTCTATCTGCCCCCATGGTGCCCGGGCTTCTTTCTCTATCTGCCCCCCATGGTGCCCGGGCTTCTTTCTCTATCTGCCCCCCATGGTGCCCGGGCTTCTTTCTCTATCTGCCCCCCATGGTGCCTGGGCTTCTTTATTTGTCCCCCATTGGTGTCCGGGCTTCTTTCTCTATCTGCCCCCCCCCCTCATGGCGTCCGGGCTTCTTTCTCTATCTGCGCCCCCCTCATGGCGCCTGGGCTTCTTTCTCTATCTGCCCCCCCTCATGGCGTCCGGGCTTCTTTCTCTATCTGCCCCCCCTCATGGCGTCTGGGCTTCTTTCTCTATCTGCCCCCCCATATGGCGTCTGGGCTTCTTTCTCTATCTGCCCCCCCATCATGGTGTCTGGGCTTCTTTCTCTATCTGCCCCCCCTCATGGCGTCCGGGCTTCTTTCTCTATCTGCCCTACCATGGTATCCGGGCTTCTTTCTCTATCTGCCCCCCCATGGTGTCCGAGCTTCTTCATCTACCTGCCCCCCCATGGTGTCCTGGCGTCTTTCTCCATCAGCCCCCCCTACAGTGTCTTGGCTTCTCTCTCTATCTGCCCCCCCCATGGTGTCCGAGCTTCTTCATCTTCTGCCCCCCCATGGTGTCCGAGCTTCTTCATCTACTGCCCCCCCATGGTGTCCGAGCTTCTTCATCTATCTGCCCCCTATGGTGTCCGGGCTTCTTTCTCTATCTGCCCCCCCCATGGTGTCCGGGCTTCTTTCTCTATCTGCCCCCCCATGGTGTCCGGGCTTCTTTATCTGCCCCCCATGGTGTCCAGGCTTCTCCCCCCCCCATGGTGCCTGGGCTTCTTTCTCTATCTGCCCCCCATGGTGTCCAGGCTTCTTCCCCCCCCATGATGCCCTGGGCTTCTTTCTCTATCTGCCCCCCATGGTGCCTGGGCTTCTTCCCCCCCCCATGGTGCCCGGGCTTCTTTCTCTATCTGCCCCCCATGGTGCCCGGGCTTCTTTCTCTATCTGCCCCCCCCTCATGGCGTCCGGGCTTCTTTCTCTATCTGCCCCCCCCCCCCATGGCGTCCGGGCTTCTTTCTCTATCTGCCCCCCCTCATGGCGTCCGGGCTTCTTTCTCTATCTGCCCTACCATGGCGTCCGGGCTTCTTTCTCTGTCTGCCCCCCCCATGGTGTCCGGGCTTCTTTCTCTGTCTGCCCCCCCCCCCCATGGTGTCCGGGCTTCTTTCTCTATCTGCCCCCCCTTGGTGTCCAGGCTTCTTTCTCTATCTGCCCCCCCATGGTGTCCGGGCTTCTTTCTCTATCCGCCCCCCCATGGTGTCCGGGCTTCTTTCTCTATCTGCCCCCCCTCGGTGTCCGGGCTTCTTTCTCTATCTGCCCCCCCTTGGTGTCCGGGCTTCTTTCTCTATCTGCCCCCCCATGGTGTCCGGGCTTCTTTCTCTGTCTGCCCCCCCATGGTGTCCGGGCTTCTTTCTCTGTCTGCCCCCCCATGGTGTCCGGGCTTCTTTCTCTGTCTGCCCCCCCCATGGTGTCCGGGCTTCTTTCTCTGTCTGCCCCCCCATGGTGTCCGGGCTTCTTTCTCTGTCTGCCCCCCCCATGGTGTCCGGGCTTCTTTCTCTGTCTGCCCCCCCCCCCCATGGTGTCCGGGCTTCTTTCTCTATCTGCCCCCCCATGGTGTCCAGGCTTCTTTCTCTATTTGTCCCCCCATGGTGTCCGGGCCTCTTTCTCTATCTGCCCCCCCCCCATGGTGTCCAGGCTTCTTTCTCTATCTGCCCCCCCTTGGTGTCCAGGCTTCTTTCTCTATCTGCCCCCCCCATGGTGTCCGGGCTTCTTTCTATATCTGCCCCCCATGGTGTCCGGGCTTCTTTCTCTATCTGCCCCCCCTTGGTGTCCGGGCTTCTTTCTCTATCTGCCCCCCCTTGGTGTCCGGGCTTCTTTCTCTATCTGCCCCCCCTTGGTGTCCGGGCTTCTTTCTCTATCTGCCCCCCCATGGTGTCCGGGCTTCTTTCTCTATCTGCCCCCCCATGGTGTCCGGGCTTCTTTATCTGCCCTACCATGGTGTCCGGGCTTCTTTCTCTATCTGCCCCCCCCCCCTCATGGTGTCCGGGCTTCTTTCTCTATCTGCCCCCCCCATGGTGTCCGGGCTTCTTTCTCTATCTGCCCCCCCATGGTGTCCAGGCTTCTTTCTCTATCTGCCCCCCCTTGGTGTCCAGGCTTCTTTCTCTATCTGCCCCCCCCCCATGGTGTCCGGGCTTCTTTCTCTATCTGCCCCCCCCCCATGGTGTCCGGGCTTCTTTCTCTATCTGCCCCCCCTTGGTGTCCGGGCTTCTTTCTCTATCTGCCCCCCCTTGGTGTCCGGGCTTCTTTCTCTATCTGCCCCCCCTTGGTGTCCGGGCTTCTTTCTCTATCTGCCCCCCCATGGTGTCCGGGCTTCTTTCTCTATCTGCCCCCCCATGGTGTCCGGGCTTCTTTCTCTATCTGCCCTACCATGGTGTCCGGGCTTCTTTCTCTATCTGCCCCCCCCCCTCATGGCGTCCGGGCTTCTTTCTCTATCTGCCCCCCCCCCTCATGGCGTCCGTGCTTCTTTCTCTATCTGCCCCGCCATGGTGTCCAGGCTTTTTTCTCCATCATCCTCCCCATGGTGCCTGGGCTTCTTTCTCCATCTCCCCCCCCCCCCCCATGGTGTCCGGGCTTCTTTCTATATCTGCCTGCCTGTATTCAGACTTCTTTCTTTTGTGTACAGATGAGTGACCTTTCATAGTGCACATCACCTGTACACAATTTTCTCTATATTTTACCCGCTGCAGTGAAGGCTGTAATCATCACGAAACAAAAATGTGTAGCGCTAAATTAGATAAGAACTGCACTATGACAAGTGTAGTATATAACAGTGATATAAAACAATCGAAAAAACATCTAATAACAATTATATCAAAATATACAAATAGTCCACCCGTGATGTAACCTATTTCATAGTAAAAGTGTTCAAATAATCTACAATAATGTGAACCATATACAAAATAACCCTAAAAGAACAAATAGGGAGTTCATGTGTGCATATACATAAATGCTTGATGAAATAAAATGGTAAATGATAATCCAAGGAATGGTGCTCCCAACAAAAACTTGACGTGAAGTGACCACCACCAATCGATTGTAAAAAGGCTTACCAGAGAAAGTGGACCCCAAAAACGTACGTTCAGAGGGTCAACAAAGCATGGGTAAGCCACTGTAGACAGTGAATCCTCAACCGCAATTCAAACAGAAACTTCAAGCCTCAATCCAAGATGGAAACCAGATTGTCATTCGTGTTCAAACGTGCGATGAAGCTTGTGAACATTGCTCAATACAGGCCAGGCAGTGTTAACCGATGAATAACGAAAAAGTGAAAGGAAAGAGAAGGCACATAGTGTGATACTGTATGTAAAGGTATTTTAATGTAGGTAAGAACACTTACATTTAGAAGGGTGTAACAGCGCTTATCGAATGATCAAAAATGGCAACAGTAGGGTCTCTCGATGCGTTTCGCATCCAAATGCATCATCTGGGGTCGCATTTGGATACGAAACGCGTCGGGAGACCCTTCTGTTGCCATTTTTGATCATTTGATAAGCGCTGTTACACCCTTCTAAATGTAAGTGTTCTTACCTACATTAAAATACCTTTACATACAGTATCACACTATGTGCCTTCTCTTTCCTTTCACTTTTTCGTTATTCATCGGTTAACACTGCCTGGCCTGTATTGAGCAATGTTCACAAGCTTCATCGCACGTTTGGACACGAATGACAATCTGGTTTCCATCTTGGATTGAGGCTTGAAGTTTCTGTTTGAATTGCGGTTGAGGATTCACTGTCTACAGTGGCTTACCCATGCTTTGTTGACCCTCTGAACGTACATTTTTGGGGTCCACTTTCTCTGGTAAGCCTTTTTACAATCGATTGGTGGTGGTCACTTCACGTCAAGTTTTTGTTGGGAGCACCATTCCTTGGATTATCATTTACCATTTTATTTCATCAAGCATTTATGTATATGCACACATGAACTCCCTATTTGTTCTTTTAGGGTTATTTTGTATATGGTTCACATTATTGTAGATTATTTGAACACTTTTACTATGAAATAGTTTACATCACGGGTGGACTATTTGTATATTTTGATATAATTGTTATTAGATGTTTTTTCGATTGTTTTATATCACTGTTATATACTACACTTGTCATAGTGCAGTTCTTATCTAATTTAGCGCTACACATTTTTGTTTCGTTTTGTCCTTTACCACTGTTCAACTGGTTGTGTGAGCTGCTATACCACTAGGCAGCGCGGAATTGTTTGTATTTGTTCTTTTTTAAGGCTGTAATCATCACAGATCCAGTACTGTCTCTGCTGTAATGAATATTTATAGCTTCCAGCTAAATGACTAGGATCTCTTAGTTCATGTGAAGCACCACAGACAACAAAATGATGTATCTTATTATTGTTTACTGAGTAATTGAAGTGTATATATGATCACATGTTTTTATGTTATGGAAAGTAGTGAAGGGTTAAGACTTCTGTCAGCTTTCAGTCCATAGCTGGATCCTGCTGTGATCTCCCCTCATGTGAGTGCAGATTCTCAGGAGTGTTCCACTCTGGCATGTAGGCAGCTAACATCTGTGTGGTGCTTTTTTAGTGTGTTGTGTCTAAGCCTAAGGCACCTTGTTCTTTAATGCACCGCACATAAAATGCAGAGGTGTGAAGAGATGAAAGGAACATAACTACACCAAGAAGAGAGAGCAGTTAATATTTTCAAAATATTGTTAATTACATTTTATCTAACATCATTGTGTGCTTTTCCTATAGAATTTGACCAATCATGTGTCATGGAAGGCGGGGGCGTACCTAGAGCATTTGGCACCCGGGGCGAATCCTATATCTGCCCCCCCCCTTCTCTGATCATGCCTTTACACATTCAGTTCAGCCCCCCTCACACGTCTACGCACTCGCCCCCCCCCCCTCACACGTCTACGCACTCGGGCCCCCCCCACACGTCTACGCACTCGCCCCCCCCCTCACACGTCTACGCACTCGGTCCCCCCCCCCACACGTCTACGCACTCGGTCCCCCCCCACACGTCTACGCACTCGGTTCCCCCCCCCACACACGTCTACGCACTCGGGCCCCCCCCCACATGTCTACGCACTCGCCCCCCCCCCACGCGTCTACGCACTCGCCCCCCCACGCGTCTACGCACTCACCCCCCCACACGTCTACGCACTCGCCCCCCCACACGTCTACGCACTCGCCCCCCCCACACGTCTACGCACTCGCCCCCCCCACACGTCTACGCACTCGCCACCCCCCACACGTCTACGCACTCGCCCCCCCCACACGTCTACGCACTCGCCCCCCCTCACACGTCTACGCACTCGGGTCCCCCCCTCACACACCCATAGACACTCAGCTGCCGCCCCACACACACACACTCAGCTGCGCCCCCCCCTCACACACACCTGTATACACTCAGCCACACACACACATACTCTCGGCTCCCCCCCACACACACTCGGCTCCACACACACACACACACACACTCGGCTCCCCCCCCCACACACACACACTCGGCTCCCCCCCCCACACACACACACACATACTCTGCTCCCCCCCACACACACACACACTCTGCTCCCCCCCCCCACACACACACACACACACTCTGCTCCCCCCCACACACACACACACACACACACACACACACTCAGCTCCCCCCCCCCACACACACACACACACTCAGCTCCCCCCCCCACACACACACACACACTCAGCTCCCCCCCCCCACACACACACACACACACACACTCTCAGCTCCCCCCCACACACACACTCAGCCCCCCCCCCCCCGCCACACACACACACTCAGCTCCCCCCCACACACACACACACTCAGCTGCCTCCTACCTTCAGTTGTACTCATAGCCCCCACTTGTATGGTGGTCTTCCTAGTCCCAGGTCCTGTTTCTACATGTCCCTGTGAGACACACAATCCAAAATATAGTACTGTCAGTACACACGAGGGGTGCACATGCAGCCAGAGGTGGCAGTAAAGAGCCCGACTGTGAGCTGAATAACACAGAGGAGCAGCGCTGCTGACACGCACAAATATAGAGAGCCATCTGCAGCTACAGAGCACCTGCCCTAACTTGTCCCATCCCTGATAGCTTGCCTGACACCCCCCAATGTGTGGCACCTGGGGCGGCTCGCCCCCTCCGCCTCCCCCCCCATAGGTACGCCACTGATGGAAGGGTTGGCCAATGGCGAAACTGAAGGTACCTTAAATAATCAGAGGACAGTGCTTTGTAGGGTTCTTTTTAATCGAGGGCCAGAATGGAAAGGAATGGGACATGAGGAAGTGCCGTACCTGTGTGAAACTGTGCGAGGTCGACCAGGAAAGGGAAGGGAAGTTCGAGGCCAGAAGGGAAGCCAGAAGGGAAGTGAGGATTTTTCAAAAGCCTGGGAAGGAGTAGGAAGGGGGATATGAAAGGCTCAACCTTTCATCATTTAAAAGCTAAATTCCAGTTATAGCAATATTTACATAATTGTATTGGTCTAGCTTGAACCCCTCCTGAGAAATTGGCAAACAGTAAAGTCCCCCTGCCCCTCCAATTCTGATAAATTAAGATCAGGATTGGACACCTTCAGCTGAGATCTCATCAAAGCTTAAGGATATTATTGCTACCCTTACTGACACGGTGCACTCTTGTTTACCATTAGATCAATGCGCTACTATGTGAAATATAAATAAAGTGGAGTGGCTGCCAGCATCAGCAATTGGACAGATTGCAAACAAGGAATAAAAAATAAAAAGATGCGGCGCGAGGTGAAACTAAGTGTGTAAACACAAAAACATATGTGTATTTAAGACATACGTTAAAGTATGAAGGTATGTGACATATGAAGCCTGTACAAACCAATGAATGAAGATGGACCTAGTTGTGTGCACACCAGTCCAAACATATATCAAAATATGTACCAAACTAGCATAGTGTGTACATAATAAACCGTGCATAAAAAACAATGTGCAAAGATCAATATATGAAAAAGTCCAATGGAAATGCCCAATGCATAGTTGCCAACATTGCAAAAAAAAAAATCCGGGACACACTTTCGCATGTAGGCGGAGCCTTGCTATAATTAGGGGGCGGGGCATTCGTTTGTAGGTGTTTCACACCCTAGTTTGTAGGTGTGTCACACCGCTAGGCGCGCCGCGCCGTGGACCTGTAGTGGCGGCGGCCCGCGGCGGCGAAAATCAAGGAAACCGGGAAAAAACGGATTTGCCGGGACATTTCCCGGGACAACATAAATCCGGGGAAAAGGGGTTTGAATCCCGGGAATGTCCCGGCCAATCCGTGACAGTTGGCAACTATGCCAATGTAGAAATGGAAGCAAAGAGAGATAACAACATGTAAAATCAATTCAATGCAATGTCCCTATTATCCAGATTAAGGTAGCCTTAAGTTCTTATAG
Source organism: Rana muscosa (assembly GCA_029206835.1). Classification (NCBI taxonomy): domain Eukaryota; kingdom Metazoa; phylum Chordata; class Amphibia; order Anura; family Ranidae; genus Rana; species Rana muscosa. The sequence continues at coordinate 839,806,238 of CM055116.1, forward strand.
ATGTGAGCGTATATTCAGAAAACTGTAACACCCAGAGGCGTGACTCCAACACCAGGGGGGGGTAATGGATACTCTTATCCCTAAACGTGGACACACACACCAGCGGTGGTGGGTCAACCAGGCAAACGGTGTAGATAGAAATCCCTCTGGAAACGGCTGGAACAGCGGCAGATGTGGCATGCACAAATGATTAAGGCCCCTTTCACACTGAGGCGTTGAAAAAACGCTCAAAAATTATGGGATTTTGTACCTCTATTTTACCGCGATTTTACCGCGTTTTTACCGCGATCGCGCTAAAAATAGCGCTAACGCGTATGCGTTTTACCGCGTTTTTACCGCGTTTGCGCTAAAAATAGCGCGAACGCGGTAAAAACGCATACGCGTTAGCGCTATTTTTTTAAATAACGCTTATGCCTATGCGTTTTACCGCGTTTTTACCGCGTTCCCATTCATTTCAATGGAGATAGGTGTTTTTACAGCGCTATTTTATGCGCCCTAAAGTTGCTCTAAAAAAGCGGTTTGCAGGATTTTTTCCAACGCCCAGCCAGCATAACGCCTCAGTGTGAAAGCCCTCAGGGCTTTCACATTGAGAATGCTGGGGCAGGATAATTTCAGGCGTTATTACAGCGCTATTTTTAGCGCGAAAACGCGGTAAAAACGCCTCAGTGTGAAAGGGGTCTTAATCTCTCCAATGTAGTGGCTCAGAACTCCAAGTGTCTCAATTTGTAAACATTCCGCTCCCCTCACCACTCCACCACCAGGATCCCGTCATCAGGGCCGCCACATAGCTGCCAGTTCTTGCGGGCACAACACGTCGGAGCACAAGGCCGCTCAGGATTATTATAATGGGATATCTCGGCAGAATAAGGCAGCCAGGGTTGATAAATTATGTCGGATATAATTGGACATGATTTATTAATATTTAACCCCTTGATCGCCCCCTAGTGTTAACTCCTTCCCTGCCAGTCACATTTATACAGTAATCAATGCATTTTTATGGCACTGTTCGCTGTATAAATGTGAATGGTCCCAAAATAGTGTCAAAAGTGTCCGATATGTCCGCCGCAATATCGCAGACCTGACAAAAATCGCAGATAACCGCCATTACTAGTAAAAAATATATATAATAAAAATGTCAAACTATCCCCTATTTTGTAGGCGCTATAACTTTTGCGCAAACCAATCGCTATACGCTTATTGCAATTTTGGGATATTATTATAGCAAAAAGTAAAAAAATATTTGTTTTTTTCAAAATGTTCTGTCTTTTTTTGTTTATAGCGCAAAAAATAAAAACCGCAGAGGTGATCAAATACGACCAAAAGAAAGCTCTATTTGTGGGGAAAAAAATGATAAAAATATCATTTGGATACAGCTTTGTATGACCGCGCAATTGTCATTCAAAATGCGTCAGCGCTGAAAGCTGAAAATTGGTCTGGGTACGAAGGGGGTTTAGGTGCCCAGTAAGCAAGTGGTTTTAAGATAATCCTCTCTCCATATGCAGAGGATCCTTTGGCTTAAGTGCTGGTCAGAGGAAGTTCCTTGCAAAAAGTGCCTTGAGCAACTCCCCCTTTGAAAAAGAATGCCTGTTTGGTTCTTCCTTGTAAAAGTACATCATTGAGAGCACATGGTACTCTCTTTTCCCAGAAAAATACGTCTGGAACACACTTTCATTGACGGATCTCCAAGCCAGCCATGTCTGTCCCAGCGTTCTCCACCCTATATTCTCTCAAATTTGTCTCCTTCCTCACAAAGATGGTAAGATATTCTTGTTTCTATTCGTCAGTTCCTTTCTCAAGGGGTCATTAACCTACAGTCAGGTCCATAAATATTGGAACATTGACACAATTCTAATCTTTTTGGCTCTATACACCACCACAATGGATTTGAAATGAAACGAACAAGATGTTCTTTAACTGCAGACTTTCAGCTTTAATTTGAGGGTATTTACATCCAAATCAGGTGAACGGTGTAGGAATTACAACAGTTTGTATATGTGCCTCCCACTTTTTATGCTTCATTGTGGTTGTGTATATTGCCAAAAAGATTAGAATTGTGTTGATGTCCCAATATTTATGGACCTGACTGTAGTTCCGAATGTGGAATGCTTTCAGGGTTTCTACCTGAACCTGTTCAATTCCCATGGCAAATGAAGTTGCTTGGCCTTTTTGAGTCTGAATACTCTCAACTTGTTCCTGCGTGTTCAAAAATTTTGCATGGAGATGGCTAGTTGTTACCTTCCCCACATCTTGGATTATTTTCTGGCCTCTTTGGGATGTACATTTGATATCTGTGTTTTGGGGTGGGTGCTCAGCATCACCAATTTGTTGCTCTTTGCTTTGACATGTCCATGGCCCCCTGGGTCTTCAATGTGCTTGCCCTGGACCTAGTGCTCTTTTGTTTTCAGGGATGCATGATGTGGGATACCTGGACGATCTCTTGTAAATTAACAGTCTTCCTTAACCCTGCCAGTTAATATCCAGAAGACAGCATAAACATTGCAGTGCTTCTGTAGGACTCCCCACCTTCAAAATTCATTGCTAAAACTGGCTGGAGTATCTGGACCTGACTTTGGACATGGCCCAGTCTGGAATCTTCCTGCCCTAGGACAAACTTCTGTTCTTCTGCTCCACTGGCCCAGGCTTCTGGGCCCCAAGTCTGCCCTCAATTTGTGCCTGCATGAGGGTCTTCGGTCTGATGGTAGCCTCCTTTTGAGGCATTGCTGTACATCCAGCATCACAAGTCCAGACAATTGCAATTCTGGCAGCATGAAGCAAATAAACTCAGTCCCTGATCCACCACATGTGTCTGACCTACAAGGCCATACATTCCCTGACGTGGTGTCTATTTCCAGTCTGGTGCTGGAGTCAGTGAAACCCTTACCCCAAAAGTTGTGGAAAGTTCTGACAATGGATGCCAGACTTTCAGGCTGGGGAGTTGTCCTGAATGCCTGTTTGATACAGGGGACTTTGGGTGAACCGCTTCTTCCCATCAACATCCTGGAACTGGGTTGTCCCTTTTAACACTTGACCTCTCATTTGCGAGGTCACCTGACAAAAATCAAGTCAGAAAATGCCAAAGCTGTGGCCTATATATGAATTGGAAATTGTGCAGAAACTGTGCTTAGAGAATATACATAGCTGCTAGCACTTCACTAGACAAATAGTGCATAAAACAAAAATATACAATATAGTGCAGCGCTAAAATTAAAGATCAAGTTCATCAAACAAAAGAACCATTATGAATGTGGCACAAAAATTCCTATAAACAAAAATTGAAAACAATTCAAAGGTGTGAAAAGTGATCCACACAATAATATCAACTTCACCCCAGATGATGTCCAATAGGACCAAACGTATTGGGTGGAGTTTGTGTATATGATGTCAATGCGATTTTGTTCGTTTTTATTTATATTCAATTAATTTGACATATATTTTCAGCGCTGTTTACAAGTGGACCTGTGTCCGCTTACACCTGTTTTTTTGGATAAAAGGTTTTAAACAGTTTTACACTGTGGGCGGATGCTTGCTGTTTTTCCACATGTACTTTCCTGATGAGGGTATCTATATATGGAGCCTGTTCTTCGAGAGGTGACATCTTACAGATTGATCAGACATCCATACCAGCCATCAGGAGGGTTTGGATCCTGTTGGAGTGATCTAGATCCTCCGCAAGGCTTGTTTGACGCAATACTTTGGTATATGAGTCCACGAGTCAACTTTACCCTCCTGAAGGCTAGGAAATTAACTTCTTGCAAAGTTAATCATCACACCTGGAAGGCATACTCTGCGAGATGTGAGCCTAAGAAATTGCAATATAGGAAGTATTCCATGGGGTCCATCCTGTCTATTCTGCCGTCTTGTCTGTGCCAGTATCTGAGAACCATCAAGGGGCAAATCCTGGCCATTCTGTTTCATTGACCATGTCCTCTCATTTCTTAAGTAAGGATTACGTGGAGGGTGTTGCACACATTTCTTCCATGAGATCTTCAGCCTTTCGGAGGCCGCCTTTCAAACCATTAGAGATATATTTTCTTGTCTGACCTCGCAAGGTTGCTTTTCTCATTGCTATCAGCTTACCATGGGAGGGTCTCTGAGTTAGCAGCTTTAGTCTGTAAGAGTCTTTCCTAGGACAAGCTAGGAGAGTCTCAGCTAAAGCCTATTTTTGGCAATTGGACTACTCGTTTGTATTTCCAGAAGGTTCCCACAGGGGGCTTCTGCTTCCTGCTCCACCATTGCTAGGTAGGTTAAACAAGTCCTTATAAGAGCCTATGGTCCAAAGAATCCTCCCTTTTCTGTTAGGGTGCACTCTATCAATTCGGTTAGTGCTTCCTGGGCTGATCAGTTGCCATGCACATCTACTGCAGAATCTGTCTGCTCCAGTCTTTGTAAATTCCCATCAATGCATTCTGTGAATGCATGAGAAGAGATCATGTGGTTTACCCCTATACCATATATTCAGTGAAAAAATACATATACATATATTTTGTGAAATCATTAGGTGGACATTGGGCAACCCACTATCATCACTGTACTAGAGCCACAATTGTAAGTCTGAGCAGCCAAATCTTACGGCAGTGCTAGTTCCTGGAAGAATAAGGGTAACTTTTTTTAGCATCCCCAGCTGCCATGTGGATTTAGTTGGCGAAGCATTACACATAACTTCCTGGACCAATCACAATTTAATTTTTTTTTTTTTTTCATTGAGTTTCACTTACATTTTGCTAAAGAAGGGGGTAGACCCCCAAAAGCCTGTCCTGAAAATGTTACTGTTAACGCAAATAAAAACATTATCATGCACAATACTGAACTGTGTTAAGCACAGTTAAGTATTGCAAAGTAACTGGGACTTACCTTGTTGTGTAACTTTTAAGACCCCATTCTGTATAATACAAAAACGGCAAGATTATACCTTGCACCGCAGTAACCTGGACATTATCAGCACTACATAAGACATAATTGTGTACTGTAAAAATCATATGAAACTTTATTACAAATAGTATAAAAACATACAAATATTAAAAGAAGGGGGCAAATCCCTGATGGGGAAACCCCATGCAAAAAGTACTACAGAAATTGGAAACAAGCACCTAATCAACTTGTACAGTAGACATTATATGTATAGTACAGCACCCGAGACTATAATGTATATAGCATCCCATATAATCACCTCTTTTTCAGACCGCCGTATGCCCGTCTTGCAAGGTTTGTTTTGGGTTAATTTTGGAAGAAATTCTGTGTGTCCACCCAAGAGTCCCATGACAAAGCAAACTGATGAACCCCAAAATAAAGAAAGAGAATTCCCTATGTACAAGTGATCAAATGAGTAAAGCAAAGTAAATCTGTATATTAGTAGACAGTGTTCTAAAAGTGAACTTGCCACTTAAACAAGCCCATGAGTCTTCAGGGGTGTTAAAGATGCTTACATATCTTTTCTGGCAGAGTAATCTGGTGGAAACAATGCTGAATGACAATTTAACTCCTTTTTAATTTTGGGTAGACTTGTCTATGATTATCATTATACATAATCATATATGTGTATTGCTAAAGTCAACCTGTTACAAACCTGGATATTTCATACAAGATATAGGAATAAAAATATATCAGCAAATGGTATTCTTTAGTAAAGATTACATGTCAAAACAATAAGTAGATTTCGTAGTTTTTACAAAAAAAATAATAAGTAGATTTAAACAGGGCTGGGACAAGGGTTTTCTGCACCCGAGGCGAAAAGGTAAAGGTGTGCCCCCACAATGAGCTGTAAACTACCTCGGCAGCATAAATTGGAGTTCCTGCTCTTTTTGCCTTACCTTAATGTGGCACCCAAGGCACCTTTTCTGCCCAAACCCCTCATCCCCTTAGTCCTTCCCTGGTTTCAGAGGTATAGACCAAAATTGGTCCTTTATTCCGATGGACAATCTCTCATTGGTGGAGAGGCTTGTGAGGTGGATGGAATCAGCTGACATCTCAAGGAAATTTCAAGATTTGCATGGAACCATTGCCTGCATTTCTGAATCTACTGATCACTTTGACCTGTGCTTTTCACTGAATGTATCCTCCGCTTATGCTGCTTTTTATCATCAATTGCCTAAGTTTGTGATAGGCTCAGTATTCATACACTTGCAGGAATACGGATGTAATCTCTAAAGCCCCGTACACACGGTCTGACTTTTTGCCAACAAACTTCATTTTGAGCAAGTTTGACAAAAAATCCGACCGTGTGTACGCTCCATCGGACAAACTTTTTTGGTTTTCATCGGACAAAAGTTCGGTCTGCAAACGGACAAACTTTTGGCCAACAAAAGCCCGATGGAGCAAAGTCCGACCGTGTGTACAGAAAACCATCGGACTTTTGTCCGATGGACAAAACAAATAATGTTAAAATCAACCAACAATAGCAGAAGTTGACCAAAGGGTGGCGGTAAAGAGCAGAAAATAGCAGAAAAACCACGTGATGTTGGAAAAAGTTTTGGGAAAGTTTGCAGAAAAGTCCTGTGGTGTGTATGCTATGGGTGTTCCCGGCCAACTCCGTTCGGACAAAAATCCACAGAAAAGTCTGATGGAAGTCCGACCGTGTGTGCGAGGCTTTAGAATCCCTTTTTTTCCTTGCATGTGACTCATGTTTATCTGTTTAGAAATGTACCAGTTAAAACTGAAGATTTTCTCTACTATTTATAACAGGCGAATGCCAGATCGAGAAGATGATTTCCTAACTCCAGCTACCCGTCTTCTAGAAAAGAAAAGAGAGATGATTGAAGTTGAGCAAGCTTTAAATACAGAGAAAGAGGTGAAGCCAATATCTTTTAATGTTTGTTTCTTATACCACTATATTGTATTATTTCTCTATGTTTATCTTGTGGTTTATAGCTTTCATTTTGGAAGCACCACTGTTGTGTGAATGTAATGCTGGCCATACAAGTAGTCTTTTTCGTATAGCCAGTGAGCTGAATGAAAAAAAGCTAACTGATTCCTCCATCCACACAAACAAGGTAAATAGAAAAATCACAGTGTATTCTGACAACTGCACCTGCTGCTGTCAGAATACACTGATCAACGGCTGCAACTGCCGATTGAGAAAACATTTCCAACAAGTCCCTTCAAGCGGTTGACTTCCTTCGAGAATAGACTGCCATGTACTGATAGAAATTTGGCCAGGCCCTGCTGAACCGGCCGGATTTTGATCAGTGCATGGCTAGCTAAAACCACAGTCAGATTAGAGTTTCAAATCATGAAAATTAGGTTTTAGGCCACAGGCGCCTATCTCAGGTACATAGGTCTTAGCAAAAGAAGAATGTATGTTGGAGGGCCACAGGGGCAGTTAATAATCTGTCAATTCTGTGCACGGCCAGTGTAATATTTTAATTGTACATACTACCATAAAATAACATTATACTTCTTCTAATTTAATCCTTCATTTTATTACAGGAATTCCAAATGAAAACAGAGAGCCTTCAGCAGCGTCGTGCAGAGTTGGAACACAAGGAAGAAAAGCTTAAGGATTCATTGTTTAAATTTGATAAGTTTCTCAAGGTAGAGTCAAGCTTCTTTGTCAATACGTCTGTCAATATTCCTCAGCAACAACCATTTAGAGATGGATATCATGATCATGGTGTTTTATTTGCAGTATGTTAAATATTTGCTATCTACAAAATACAAAAGAGAAAATATCTATTTGAACAAGGATCCCACATGAATGTAAGAGCCTAGTGTTTGCATGATTCATCTCTGGCCATCTCTGGTAATTAATTGTGGTACAGAATGAAGCAGCAGAATGCTGTGCACTAGAAATGTACGGCTAGGCCTGGGTATATCTTGTCTTTCCAAAAATCTGAACATGACTTTACAGTAAATTGAAGTGTTCTGCCCTAGTTTATATGCAGCAGTAGACTTTCTCCCTAACTATCATCATAGTGTACATGTTCCTGCGTACATTGCCCATGGCAGAACCAGAGTGGCTCTCACTTACTTAGCACTATGACTGGCCAGTACTCATGTCATAAAGCAGTTGGAACATTCTATTTGAACAAGGATCCCACATGAATGTAAGAGCCTAGTGTTTGCATGATTCATCTGTGGCCAGCCTTGATTTATGAGCGCTCTGATCTTTATTCTGAATAGTGTGTACTATATTTACAGTTAAAAATGTTAATGGAGTGCCCCCTGTGCCACTCATCTTTGTGGCCACACCCACACAGACCCTTATACAGTGCATCCGGAAAGTATTAACAGCACTTCACTTTTCGTCAAGTCCTACAAACAATGCCCCATAATGACAATGTGAAAGAAATTTGTTTGAAATCTTTGCAAATTTATAAAAAATAAAAAAAAACAACATGAACATAAGTATTCACAGCTTTTGCCATGACACTCAAAATTGAGCTCAGGTGCATCTTGTTTTCACTGATCATCCTTGAACTGTTTCTACAACTTGATTGGAGTGGGAAATTCAGTGGATTTGGACATGATTTGGAAAGGAACACGCCTGTCTATATAATGTTCCACAGTTACAGTGCATGTCAGAGCACAAACCAAGCCATGAAGTCCAGGACTCTTCCTAGAGTGAGCCACCCGGGCAAACTGAGTGATCGGGGGGGGGGGGCCTTAGTCAGGGAGGTGACCAAGAACCCGATGGTCACTATGACAGAGCTCTAGCATTTCTCTGTGGAGAGAGGAGAAACTTCCAGAATCCACCAATCAGGCCTGTATGGTAGAGTGGCCAGACAGAAGCCACTGCTCAGTAAAAAGCACATGACAGCCTTGCCAAAAGGCACTTGAAGGACTCTGACCATGAGAACTGATTGAACTCTTTTGCCTGAATGGCAAGTGTCATGTCTGGAGGAAACCAGGCACCGCTCATTACCTGGCCAATACCATCCCTACAGTGAAGCATGGTGGTGGCAGCATTCTGCTTTGGGGATGTTTTTGAGCGGCAGGAACTAGGAGACTAGTCAGGGTCAGGGGAAATATGAATGCAGCAATGTACATCTTGTAGCATCATACTTAAAAAGACTGTAATTGGTGCCAAAGGTGCTTCAACAAAGTATTAAGCAAAGGCTGTGAATACATGTGATTTTATTTTTTCGTATTTATTTAAAATTTGCAAAGATTTCAAACAAACTTCTTCCACATTGTCATTATGGGATATTGTTTTTAGAATTTTGAGGAAAATTAATTAATCCATTTTGGAATAAGGCTGTAACATAACAAAATGTGGAAAAAGTGAAGCGCTGTGAATACTTTCCGGATGCACTGTATATTTCTCAATTAATGAAATATCGGTTCCAGACTGATTCATCCTTACATGGTAAATAATTGTGGTACATAATGGAGCAGCAGAATGCGGTACATTAGAAATGTACTGGTAGGCCTGGGTCTACAGTGCCTTGAAAAAGTATTTATACCCATTGAAATTTTCCACATTTTGTCATGTTACAACCAAAAACATAAATGTATTTTATTGGGATTTTATGTAATAGACCAACACAAAGTGGCTCATAATTGTGAAGTGAAAGGAAAATGATAAATGGTTTTCAACATCATTTTACAAATAAATATGTGAAAAGTTTGGTGGGCATTTGTTTTCAGACACCCTGAGTCAATACTTTGGAGAACCACCTTTCACTGCAATTAGAGCTGCAAGTCTTTTTGGGTATGTCTCTATCAGCTAGAGAGTGAAATTTTTGCCCATTCTTCTTTGCAAAATTGCTCAAACTCTGTCAGATTGGATGGAGAGCGTCTGTGAACAGCAATTTTCAAGTCTTGCCACAGATTCTCAATTAGATCTGGACTTTGACTGGGCCATTCTAACACATAAATATGCTTTGATCTAAAAACCATTCCATTGTAGCTCTGGCTGTATGTTTAGGGTCGTTGTCCTGCTGGAAGGTGAGCCTCTGCCCCAGTCTCAAGTCTTTTGCAGAGTCTAACAGCTTTCTTCTAAGATTGCCCTGTATTTGGCTCCATCCATCTTCCCATCAACTCTGACCATCTTCCCTGTCCCTGCTAAAGAAAAAAAACACCCCCACAACATTATGCTGCCACCACCATGTTTCATGGTGGGATGGTGTGTTCAGGGTGATGTGCAGTGTTAGTTTTCTGTCACACAATGCGTTTTGCTTTTAGGCCAAAAAGTTACATTTTGGTCTCATCTGACCAGAGCACCTTCTTCCACACGTTTGGTCTGTCCCCCACATGGCTTCTCACAAACAGGAGTTCTTATGGCTTTCTTTCAACAAGTTCTTTCTTCTTGCCACTCTTCCATAAAGGCCAGACTTGTGGAGTGCACAAACTAAGGTTGTCCTGTGGACAGATTCTTCCACATGAGCTGTAGATCTCTGCAGCTCCTCCAGTTACCATGGGCCTCTTGGCTGCTTCTCTGATGAATGCTCTCCTTGCCCGGCCTGTAAGTTTAAGTGGACAGCCATGTCTTGGTAGGTTTGCAGTTGTGCCATACTCTTTCCATTTTCAGATGATGGACTGAACAGTGCTCTGTGAGATGTTCAAATTTTTTTATTATTATTATTTTATAACCTAACCCTGCTTTAAACTTCTCCAACTTTATCCCTGACCTGTCTGGTGTGTTCCTTGGCCTTCGTGATGCTGTTTGTTCGCTAAGGTTCTCTAACAAACCTCTGAGGGCCTCACAGGACAGCTGTATTTATACTGAGATTAAATGGCACAGAGGTGGATTCTATTTACTAATTCGGTGACTTCTGAAGGCAATTGGTTCCACTACATTTTAGTTAGGGGTATCGGGGCTGAATACAAATGCACGCCACACTTTTCAGATATTTATTTGTAAAACATTTTTAAAAACCATTCATCATTTTCCTTTCACTTCACAATTATGTGCCACTTGGTGTTGATCTATCACATAAAATCCCAATAAAATACATTTACCTTTTTGGTTGTAACATGACAAAATGTGGAAAATTTCAAGGGGTATAAATACTTTTTCAAGGCACTGTATGTGGTCTTTGCAAAAATCTGAACATGACTCTAGAGTAAAATGAAGTGTTCTGGCCTTGTTTTTATACAGCTTTAGACTTTTTCCTACACCTCAGTGGCTCTCAATTACTGAGCACTATGACTGGCCAGTGATCATGTCATAAAGCAGTAAGAAAAACGCTCATTGTACTTCAGCACTTTTGAGCCTTCTAGTTTTTTTTTTCTGAGTGAATACCACATGTAGGGTGATTCTGCTAACCAGTGAGATACTTAATTACGTTTTTGGGGTTTTATGTATTTATGAACTGATAAGTTTATTTATCTTTGGTATTTTGTATTATTGTTGGATTTAAAGGCACAGCGCACCTTTTACACTTTTTATATTTTTGGCATATCTGATGCCCAGATCGGTGGAAGGGTGCAGCAGTTCTAATTTAACCTAATTTATTAATTTTAAGTTCACAGTGCAGGGTGATACGACATTGGTATTTAAGTTTTAGGGTGTATTTTGTATAACTGAAAACCTCCTAAGAAAAAGGCAAAATAAATAAAGTTAGCACATACATTGAAATAATTAATTGATTAATGCATTTTGATTTATGTTGTTGTTAATGGGGTACATGTAAAGAGTATTTTTTGCTGTCCAGATGAACCTCCAAACATAATGTCCCGTTGTGTGTTTTTTTTTTTTTTACAGGCATATTAAACTTGAATGTGTTACCAACAATTTATGCTTATCACTTGGTTTAAAAATAAGCAAATACATTTTATGTCACTATGTGTAGAAGCAGATCTGGAGAGGCGTCACATTGCAAAAAAAAAAAAAAAAAATGACATATGTATATATACCAAGTTATCAAAAGGCAGTGTAGCGCAACCAAAATCTACCATATACTATACTATACGCATTACGTCCAAAGTGGGGACTTCTTCAGTAGGAGACTCCTACTGAAGAAGTCCCCGCTTTGGACATAATGCGTATAGCGGAACAGAGCCTTAGGGGTGATGTCTTCCCGCAGGCTTTTTGCTACAGAGCCAAATTCCGGCATATATGTTTGACACGTGCATTTAAGCTAACACTGATTTACTCTGTAAGTGCAATATTTATCTTTTATATATTAAAACTCTTAAATAGAGAGCATTAGATCTTGTGTGCTTCCCATATACATTTTGGTGTTCCTGAGTGTCTGAGGACCTCTGTAACCCATTTTGAGGAAAAAGGAGTGAGGATTTGCCAAGCATCTGTCAGAACCAGTATCCCTGAGGGGGATCTTTCTGGTAATGCAGGGGTCATGGCTTTGAGGTGAGCAGCCAACTTATATGGTGCAGTTTAGGAGATATTTAGCTTGCAGTGTGCTGTGAAGAGACGGCTCTTTGTGCCGGTTCTTCACTAGCAAGTGCTGTGACTGACGGCTCCCGCGCACACGCACGGGATTGACATCATGCGCCGGCCAGTCACAGAGCCAAAGTCCACGGCCCCGGAAGGAAGAGGGGCGAAGATGGGTGCTGCCACCAGCGGATACAGCGTGGGATTCGATTGCAGGTAAGTGGCACATAATGGGCTAGTATGCGATGCATACTAGCCATTATGCTTTTTCTTTGCAGGGGAAAAAAGAAGTAGTAAAACCCATCGGGGTTTACTTCTTCTTTAAGTATTGAGCAGTCTGTAAGAAATCACAATTTATAACCGTCAGTAATGAAATGAAGGACCAGAATATTTTCATCGGTGTTGCAAGGATCAATGACTGTATCTAAAAAATGCTAGAGAGAGTTATTGCATCTTGAGTGATGTGTGCCACTGAAATTGTTCATAAAAAGACTTGTTATATTACTATTAATAGTACAGGTCACCTTTTTATACCTTTGCGCTTTGATTTTCTGCAGGAAAATGACTCAAAGCGTAAACGCGCACTGCGAAAAGCAGATGAGGAGCGACAGCTGGCAACTCAGAAAGAAAGGGAAGCCATACGCTTACAGGCTGAAAACAAGCAGCTGTTAGCATGTAAGGAGAGACTGCTGTGTAGACAAGAGAAGACCAGTATATACCAAAACTACCTGCAGAGCGTACTGGAGAGGACTGATGAGGTACGGAGGTTATATTTGCATCCTGATGTTCTGTTTATGGTGAACCAACTGCCTAAGCAGAGACATGCAATATCTTTTTTTTTTCATTTGTCTATTTATTTATATTTCTTATAAAACTCTGTTACACCTGGCCGTATAATGACAGTGACAGATCTGGCCTTTCTCTACATGCATGTAATAACAGGACATCCTTCTCTGTCCCCTAATGTGTGGATAAAAAAAGGCTCATGGTTAGTGTTGTGGGTTCTGCAGCATACAGATTTATGAAATGTCACTTATCAGTTGATATTTCTGGTAAGCGTTGTGATGTTGCTCCTCAAAAGCAGCCCTTGTGTACCCTGGATTAACAACACTACCAACAGATTAACATGAATATTCCTATTAAGAGGTCATACCAAGCTGTAACCATACCAAGATTATACGTGCTCATGAACAGGAGCTCTACATGTATGATTATATATTTTGATGGTCACTTTAAATTTACAAATAGATGTCATTTGATTTCTGTGTTCACAAATAGGATTATGGGAAATTTCGAACACTATTCCTTGTATTTCTCTCTCTAGTTCCAAGAGGTACAGGAGATGATAGACCGATTCAACACCTTAATGGCCACACAAGACAAGTTGCTAAAACGGGAGCTTGAAAACCAGGAGAATGCTGAAAAAGAAAAGGCACGACTGCTGCATTACCAAGAGGAAGCCCGCAGCCAGATCCTGGAGCTCAATAACCAACTGGCTGATCTACAAGAAGAGCTGGAGAAAGCAAGAGCTGTAGTGCTGGAATGGGTATGATTGTCCCTAGCTTTGCACTGGTAGAATCATCACAAAATATCAACAAAGACTGCTACTCCAGTGAAATATTTAGTAGAGTTTTATCTAACTGACTCATGGTGTATGGATAGTAATGACTGTAACATGGAACTCAAAGCTAAAGGGTAAAAAATATATAAATCATTTGATTTTAATGTTGACTTAATCAAGAAATTTAAAAATCTGATAGATGATTTAGCAAACCGGCATGTACACAGGTGAAATAAATAGGATTATCGTACTCACCTTAAAATCCCTTTTTCCTCTCCTATTCATTAAAGTGGTTATAAAGGCAGAAGTTTTTTTATCGTAATGCATTCTATGCATTAAGAAAAAAAGGCCTTCTGTGTGCAGCAACCCCCCTAATACTTACCTGAGTCCCATGTAGATCCAGTGATTTTGTAGGAGTGTCTCAGTTGCCCGGGACTCTCCTCCTCATTGGCTGAGACAGCAGCAAGGTGCCATTGGCTCCCGCTGCTGTCAATCAGTCAGTCAGCCAATGGGGAGAGAAAGGGGGCTGGCCCGGGCTGCGGCTCTGTCTGAATGGATACAGGGAGCTGTGGCTTGGTTCGGGTGCCCCCATAGCAAGCTGCTTGAAAAAAGCACTGGGTGAAAGTGCATGACACTGCAGCCAGTGGAATGACATCAACAGTGTCACAGTGGTTAACAACCTTTCGCAGCAAGCTGTCAGGAAACCGGGAATAAAGTTTGTCGCCTAGTGACTAAAACAAAGGAGGGAGCTCTCAGTACCCAGCCTGAATGACCTGCACACAAGAGTGAGTCTTCAGAGACCAGGTAGACACGTGGCAATGCTTTGAACCTGGAAGGCTCACCACAGCTGTATTGCCAGAACCAGTATTCAACAAGTAGAGCTGAAGAAAATACCTCAATCCTTCTAGGATACAAGCAAAAAACTGAGGCATGCTAGTAGTAGGAGGGGTTATAACTCAAAGTTTCAGAACTCCTTTTGTCTCTCAATGTATGAGAAAGAAATATACACTGGGTGGACTGACCTTTTAAAAGTAGTATGACCAAAGCTTTGTTGGTCATACTTCTCTTGTGGGTCACAGGAGTGCACCTAATTTTGCTCCCCTGTGACCCAGAGTTGGCTAATAGTGGACTATTGCCTGCTATCAACTGACATGGCAGAGCAGCTCCAGGCTCCGACAGGAGCTTCTGCTTCCCAGCAGATTGTTCCCAGTCTTAGAGCTGGGACAGCTGCAGCATCACAGCTATGCTGCAGAATTGATGCGAGTATGTGTCTTGTTTTTCCTTTTTTTTTTCTTTTTTTAAGCTAACACTGCCAGGTGACACTCACTCAACATGTACCATCAGCTGGATGTAATTATTTATTTTTTATATTGCCCCCAAAATGTTTTGAATTAATAGGACAATTAATGCTTTCTGAAACATTCTGCAGGAGTCCCGTTGGGCACAAATTCAAAATACCGCAGCTGAAAATACATTACGATTGGGTCGAATCAGAATGGCAACTCTGAATCTCTTCCAAATCATCACTAAGCAGATGCATATCAAGTCGGATGAAGCCATAGAAGACACTGAAGGGCAGCTTGAAAAGGTGAAACTCCAACTAACACATTTCCTGATCTGTCTAAACAATCACATAACTAAATAGTATTAAGCCGAACCATTATTACGAGTGTCTCCAGGCTAAAATGTAATCTTTAAATTAAACTTAATCTTGGCATGTAAATTTATTTTGTTATGAGCCAAAATACATACCGTATATCTCCCCACCCCCCCCCCCCCCAATACATATATACATATGTTTCCCCCCCAACCTGTTGGGCCAAATGCAGTGCCTTGAAAAAGTATTTATAACCATTGAAATTTTCCATGTTTTGTCATGTCAAAAACATAAATGTATTTTATTGGGACGTTATTATTGCAAGTTAGGCTTCATTCAGATGGGTGCACGCTCCCTTTATTTTTGCACCTGCATATGCTCCAGATGCAGCAAAAACAAAGGGAGCCTGCACGTGCAGGATGGGTCTTTATGCCCATCTGAACGAAGCTTTACAGCTCTATACTCATTGCTGTATTACTGATCTTTACTCAGCTGTGTGCAGTGTTCCATAGACAATAATGCAATCATTTCAAATCTGTTAAAGTGGCGTTTATACTCTTGTGTGCAAAAGGCCTTACAGTACAGTGCCTTGAAAAAGTATTCATACCCCTTGAAATTTTGCACATTTTGTGATGTTACAAAACGATAGGTAAATGTATTTTATATGATAGACCAACACAATGTGGCACATAATTGTGAAGTGGAAGGTAAATGATAAATGGTTTTCATTTTTTTTTTTACAAATAAATATTTGAAAAGTGTGGCATGTATTTGTATTGAGCCCCCTGAGTCAATACTTTGTAGAATCACCTTTCGCTGCAATTACAGGTGCAAGTCTTTTTGGGTATGTCTCTACCAGCTTTGCACACCTAGAGAGTGACATTTTTGCCCATTCTTCTTGGCAAAATAGCTCCAGCTATGGAAAGCATCTGTGAACAGCAATTTTCAAGTCTTGCCACAGATTCTCAATTGAATTTAGGTCTGGAATTTGACTGGGCCATTCTAAAGCCTCAGATACACGATCGGACTTCCAACGGACTTTACCATGGATTTTGCTCCGAAGGGCATTGTCTGTGAACTTGGTATGCATATACACAACAAACACAGTGACGTAATAGACGTACTACGTGGTTTTTCTGCTCTTTACCGCCACCCTTTAGGCAACTTCTGCTATTGTTGTCTGATCTTTAGCATTGGTTCTTAGCATGTGTGTTTGTACTTTGGACTTTAGTCCGATGGACTTGTGTACACACGATCGGATTAGCCGACGTAGGACATTTGTTGCCAGAAAGGTTGTCTGTTCTCACAGCGAACATTTGTCCGATGAAAAAGCGAAAAAGTTTGTCCGATGGAGCATACACCCGGTCAGATTGTCTGCAAAAACAGGTCCGTCGGAGGTTTGTTGTCAAAAAGTCTGATCGTGTGTACGGGCCTTAACACATAAATATGTTTTGATCTAAACCATTCCATTGTAGCTCTGGCTGTATGTTTTGGGGTCATTGTCCTGCTGGAAGGGGAACCTATACCACAGTCTCAAGTCTTTTGCAGACTTTAACAGGTTTTCTTTTAAGATTGCCCTATTTGGCTTCATCCATCTTCCCATCAACTCTGACCGGTTTCCCTGTCCCTTCTGAAGAAAAGCATTCCCACAACATGATGCTGACACCACCATGTTTCAGGGTGATGTGGGTAAGTTTTCCGCCGCACATAGCATTTTGATTTTAGGCCAAAAGGTTCAATCAATCTGACCAGAGCACCTTCTTCCACTTGTTTGCTGTGTTCCCCACATGGCTTCTCGCAAACTGCAAACCGGACTTCTTATGTTCAACAATTGTTTTCTTGTTGCCACTCTACCATAAAGGCCAGATTTGTGGAGTACACGACGAATAGTTGTCCTGTCGACAGATTCTCCCATCTGAGCTGTGGATTTGTGCAGCTCCTCCAGAGTTACCATGGGCCTCTTGGCTGCTTCTCTGATTAATGCTCTTTTTGCCCGGCCTGTTCGTTTAGGTGGACAGCCATGTCTTGGTAGGTTTGCAGTTGTGCCATACTCTTTCCATTTTCAGATGGTGGATTGAACAGTGCTCCAAGAGCTGTTCAAAGCTTGGGATATTTTTTTTATAACCTAACCTTGCTTTAAACTTTAACTTTATCCCTGACCTGTCTAGTCTGTTCATTGGCCTTAATGATGCTGTTTGTTCACTAAGGTTCTCTAACAAACCTCTGAGGGCTTCACAGAACAGCTGTATTTATACTGAGTTTAAATTACACACAGGTGGACTCTATTTACTAATTAGGTGACTTCTGAAGGCAATTGGTTCCACTAGATTTTAGTTAGGGGTATCAGAGTAAAGGGGCTGAATACAAAATGCATGCCACATTTTTCAGATATTTTATTTGTAAAAACAAATTAAAACCATTTATCATTTTCCTTTCACTTCACAATTATGTGCCACTTTGTGTTGGGCTACCACATAAAATACATTTAACTTTTTGGTTGTAACATGACAAACTGTGGAAAATTCCAAGGGTTATGAATACTTTTTCAAGGCACTGTACTATTGATGCAGTTGTCAGATTTGGTGCAGACTCCTAGGCCTGGAACAAGGGTAGTTCTGTACCAGAGATATGTGGTCAGACATTTCCTCGCTGCAGATCCAAGGATGAACTATGGTCTGGTCTGGAAACCCAGCAGATACTAAAGGAATGTCAACTTCGAGACTGGACTCACCAACATAGCTGGAACAACCAACCACTGCTTTAATGACTTAATTGCCATATCAAGTACACACTTATCACATACCTCCCTGGGAAATGTTTTCACATAACCATTTTTAAATAGAGAGAATACATAATTTCTCTGTGGCAAGCTTGTAAGTGAATGCCCCACCCACTAGGTTTTTTAACAAATGATAGATTTTTTATAATTACAGTATGTGTTTGCTAGTGTGAAATGTGCTAATTTTAACCCCTAGCTGTATAAAACATCTAAAAAGCAGCCATGTTGTTTGCTTTAGCATTTGACAGTCGTGTTTTATATTTAAAAAATTAAGCGAAATGCTAGGGTCACGTGAGAGTTTATCATTCTGTGTGTGCCTTACAAAAAATGCTGTATATCTGACATCATCAGTCCTTTCCACACTGAGATGATACAGTTGTTATGGGAGTTGTTTTACTAGAAGCAGAACATGTTCACTTTGCTTGCACATGATTGGATGTTCGAAATCAGCATAGCTTCACCTCATTCACTAATGCCTCGTTTCCACTGAGCGGAACGGTTCGGGTCGGTACAGTTTGGAATGGTTAGACTGGTCCGGTCTATTCTGGTGAGCGTTTCCACTGCAAGTCGGACCGTCAGGGGCCATACAGGGTTTAGAAAAAATGCCTAGCATGTCCGCCAATCAGTGGAATGTATTGTAGCTCCGCCCTAACCGAACCGTACCATTTTCTATGGCCCCACAATGGTGCGGTATGGTTCGGTTGTATGGGACGCTTTCATAATACTTTCATAATACTCTGTGGTATGGTGGTATACAAACTGGCCTATTACCTGTAGCCAGTTTGTGTGTGGCCACAGAAACGTCAACCCTGGATGCACATTGGCTGTGTCCAGGGTCAGTCGTAAGCTCCATTTGCATTTAACTGCTTGAATGAGCGGCTACATGTGAATAGCAGCGGCACCTGCCATTGATTTGTACAGAGCACATATCTGCGGTCCAAGCAGTGTCTACTGAGTCTTGCTGCTCGCAGATTTTTGTCGTTTGAAGGTAGCCTTAAAGCACCACCAGTTGCTATATACCCTTTGTACTCCTAAGCAATGTCATTGCCACATCCAATTAATACTAACATTTTTTTCTTGTACATTTAGATTAAGATCTGCTTTGCGGACCTTGATGCCATATATAAGGATCTAAAGAAGGCCGAAATAAATCCACAGACACCAGCCATGTCTACTGCCAACTGACTGAGTGCAAAAGTTACTCGTGCAGAACTCAAGTTCACCATGCCTCTTTCTGCATCACCCATTTCTTATTATGTACTTGCTGAAAATTCAGCATTGGCATTCTTCAGAGCAGCACAATAATAAATGAAGTAAAAAAACAGGAAATTACAGACTGTGGATTTAGAAAAATCTAGGTTTCAATACACAATGTGTATGTTTTTATGTGTGTGTATATATAAAATATGACATACACACATTTTTACTTTCAAAATATTTTATTTTCATAGTTTATAACATACAGATCAATACAATTAATTATTATTTTAAAGTTTCATAAACAAGAAATCCTGGATGGTGACATGATAAAAGAAATCAGTATTAAATAGCTATATTTTAAATAATACAATTTATTTATTTATTTTTAAAGGAAAAATACAACTCTATTGGGCCCAACTAAGAAAATATCCGAGCCCGGTAGGGACACCCAAGAAATAGAAGTATTCTGAATCCCCCGGCACCCCTAAAGGGATCGCACTGTGCCGGCGGAGGGAACACCCCCACCCCCCAATGACCCCAAACCCCGATCAAATAGGCCATTTTATCAAATCTATAAAGCCCAATAAATAAGAACATAAGATACGGTAAGTTTATCAATAACCTGTATGATAACAATGAAAAACAAAGACATGGGAGATACGTTTCTCTCGTCACATGTCCAGGTATCCTCAGAACAGAGGATAGAAAAAACAGATAAATAAAGAAGAAAAAAAAAAGGGGGGGGGGAGAAATAGAGAAAGAAAGGAGAAGAGACATGAGAAGGGGGGGGATACGTGTCTATCTTAATGCTGAGAGAGGGAGAGATCCAGTGAGAGACACCCTTAGAGATCCCTACATATTTAGCCAATGGATCCCAGGTTCTTTCAAACTGTAGGGTCGTGTTGTTTTTTCTTGGGCCATTATCCATGATATTTTTCTTCTAACATCCGATAGGAAGGGCTTAGGTTTCTTCCAAGCTTTAGCCACTGTGAGCTTGACTCCTGCGAGTATGAAATTAATAAATTTTTGTGTGCTTTTAGAAATAAGAGGTGTATGGGCACTTAGAAGAGCAACAGAAATAGATCTGGGAACCTGACAACCAGTCACCTTAAATATCATATTAAAGACTTTTGTTCCAGAGGGGACGGATCCTCGGACATTCCCACCAAGCTGACAATAGTTGACAACCTCTGAAACAAGTTGGATCCGCAGTTGGATATATAGCTGCAAGTCTAGTGGGGGTCAAATACCATCTGGTTAGAACCTTAATATTTAGCTTTCATCAGGGAAACATTGAAAATTCCCTTGAAAGATTTTGAGCAGGCTTTATGCCAGGTCTCCAGATCCCAGCTGCAATGGAGGTAGTTTTCCCACGTTTCCATATAAGAAGCTTTTGCTGTAGGGTGAGTGAGGCACGAGTAAATCACAGAAATGCCTCCCTTTTTCTCCATGGCTTGTTCACACCAAATATCACATTTTGTAAATTCGATCGGAAGTGGTTTATCCTTCCAAATTTGATGTAAAATTGTCAAAATTATATCATAGTGGCTTCTTTCAGAGTCTGGGAGTTTCAGTTTTTTGACACAATAGTTAAGGGTTAAGGGCTTCCCAGCTCTAAAGAAGTGTCCTATACGGTATAGTCCCTTGTCTATCCACCATTGGAATGTTGTTTCACCTAGGCCTGGAGGGAATTCCAGATTGTTAAATAGATGTGTTAACATACACACATTTTTATACGTTAAAAGATTAGTTTACATTTACAAAAAAAACTGCCCATGCAGATAAGGGGAGTATGTAGTTGAAAGCAAACCGTGCAGATTTGACCAAAATTGAATAGTGCCCTTATTATAGGTAAAGACCATTTTAAGTACCTCATGAAGCCAGGGCTGAAAACTTCCAGGAAGATGCTAAGACATTGCTATGCAAGGCGCAGCTATTACTCTCCACCTAAACCATCACAGGAGTGAGCTCTTTCTCTGATTCAAAGCCCCTCACATGCGCTTTCTGCCCCCTGGTGCAGTAGCTCTGAGTCAGTGTTGCCAACCCCCCGAAGTGAAATTTACTGGCAGAACAACAAAATTTATGAACGACACCACTTTTTTACTGGCAGAAAACCATGAAATTTACTGGCAGATCCACATTTTTTTACTGGCACTGCAAAAAAATACTGCGGACATGACACAGGAGCGGGACAGAGGCTGCGGACATGACACAGGAGGGGGACAGAGGCTGCGGACATGACACAGGAGCGGGACAGAGGCTGCGGACATGACACAGGAGCGGGACAGAGGCTGCGGACATGATACAGGAGGTGAAGAGAGGCTGCGGACATGACACAGGAGCGGGACAGAGGCTGCGGACATAACACAGGAGGGGGACAGAGGCTGCGGACATGATACAGGAGGTGGAGAGAGGCTGAGGACATGACACAGGAGGGGGACAGTGGCTGCGGACATGACACAGGAGGGGGACAGAGGCTGCGGACATGACACAGGAGGGGGACAGAGGCTGCGGACATGACACAGGAGGGGGACAGAGGCTGCGGACATGACACAGGAGGGGGACAGAGGCTGCGGACATGACACAGGAGGGGGACAGTGGCTGCGGATATGACACAGGAGCGGGACAGAGGCTGCGGACATGACACAGGAGGGGGACAGAGGCTGCGGACATGACACAGGAGGGGGACAGTGGCTGCGGATATGACACACTCCCAGGATCTGCTCAGTGATAGAAGTAGGGATGGATGGATCATTGTGGGACGCAGTGTCCCCAGGATCTGCTCAGTGACAGGACTGGGGATGGATGGATGAATCATTGTGGGACGCAGTGTCCCCAGGATCTGCTCAGTGACAGGACTGGGGATGGATGGATGGATCATTGTGGGGGCAGTGTCCCCAGGATCTGCTCAGTGACAGGACTGGGGACGGATGTCATTCTGGGGAGCTGTGCACCCAGGATCAGTGCAGTGAAGGGGTTAATAGAAGATGCATGGCTGGAGGAGATGGAGTGGAGGATTTTGTGAATGGATCTGTGACTACACCGGATCCTTTGTCCTTCCTGGGCTCCCAGCGATGTCCTCCTATAGTTGATATCCCCCCCCAGTTTTACTCTCCTCCTTACCCTGGCTGGCCTGCTCGGCTCCGAGTCCTCCTATATAGGGCGACCGCCATAGTGTCCCGACGAGTGCCGAGACTCCCGATCTATTCAAAAATGGCGCCGGGCGGCACCATTACGTTACTGCGCATGCGCCGCCCGGCCGAGCGCATACGAACTTTACCAAGCCCGGCCGGCTTCGGAACGGCGCATGCGCTGTTGCATGGTCGGCTCGCGGCCATCTTTTTTACGGGCACCCAATGCCCATAACGGACCTTCCAGACACCCCAAAAAGGGGGTTAAACTTATGTGCTGTACGTAAATTAACGTACGGTTGGCAACACTGCTCTGGGTTTGAAAGCTCCCTCCTGTGATGGTGAACTGTAATAGCTGGACCTCGCTTAGAAACATCCTGGGAGTTTTCCGGTTAGGCTTCATGAAGTATGTAAATGGTCTACAAGTATAACTAGGTCATTCAACTTTATCCAAAACTGCAGTTTGTGTTTTATCTACAGACGCCCCTTATTTGCATAGACAGTTTTTTTGGGAAAGGTGAATTAACACTTAAAAGTGTATGTACTTTAAAATGTTGTTTCTCTTTTCGTCCATGGACGGACACAGCCTTCTCAATTCTTGACGTGTGGGTTAAGTTTCCTGTTCATAGGAGAGGACTAGGCAGAACATGTTAGATAACGACATACCCCATGGCTCCAGGGGTGGCCGGTGAGCAAAGGCTTCCGGGGTCCACATATGACTGGGCTGCTTGTTGTCTCACTTACAGTGGACCGGGTCGACAGCTACTCCCACACGGTTGTAGGTCTGTCCAGGACGCACCAGCGGGTCCAAGCATGAACGGGTAAGTACTTTTCCTCCTGCCTCGGCAGGTGGAAACAGCTGGGCGTCCGAGGGATTGCGGGGTTCTCCTGTCCTCCCTTTCTCTGCTCTCTATCACTATCCCCTTACCTGTGGGGGGGGACTCCGGTTCTCAGTGGGGGACCGTGGGATGTCTGGCCCGTTTTTTCTGTAGGGGGTGCTCTTTTCTGGGGAAGTCCCTGCCTAGGCCTTCTCGTCCACATCGTGGTGCTTAGGTGGCATTTTTGCGGGGCTGACGCCATTTTTTTTGTATGCGTGCTGGTTTCTATTGTAATTCCCATTGGCGGCCGTTTTGCGTGGCCGCGCCATGGCGCAGGTTGTTATTGCGGGCGGCCATTTGCTTTTTGTCTCTGAGGCATCTGGTGGCCTTTTTGGTGTGGGTTTGGCCTCTAGTACTGGCTTCCTGGACGGCGTGCAGCGCAATTCTCCTTAGTTTTTTTCTTCCTCACACACGCTGTGGAGACGGAAGGCGGGCAGCGGCGCTGAGCGGTCTCCTGCTGGGTTGGTGAGTCCCTTGGGTAACCCCCCGGTCAGTGCAGCAAGGAGGGTGGACCTTTTCAGTTTATTGATGGAGTCCCTGAGAGCTGTCAGCATTGTCATGGAGTCAGTGTCTGGCCCTTCTTCCCCAAACTTGCCAGAGGCAGCAGCCGGTGCCCCTGCAGTTACCATGGATGCTTTGTCGGCAGTCCTGGAATCGTTTGTTGCCAGGGTGGAAGCGGCGTGTGAGCGCAAGGGGGGTAACAAGCGACCACTTCCCCTGCCATCGCCAGGGGAAGGTTCTGACTCAGACCCGGGCCTGGCTGCAGCACAGGACCCCGGTTCTGGGTTGTCAAAAGAGGCGGACCAGGACCTTCCTTGCGAGAAGGACCCCTCGTCCGGGTCAGCGCAAGACAGGGCACTTGTTAGTGAACTTATCAATGCTGTAAGGGACTCCCTTAAGCTGGACGCAGTTGAGGCTTCCACAGAGGGGGTCAGTCTCTCTTAGGTCACACAAATCGACCCGTTCTGTAAAGGTTTTCCCCTATGTGTCCTTCTTTGATAAATTCATAGATACAGTGCCTTGTGAAAGTATTCGGCCCCCTTGAACTTTTCATCCTTTTGCCACATTTCAGGCTTCAAACATAAAGATATAACATTTTTTTTTGTGAAGAATCACCAACAAGTGGGACACAATTGTGAAGTGGAACGAAATCTATTGGATATTTTAAACTTTTTTAACTAAGAAAAAAATGAAAAGTGGGGCGTGTAAAATTATTCGGCCCCCTTGCGTTAATACTTTGTAGAGCCACCTTTTGCTGCGATTACAGCTGCAAGTCGCTTGGGGTATGTCTCTATCAGTTTTGCACATCGAGAGACTGAAATTCTTGCCCATTCTTCCTTGCAAAACAGCTCGAGCTCAGTGAGGTTGGATGGAGAGCGTTTGTGAACAGCAGTTTTCAGCTCTTTCCACAGATTCTCGATTGGATTCAGGTCTGGACTTTGACTTGGCCATTCTAACACCTGGATACGTTTATTTGCGAACCATTCCTTTGTAGATTTTGCTGTATGTTTGGGATCTTTGTCTTGTTGGAAGATAAATCTCCGTCCCAGTCTCAGGTCTTTTGCAGACTCCAACAGGTTTTCATCCAGAATGGTCCTGTATTTGGCTGCATCCATCTTCCCCTCAATTTTAACCATCTTCCCTGTCCCTGCTGAAGAAAAGTAGGCCCAAACCATGATGCTGCCACCACCATGTTTGACAGTGGGGATGGTGTGTTGAGGGTGATGAGCTGTGTTGCTTTTACGCCAAACATATCGTTTTGCATTGTGGCCAAAAAGTTTGATTTTGGTTTCATCGGACCAGAGCACCTTCTTCCACATGTTTGGTGTGTCTCCCAGGTGGCTTGTGGCAAACTTTAGACGAGACTTTTTATGGATATCTTTGAGAAATGGCTTTCTTCTTGCCACTCTTCCATAAAGGCCAGATTTGTGCAGTGTACGACTGATTGTTGTCCTGTGGACAGACTCTCCCACCTCAGCTGTAGTTCTCTGCAGTTCATCCAGAGTGATCATGGGCCTCTTGGCTGCATCTCTGATCAGTCTTCTCCTTGTCTGAGCTGAAAGTTTAGAGGGACAGCCAGGTCTTGGTAGATTTGCAGTGGTCTGATACTCCTTCCATTTCAAAATGATTGCTTGCACAGTGCTCCTTGGGATGTTTAAAGCTTGGGAAATCTTTTTGTATCCAAATCCGGCTTTAAACTTCTCCACAACAGTATTACGGACCTGCCTGGTGTGTTCCTTGGTCTTCATGATGCTCTCTGCGCTTTCAACAGAACCCTGAGACTATCACAGAGCAGGTGCATTTATACAGAGACTTGATTACACACAGGTGGATTCTATTTATCACCATCAGTCATTTAGGACAACATTGGATCATTAAGAGATCCTCGCTGAACTTCTGGAGTGAGTTTGCTGCACTGAAAGTAAAGGGGCCGAATAATTTTGCACGCACCACTTTTCAGTTTTTTATTTGCTAAAAAAGTTTAAAATATCCAATAGATTTCATTCCACTTCACAATTGTGTCCCACTTGTTGGTGATTCTTCACAAAAAATTAAAATTTTATATCTTTATGTTTGAAGCCTGAAATGTGGCAAAAGGATGAAAAGTTCAAGGGGGCCGAATAGTTTCGCAAGGCACTGTAAGTAATGGGAAAAGCCGCAGAGGACCTTTGCGGTCCCTCAGCGTCTGGCGGTCAGGTACCCTTTTAAGGAGAGCCTTTTGAAAAAAATGGGCTTCTCCTCCGGGTGTTGACCCCCCCCCCCCCCTCGTTCCCTGTAGAGTGGACCCCTGCGTTAAAAGGACCATACTGATAAGAGGTCCGAGGCGCTGAGCAGGACCATGTTCACCTAGCTGGGGTCTGCATTGCGGCCTATTTTGGCTGCAACCTTGGTGTCTCAGACACTGACTGACTGGGCAAAGATTTTGCGCCAGACTGTGGAGGAACATCAGCTCCCTCTGGAGTGTGTAACACTGGCCGACCAGTTGGTGCAGGGCCTTGTGTATGTCTGTGATGCCACTCTGGATGCAGCCCCCTTAATATCCAGGGCCTCTGTATCTGCGGTGGTAATGCGCCGCCTAATTTGGCTAAAATGCTGGTCCGCTGACCAGGCTTCCAAGAAGGCCTTGGCAGACTTACCCTTCAAAAGGTGGGAGACTTTTTGGTGCCTCGCTGGATGACATTATTAAGGATGTCACTGGAGGAAAGAGCATGTTTCTTCCTCAGTCCACTAAAGGGAAGGAGCCGCGCCGTAAGCCGGGGCCCTCCTTTCCCACACAGTATTTTAGTCAGTCAGGACCTGCCGGAAGACCCTCCCAAGCGGACAAAGGTCCAGCTGGGGGACAGAAGCGTCTCTGGGTGCCAGCGAACAAGCCTGCTACCGCATAAAGTTTTGCCCCCGCCCGACTCCAGGGTGGGGGGGACAGCTTCTCGAGTTTGCAGCCCGGTTGACCTCCCTGCTCTCTGACCAGTGGGTCTGCGAGGTGGTCACCTCGGGGTACAAGATAGAGTTCCTTTCTTGTCCACCAAACAGATTCTTTCCCTCAAATCTCCCTTTCCTTACGGCTCATTGGTCTGCCCTAATGGGGGCAGTGCAGGACTTGCTAAGGTGCGGAGTGATTCTACCTGTACCACTGGGAGAGAGGTTTCAGGGTTTTTATTCTAATCTGTTTGTGGTCCCGAAGAGGGACGGAGTCCGTCCAATCTTGGACCTGAAAGCCTTGAATGTCTGAGAAGGTTCGGAAGTTCTGCGTGGAATCCATTCATTCGGTGGTTGCTGCACTCCATCCGGGAGATTTTCTGGCATCCTTGGACATCAAGGACGCATTCTTGCATGTCCCCATCTGCACAGGACACCAGAGATTTCTGCGCTTTGCAATCGGCAAAGACCATTATCAGTTTGTGTCTCTTCCCTTTGGCCTAGCGTCAGCACCGTGGGTTTTCACCAAGGTGCTCGCCCCGATTCTAGCTTTGCTGAGACAGCGAGGCTTTGCCATCGTGGGCTACTTAGACGATCTTCTTCTGAGAGCAGCTTCTGGCTCAGAGTTAGAGGAAGATGTGTCTATAGCCATTCAGACCCTCCGAGAATTCGGCTGGGTGTTAAACATTCAAAAGTCGGTCCTGACACCGACTTTGCGTCTGGAGTACCTAGGTTTAATTCTGGACTCCAAGGAGGGGAGAGTCTTCCTTCCCTTGGAAAATTTGCAGACTCTCCAGTCTGCGGTGAGGTTGTGGACATCACGCAAATGGTCGTCTCTCTGTTTTTGCATGCGAGTTCTGTGTCTCATGGTAGCCTCCTTCGAGGCAGTACCGTATGCCCAATTCCACACTTGAGTCTTGCAGAAGGAAATCCTGTCCAAATGGAACAAATCTCCATTGTCTCTGGATCGTCATATTTAGGTAAGTCACCTGGTCAGGGCTTCTCTGAGCTGGTGGCTGAAATCCCCGGCTCTTCAGTCCGGGAAGTCGTTCCTTCCCTTCCATTGGACTGTGATTACGATGGACGCCAGCCTCACAGGTTGGGGGGGGGGGGGGGAGTCTGGGGAGTCCAGTCGGCCCAGGGTCGCTGGACTCAGGACGAATCCCGTCTGCCGTTCAATGTCCTGGAACTTCGGGCGATCAGGCTGTGTCTCTCCAAGTGGTCACGGAGACTACAAGGACGTCCAGTCAGGATCCAGTCGGACAACGCCACGGCAGTGGCTTATGCCAACCATCAGGGGGGGAACAAGGAGCTCGGCTGCAGTGTCCGAGTTCGCTCACATCCTATGGTGGGCGGCAAGAAGCGTGCCGGCTCTGTCGGCCATCTACATTCCGGGCGTAGAAAACTGGCAGGCAGACTGAGTCGCCAGATGCTAGACCAGGGGGAATGGTCATTACATCCAGAGGTGTTTCAGCTTCATTGCCGGAGGTGGGGCACGCCGGACGTGGACCTCCTGGCCTCTCAACTCAATCACAAGGTGTCGAGATTTGTGGCCAGGTCCAGAGATCCCTGGGAGGATGCGTTGGTGGCCCCGTGGGGTCAGTATCAGCTAATTTATGCCTATTCCCCACTAAAGTTGCTTCCTCGTCTGCTCCGCAGATTGGAGACCGAGGGGATTCCGGTGATTCTAATCGCTCCAGATTGGCCCTGGCATCCTTGGTACGCCGATCTCGTACGCCTGGTGGCAGATGCACCCTTGTGGCTGCCAATTCGGGAGGACCTTCTGTCTCAAGGTCCCATACTTCATTCTGCTTTACAGTCGCTGGCTTGAACGGCATGGCTATTGAAAGCCAGGTACTAAGGGACCGAGGTCTTTCAGATTTGGTCATTTCAACCATGCTGAGGGCATGGAAATCTTCTTCCAGGAAGAGCTACCATCGTACTTGGAAGGCCTACATCTCTATGTTTGAAGAGATGGAGTGGCATCCACGGACGTACTCGGTTTTCAGGGTCCTGCTGTTTTTACAGCATGGGGTGGATCAGAAACTTGACTTAAGCACCATTAAGGGTCAGATTTCAGCCTTAGCTGTTTTTTTTTTTTTCAACGGCCTTTGGCGTCCCATTCCCTGGTGGGTAATTTTGTGCAAGGGGTTCAACATGTGGCTCCCCCTATTTAGACCACCTCTTCCTCCATGGGATTTAAATCTGGTGCTCTCGGTTCTTCAGGAACCTCCTTTTGAGAACATCAGAGAGATTCCTCTCTTGACACCATCTCAGAAGGTGGTCTTTCTAGTGGCCATTACATCGGTCAGAAGGGTTTATGAATTAGTGGCCTTGTCTTGCAAGTCACCATACTTGGTCCTCCATAAGGATAAAGCGGTGCTACGCCCGCAGCCTTCCTTCCGAAGATGGTTTTGCCTTTTCACCTGAATGAGGACATTGTGCTGCCATCCTTGTGTCCTCGACCGTCACATCCCAGGGAGACTGCGCTCCATAACTTAGACGTGGTACGTGCCTTGCGGGTTTACCTGTCTGCTACGGCTCCGTTTCGGAGGTCTGACTCATTGTTTGTGTCTGGTCCACAAAAGGGCCTGGCGGTCTCGTCAGCCACCATTTCTCGGTGGATCAGGCAGACTGTCATCCAGGCCTATGCCCTTAAGGGGCAGGCGCCTCCCTTTCTGGTCACGGCACATTCAACCAGGGCAATTGGTGCTTCCTGGGCTTTCCGACATCAAGCATCTGTCTCACAGGTGTGCAAGACGGCGGCTTGGTCTTCCGTGTACACGGTTTCCAAATTTTACAAGGTTAATGTGAGTGCATCTTCTGATGCTTCCTTCGGCCACAAGGTTTTGCAGGCGGCTGTTTGAGGTTGCAACTCCTCCGTTGAGGAGCTCTGCTGGTTTGGGGTGAAATTAGTAGTTTTTTGATACTGTTCCCATCCCTCGTTTTTTCTGACACTGCTTGGGGATGTTCCACACGTCAAGAATTGAGAAGGCTGTGTCCGTCCATGGACGAAAAGAGAAAATAGGATTTTTTTGTACTCGCCGTAAAATCCTTTTCTCGGTCGTCCATGGACAGACACAGCACCCACCCCTCCTTTTTAGGTTTGCACTGCTTGCTACGAACAGAGCTGCTGACTGCAGGGCGGAGGGTTGTGTCTGGAGGGACCGCCCCCTGGGCAGGGCTGTTCATCTCTGATTATTGTAACGTGTGTTTTTAATTATCTAACATGTTCTGCCTAGTCCTCTCCTATGAGCAGGAAACATAACCCACACGTCAAGAATTGAGAAGGCTGTGTCTGTCCATGGACGAATGACAAAAGGATTTTACGGTGAGTACAAAAAATCAATTTTTTTTTATAGTTTTAGATTTAGAGAGAGGAGGGGTCAATAACTTTTGTTAGATTTTTATCGCTGTCTTTGGCCGATTTACATTCTCCATTTGTCCTGGTGACCTTCGGTGAGGGGGAAACTTTTCAATTTGAACACATGTTTGAGTGACAACTGACAAAAGGATTTCTTTAATTTTGGGTACATTTTCCACTACTTCCTGTTGTGTCTTTGGGACAGGAGGTACAGTTCTAACTATTTCTTACTGTCACTAAAGGAAAACCATTATTATTTTATGATGAGTGGAGAGAGATTAGAAACCCTGTCAGGTTTTATTACTATCTGTGCCCCAGAGATACACCCTCTCTTTTTGTCCTGTTTACTGTTATCATTAAACATATAAGAAAATCCCAAATTTTGGGCTGACATCAGAACAGTAATAGAGGGGAAATTTTCTAATAGGGACACTAATTCTGGTGGCCCTGGTGACAACCAGTGATTTATTCACTTTTGGAGAGATTTTCTCTCACTTCCTGTTTTGGCTATGGGACAGCAAGTGATAGGAAATCTCCCCAGTGGGACATAGATGGCAAAAAAATACAGGTGTTTTAGGGGTGCACTGAATGGAAATTTTGGTGCTGAAACCGATACCGAAAATGAAGTATGCACTAGGCCGAAAACCAAAACAGATACCGAAAATGACAGTTTTTAAAAAATATTTATATTTTTATATATAATTGTATTCAACTTTTTAATTAATATCATAAATTTAAATTAATATGAATTTATTGTTTGCCAGTATTGGCACCTTTAGTGCAAGAAAGGTCAATAAAAATGCAGTCTACAGTCTCTATCTCTTGTATCATGTCTGCAATCTCTTACTTAAAGTTAAACACATTGCTAATAGTATTAGCAAAGTTTCCATTCGGTGTACATCTAGCAGACATGATACAGGAGATGGTCAGAGACTGCAGACATGATACAAGAGATCAATGCAGCCTCACCAGTGTCCATTAAATGCAGGCTGCCCCTGTGCCCAGCAGCCTTACCAGTGCAGATCATATGCAGCCTTTCGGTGCACCTCTAGTTTTAACCCTCCTTTACTTCTTTTTTTTTAAATTAAAATCAAAAAGTTATACTTACCTGCTCTGTGCAAGGGTACTGCGCCTTACCACCTCGCCTGGGGTCCACTGGCGACGCTCTCCTCCTCTAGACCAGTGTTTCTTAAACTTTTTTCAGTCAAGGCACCCACCCACCCTTTAAAATTATAGACAATCTCAAGGCACCCTATTCTAAAATGTAAAAAAAAAATATTCTAATATTTTTTTTTTTTTTAACAAAGATTTTACCTGCTTAATGCAGGTGATGCATTAAAAAAAAAACAAAACAAAAAAACACATTTTAAAATACTGGTTAGAGATACACCTTAAGGCAACTGAACCACATTTATCTTTTCTTTTTAATTTAGGAGCAACAGGGCTTAATTGTTCTGGATGGAGCGCACAACTGTCACTATGTTGAAAATGATTTTGCTCCTAATAGTTTGTCCAAACAGTAATTTCATTTTTCCAGCCATGGCTCAAAGGTTTTAACACATTTTGATTCATTTTTTGAAATGAAATGTAAATAGCAGTTTTCTGAAAAACAACTGGCTGTCAAAATAGCATTTTTTTTGTAACTATATGAAAATGGATTGTATTTTACAAAAAAAAAAAAAAAAAAAGGAAAGAAAACAGAATCTGTAGTGCCATCTGCTGGTGGCCTGTAGATTTCATGCTCCCCCAAGCACTCCCTGTGGCACTGGCTCATGTGTTATTCCAGCATGATATGAAATGCCTCGCCAAGCTCAGGGTGCATTTTGGGCTTGCATGCAGTCTGCAGTGGCAGAGAAATTAAATTGTACAGGTTGCCTCACAAGGATGTGGTTGTGCAAAATTCTAAGCCCTATTAAGGTGGCTATAGAAGAAAGTGTGCTGCAAATATCCACGCCACAAGCAACACCCATAATAATAGAGCGTAAAGAGCTCATTGATGAAGGATGGCAGACACCTCATCAGAAAACCAATTTACAGTAAGTTTTTATTCTGCATCAAGAACGCATGGACAGTAGGGGTGCAACGGATCAAAAAACTCACGGATCGGATCGATCCTCGGATCAGAGCCACGGATCGGATCATTTTCGGATCGGCAAAAAAATAAAAAAAATAATTACTAATATCCACGTAATCTCCCCCTCACTGTAATATCCACAATCTCCCCCTGTAAAATCCACAATCTTCTCCCCCTGTAATATCCACAATCTTCTCCCCCTGTAATATCCACAATCTTCTCCCCCTGTAATGGGCATCTCCCCCACTTACTTTAGTCTCTCCCGCCGGCCAGTTAAGATCCACGAGCAGCGAGGGTGAGGGGTGATGACGTCAGCGCGCACAAGGCGGCCGCCGGGTGTACCAAGATGGCCGCGGCTCCGGAGCTAGGCCGAAGCCGCGGCCTTTCCTAAGTGGTGATCGAGTGGTGATCCGATCCGAACAGGGTGACCCGTTCGGATCACTGATCACCGCCAATACGTTGCAGCCCTAATGGACAGTGTTTAACTTGGATTCCAATTACCTCATTCACACCAGTGCAGTCAACAAAAGTAAAATATGTTACATTGTTTCTGTATGAAACACATCTTTAAAGTGGCAAAACACATCGATAATGCATCAAAAACGCTCATACAGAAACACATCTGGAACGCATAAATTGTGGTGACCTGGCCATCAGGCTTGTAGAGAATCTATACAGTGACAGGTTTTGCTTGTCAATCAGCAATAGCGTTAACTTCGATATATAAACTGTTTAAAAATGGCATTAAAATTCAACACTGCAAACTGCAAGATTTGGCAGTTTCTGGAGGGGTTGAAGGAAAGCAAAAGGAGGAGAGAGAAGCGCCAAGCCAATCCTTTAAACAGCTTAGGAATTTATTCAGTGTATAAAACACTAAAAACTTGCGTGAAAAATGTTGGAGCACTTGTAGAGTGCTAGAGCGGATTGGCTTGGCGCTTCTCTCTCCTCCTTTTGCTTTCCTTTTGTTCACAGTGATCGGGTTCCCCAGCCCGCGCGTGAAGCAGCCTCACTCCCTTTAAAGCCTCCATTTAGAGACAAATCTTTAGGGGTTCATCCCCCAGAACTTTAAATTCACTCACCATTCACATGGCTGCCCCTTCATGTATCAGCATGCAGATGCATGTGTTTTCATTTAAATTTTTTAAACTTTAATCTTTTTCATAAGATGGTTTAGCGCTGAACATTATACCAATATTGTGTATGCATTTCCTCCTAATGTCTGGAGGAGTTGAACCTGGCAACTGACTTTTGGTGGATGCTTTGATAGACCCAGTACAAGTGCTGGCACACTCAGTCACTGTTATGAGAGCGTTGTGGTTACGCCACTGGAAGGCAGGCAGAACTTCTACACTAGCCTTCAACATTTCCTATAATGGTAGGCAATTGTTTGGCCAAGCGCCGAACAATGCAATTAAGCGAATGACAGGAGGAAAACTCTGGACTGTTGCCCAAGACTAGTAAGAGTAGGCCGCCATCTTTGACTCAAGCCTATTGAATATCGGAAGGGTGCAGGAGGCCAAATCTTATAGGACAGGCTGCAGATTTAACAGATCACAGTGGAGTTGCCTAAAAGTTACTTCTTACATGAAATCAAGTCCAGAGCAAGTTGCCAAGATGGCTGGAAAGTATTTTGAAGGTGTGCCCAACCAGTCTCATCCAGTTGGGGGCCAGGGGGCCTGAGTGAAGTTAATGATTGTAGCCTCCTTCTGGAGGGTTTGGACGACAATCAAAGAGCAGTGGGTCCAGAAGACAGTTAGGTGGGAGCACAATGGAGAATTCCAAAGTTGACCACTGAATCCATTTTATTTATGACCAACAGATCCTCAGAAGAGAAAATGTTTGCAAGATGAGGCATAAGAATTTATACTGCTAAAAGGCCATCATACCAGTGATGCCGAAAACATAGAATCATCTGGGGACTTTTTTTTACACAGTTTTTCTAGTACCGAAGGCAGGAGCCTTCTGGCCTGTTTCAGTTTGAAGGAATCAAATGTATTCATACACACCAAGAGGTTCAAGATGAAGTTCATGCAAACAGTCAAAAGAATAGTTCAGCAGTTAGGGTCAATCAACCTGCCGATTTCCATGTACTGATCAATGCCGAGCACCAAAAGGCATGTGAGATTTGCGGTGGCCATATGTCACTTCCAGTTCAGGTGTCTGCCTTTTACAGAATTGGCACAGCCCCAAGAATCTTTTGAAGATCTTGTCGGCCAGTGGTGGTACCTCGGACCAGGTAGCACATGAGGGTGTTTAAATTTGCCTTCTTTAGTCTGAGCTGGCTATAGATCAGAAAATCTTTGTGCCTATACAAATTCAGCAAGAACTGTAATTTGACATTGCCACTGTGCTTCTTTCGGGGCATGCCTCTCAGCCGAGGAAATAGGGTGATTCTGAAGTCAGATGCCAGTCTCTGGGGAGTCCACAATTTGAAGAAACAAGTGCAAGGCCACTGAAGCATGGTGGAGCGCAGACTCCCCAATTATCTTGAATGGAAGGAAGCCTTTTCTAGCTTTGCAAGACTTTCAGGGTCTTCTTCAAGGGGACCTGAGTAAAGTTGATTGACAAGACAGTGGTCGCCTACATTGCCTGACAAGGGGACACCAGAAGTCTTTTCCTGTTACATCTTGCAAATAAACTTTTCGTGGGGCAGAGAACCACTTGCATTCAGTTAAGGTTGGTCTTCTTGCCAGGAAAGCAAAATCAACTATTGGTTCGATTAGGCAGAATATTTTTCAACAAGTGCCTCAAACCAATAGTGGCCCTATGGGGCTTTCCAGCAGTAGTTCTCAGGGAGACTTCACTGAACACGCAGCTTCTGATATTTGCAACAGGATACCAATGCAAAGACTCCGTCATACAAGATAGGTTCACAGTGCCATGGAATTGTCCGTTTGATCTTCGTCCCTCTCCGGTGTCCTTGAATATAAAGGTTCTTCTGAAAATTTGGACAGAACAAGTCCATGCCATACAGGTCCTTTCCACCTACTGAGGAGGCCTTGGCTTTCACTGAACCCCCAGATGTCATCAGCACCACCAAACCCATTTCTGGTCAAATTAAATCTTTTATGGTAAGGTCAGGGACATCACCCCAATCCAATGAGACTACTTTTAATAGTCTGTCTATGGAAAAGACTAGAGGTGCGGAGATTCTTATCCAAGGTTGTTCAGACCTTGGTGATCAGAAGATCATCCATGAACGCTACATACGAGAGGATATGAAAGAAGTTTGTTTTGTTTGCTCAGCAAAAGCCCTCTCCTGTGTTGCCTGCTCTAGCCAATATCCTGGACATTTTAGAGTCAGCACTAGAGGTTGGTCTGGCATACAACTCCATTTAAGGTACAGATCTCTACCTTATCTTTCACAGGTTGCAGATGGGTTCAAAAGCCAGTGACCAGATGCTTCTTGCAGGTGACAATCTATATATGACCTTGATAGAAATCTTTGTTCCCTCTGTGGGACTTAGGCTTGGATCTGAGAGCACCCTTTGTTCCAATGGTTTAATTTTCATTGAAGTACCTCCCCGTAAATCTAGTTCTTCTGACAGCAACTACTTCAGACAGAAGGATGTTAGAGATTGTAAAACTTTATTGAAGTCCCCCAGAGATTTCACACAAGAGTCACTGAGTGCATAGCAGGAAGACTTCAGTTCCTTACACATGGTCAAGTTACTAAAAGTGTACTTGGTCAAAAGAGGAAAGTAGACAATCTTCTAATTTGGTCATCAGGTCGTCAAGAGTCATCAGGGTGATTATATTGGCATGCAGGAAGTAGGCCTTAAGGCCCCTTTCACACGGGCGGATAGAATTCAGCTTTTAACTGCGGATAGATCAAGTTATCTACCGCAGCTAAACTCACACAATGCTTTCCTATGTCCCCATTCACACACTGCGTTTAGCAACGGTTTCATTACATTGGGTTTGGTGCGGATAGAAAAAATTAATGACTGCGTCCAGAAACGATTTATTGCAGCTATATGCAGGTAATCGCAGTGTACTATTTCACCTGCAGATAGCAGCAGCAACAATGAAAGAAAAACAGAAAGCAATGGAACAGAGGAACAGAAATGGCAAGAATGTTCCAACACAGCCACACAAACACAGCTAATCGCAATGTACAACTGCAAGTGAATTCTGTGCCAGGATTCTCTGAATTTAAAAATAACAAAACATGCTTTTAACTGCGGCAGAACAGCCGCCCATGTGAAAGGGGCCTTCTGCTCTGAAACAGTTGCAAGCTTTTTTGACTAGAGGGGTGGCAGCCTTTGGGGCAGTTAAGCCAGGATTGCGTCGAAGATATATGTAAGATGGCAAGCTTGAAAGTCTTGTGCGGCCTTCATTCGACCTTACAAACTAAATATGCAGTCAGTAAGTTTGGAACAAGAGCGATCAATTCTTTTTGGCTTTAGCAGCTTTTCTTTGATTGCAAGTGTCTTTTCATTTGTTCTCTCCCACCTATTTATTCAGCTATAGTATATCCCGTTGTGTTCTGACGTGAGGTGGGCCAGGAAAATGTAAAATTATCAAATACTTACCGTAATTTTCCTTTCCTGGCCCATCCCCACTTCAGCACAGGATTCCCTCCCTAGTGGCCTGGTGCTGGCTAGGCTATCGAATACTTTAGTTGGGGGAGGGGCTGCCTTTTATTTAGCTGGGAAGAGGTGGTCCTTTGTGGCTTCATAGGAGGTGTTAACCTGTTGTGTGCTGGCATGAGGATGGGCCAGGAAAGGAAAATTACGTTAAGTATTTGATAACAATTTTCCATTATATAGACCTTATCTGAACGCAAGGCCAGTTCGAAACCTCTAAAACAGTTCAGGAAGTCTGTTTGCAGTCTTAGATTGAGACACAAGAGAGAACCAGTAGCAACAGTGAGGCTGAGTTCACACATATGCAGTTGCAGTCCGGTGAATTTCAGTTCACTGGTTTAGGTACAAATTTTTACCTGAATTCACACCTGAACCAGACCCAAAAATGCACAGGACCCTTTTCAACACTGCACTGCGGCTGCCCTGCACGTGTGTCCCGGCTCCATTGAAAGCATCAAATTTGCATACACGTGAACCCAGCCTGAGCGCAACGAAAAAATAAATAAAAATCAAGGGGTTGGGGTATTGAGTAGTGACTTGGGTAGTGTGGATGGCCTGTCACGGACTTGTCATCAAAGCTTGATATGTGAGAGTAGACGTGAAGTTAATCCAGTACTGTTGCCCTCTGATTTGGAGGCGGCCATGACATCCTCTATAACAGGGATAGGCAATTAGCGGACCTCCAGCTGTTGCCAAACTACAAGTCCCATGAGGCATAGCGAGACTCTGACAGCAGCAATCATGACACCCAGAGGCAGAGGCATGATGGGACTTGTAGTTTTGCAACAGCTGGAGGTCCGCTAATTGCATATCCTTGCTCTATAATGTTGATCTCGTTAAATTTACTGAACCATACACTGACAAGAGTTGGGGGGGCAGCTTTAGTCTCATTCAGAATATGTACAGTATTAGATTGCTGTTTAGATGGTGTAAAGTGGTCTTAAATTTTGACAGAAAACCCTATGCAATGTTTTTATACCTTTTTAAGAATGGATACTCCTGGATATGAATAATGATACAGTGGGGTTGATTTACTAAAAGGCAAAAGTCTGTGCACTGCAAGTGCAGTTGCTCCAGATCTGAGGGTAACATGCAAGGAAAATAAAAAACAGCACTTTTGTTTGCACATGATTGTATGATAGTAATCAGCAGAGCTTCCCCTCAGATCTAGCGTGGGTGCACTACAACATATTTGCCTTTTTGTAAAACAACCCCCTTGTCTTGGAAGTTATTGCCCCCTTAAGGCTAGATTCACATTGCCGTGCGGAGCGGCTCACAACAGAGGTCTGGCGTGTCCCTGGTTTCACCGTTCCAGGTCTGATTTCGGTCCGAATTTTTGGCTGAATTTGGACCAGACGGCTCCGGAGCCATACCAGAGTTGTGTGAACTGGCTTTGAGAGCCGGTCACAATCTCCTGCCATGCGAAATGGATGCAGGGAAACCCACATCCAATTAGCAATAGTGTGAACCCAGCTTAAAAAGGAGGCAAAGTTTTTTTTATATCTTACCGATTGGATGAGGTCCTACAGTTAAGGTAAGCACATACACAGTGTAATATCTGGATGAAGTAATTACAAAAAGGTGGAATGATCACATTATTGAAGATCACTGGTAGTTCTATACAAAGGATTGGAGACAAAAGATTTACCTATATGGACTAGAGTTATGATATTGTCATTTTTTGCACATTACATGAATGGTTAACTACACACCGTTTTCCAGCTAATGAATTTGCATATGTAATAAACATTTTCATTTGCAGTCAACTTGGAGAAAACCTCACTATGTTTGTTATGCGTTCGCATTCACGCATCATACCATAAAAAAAAAAAGTTTTAGTTTTTATTTATTTTTATAAATATTTCTTACCTTTTTGATATTTGTTAGAAGAAGTCTTGGTTGACTGGCATTTCTGAACAGATTCAGTGCAAATTTGTCCCAATAGAAAGGCTAAGGACAGACTGTGTCTCCTCCTCTCATATACAATGGAAAAGCACAGCTTCTAAATCTTTAATCTTTTGTTTTGATTGCACATGGTTGGATGACAGAAGTCAGCAGAACTTCACCTCTTTCACTACGCTCTGGGGAAAATTCCCTTCTAAAATGGATAGCTTTTTTGCCGTTCGTAGGGGAAACACAGTAGGGTTTATTTTACTAGCCTACAATGTAGAAGCTCAGCTTATAGATCTTTAACCCCTTTGTTAGGACAGATAGTGTTCAAATGTAGTTTACAATTAATGAGATCTGCAAGCACATTACATACAGGTTTAAGGCTGGTACACATAGGCTGAATATCATTCGGTATTGGGCTGACATTTGGTCAGTGTCTAAAGCAGCCTATCGAACAGGAGGCGGTCTAATGACCGGCTTTTATCATATGGGCATGCTGGAAAGCCAATGGCTGTGAGCGCTGATCAGTGTGTTCTGGTGGAGGGGGGTTTGTCAGAACACAATAGTTCAGCAGGGGAGATCGCTGTACTAATATCGTTCGGTCTTAGTACAGCGATCTGTAAAAAATAAAAAAAATAAAAATCGTTCAGCAAGCTGGGTTGAACAAAAAAATATCCCCGGGTGTATCTAGCATTAGTTAGGGCAAACAGCCCCCTAGCCTCCTCATGAACAAAGATTAAGATTTTTCAGTGCTGGAGTTTCCCCAAAAAAAAAGAAGGGGGGGCATCTTAAAATGGTAAGCTGCAATTTTTAAAGTTATGCTATGTGAGTGGGAACATGTAACAAATAAAAAGTAGGCATTATCCCAGTTTGACTGGAAATGGGGAAATACATTTCAAAGAAAAGACAAATATGCTAGAAAACGTGTCAAACCCAAGGCAAAGAAAAGACAAATATGCAAGAGCACATGTATCAAACACAAGGCCCTCAGGGACAATACGGCCCCGCAAGGCCATTTCATGTGGCCCTCGCACTCAGGTCTTTTAATCAGCCGTAGCTCCGACTTTCGTCCTCCCCGCACCACTTTCAATTGTAAGTACAGAAGCCTTCTTGTGGCTCTCACATATCTTTGCCTGCCCTGCACTCACGGTGGTGCTGTGTGGGATGGGGCATCACGTGGTATTCTGCACTGTGATCTCTATCTGTGCCTGGGTGCACAGATGCCAACCAATGATCTCGCTGCAAGTGAAATAGGAGGAGCCACCTGCAATGCCGGAAGGTACTAGAGTCGGGCTGGGTAGGCGAGATGCAGGGAAGCTTTTGGGAAGAAAGATGAGGGTTGTGGAGGGAGATGTGCAGGAGGTGGTGTATGGGGGAGAGTGGTGCAGAGGTCAGAGCTGAGGAGGGGTGGAAGTCAGATGTAGACAGCCTGTGAAAGAGCTGAACCCTGCAAACTGTGCATAGCACACTCTTCAACCCAGCACACCCCTTAATTCTGCACTCGGTCCATAACGCATCCCTGCACTCTGTCCATAGCGCATCTCCAAACTGCGTATAATGCACTCCTGGTATTTATTGCCCCTTTAAAAACCTTCTAAAATTAGTGCAATTTGCCCACACCCACTGTTCAAATGGGGCTGGGGTTTGAGTTTCTACACCTATTCTCTGAGAAGAGAAAAAAAAAAAAACCTGGATAAATGCAGTCTTACAGATACAACCACCCCTTTGAGGGCAACCATAATGCTGATGCGGCCCATGATTAAATTGAGTTTAACACCTCTGTGCCCCTTTCACACTGGGGCAGGAGGAATTGCAGCGGTATCAGCCGCTAGCGGTGCGGTTTTAACCCCCGCTAGCGGCTGAAAAAAGGGTTAATACATGCAGAGGCGCATTGCCGGCGGTATTACTGCGGTTTCCCATTGCTTTCAATGGGAAGGAGCGGTGTAGGAACGGTAAACACACCGCTCCTCTCACTGCTCCAAAGATGCTGCTAGCAGGACTTTTGGAGCGGTCCCACCAGCGCATCGCCTCAGTGTGAAAGCCCTAGGGCTTTCGCATTGTGACTGCAGGGCAGGAGTTTTTCAGGCGGTATTTAGGCGCTATTTTTTGCGCTAAAACGCCTGAAAAAATCCTCAGTGTGAAAGGGGTCTCAAAGGTTAGCAGCATATGACCTTGCTATGGTGAAGGCGGCACGATTTCACAAAAAACACTGAAATACTGCATAGGCTTGTTACACCTCAAGCACACTGGACATTTTTTTTCTACTGCTCCTAGGGGCGTTTAGAGGCAGAAATTTTTTTAACCACTTAAAGTGGTGTTCCGGCCGAAATTACACTTTTTAAATAAAAATACCCCTAGATTACACAATTTTCATGTATTCTAGTAAAGTTAGTCTGTAAACTAAGGTCTGTTTTGTTAGGTTATTACAGCATTTAGATAGTATATAAACTAGAAATAGGCCGTTGCCATTTTAAGTGTGGGCATCTGAAGCCAGACTGCATAAGACTGCATATGTCTTCCTGGATATCACAAGCAGTGTAATCGGTTTCACTTTCATGTTACATTTTCTCTCCAGTTTCATAGCAAGTTGCCACCCCCTATTTATGTAAACATCTCCTCCCCTCCTCCCTCCAGTATGTACAAGCAATAATATTCTAGAAATACAGAAATCTGTTGCTAAAGGTAAGAGCTTTAAAAATATCCTAATTGTAAACGAAATCATTTGTTTCTGTGCAGATATATCTACATTTATATATATATATATATATATATAATCTTATTATGTAGATATATCTGCACAGAAACAAATGATTTAGTTTACAATTAGGATATTTTTGTGTCTATCAATCACAGCACATTGCAACACCCCCAGCACATCGAATCGCATGGGCCCACAGCACATTGCAACACCCCCAGCACATCGAATCGCATGGGCCCACAGAACATTGCAAAACCCCCAGCACATCGAATCGCATGGGCCCACAGCACATTGCAACACCCCCAGCACATCGAATCGCATGGGCCCACAGCACATTGCAACACCCCCAGCACATCGAATCGCATGGGCCCACAGAACATTGCAAAACCCCCAGCACATCGAATCGCATGGGCCCACAGCACATTGCAACACCCCCAGCACATCGAATCGCATGGGCCCACAGAACATTGCAACACCCCCAGCACATCGAATCGCATGGGCCCACAGCACATTGCAACACCCCCAGCACATCGAATCGCATGGGCCCACAGCACATTGCAACACCCCCAGCACATCGAATCGCATGGGCCCACAGCACATTGCAACACCCCCAGCACATCGAATCGCATGGGCCCACAGCACATTGCAACACCCCCAGCACATCGAATCGCATGGGCCCACAGAACATTGCAACACCCCCAGCACATCAAATCGCATGGGCCCACAGCACATTGCATCACCCCCAGCACATCGAATCGCATGGGCCCACAGCACATTGCAACACCCCCAGCACATCGAATCGCATGGGCCCACAGCACATTGCAACACCCCCAGCACATCGAATCGCATCATTTACAGCACATTGCAACACCCCCAGCACATCGAATCGCATCTATGCAGACATAGTACAGGAGATGGTCAGAGACTGCAGTTCCTAGTAGATAATGGCCGATTGGCCCTCTCACCTGACCCAGCGATACAGCAACAGCGGTTCCTTTGATCAGGAGTCGGCTCACTCTGAATTGCCCGTGGCGACTCCACTGGGTAGAGCCCAGATCTGTATTCTGGCAATGACTCCATTCCTTTCTCTGCCAGGGATGGCGCCAGGCTGTGTGGCTTCCCCCCCCCCTCCATTAGTACAGACCCCCCAGAACAAACCACCCCCCTCCATTAGTACAGACCCCCCCCAGAACAAACCACCCCCCTCCATTAGTACAGACCCCCCCAGAAGAAACCACCCCCCTCCATTAGTACAGACCCCCCCCAGAACAAACCACCCCCTCCATCATTAGTACTAACCCCCCCAGAACAAACCACCCCCCTCCTTCATTAGTACTGACCCCCCCAGAACAAACCACCCCCCTCCTTCATTAGTACTGACCCCCCCCCAGAACAAACCACCCCCCTCCATCATTAGTACTAACCCCCCCAGAACAAACCACCCCCCTCCATCATTAGTACTAACCCCCCCAGAACAAACCACCCCCCTCCATTAGTACAGACCCCCCCCAGAACAAACCACCCCCCTCCTTCATTAGTACTGACCCCCCCCCCCAGAACAAACAACCCCCCTCCATCATTAGTACTAACCCCCCCCCCCCAGAACAAACCACCCCCTCCTTCATTAGTACTGACCCCCCCCAGAACAAACCACCCCCCCTCCATCATTAGTACTAACCCCCCCCCAGAACAAACCCCCCCTCCATTATTAGTACTGACCCCCCTCCATCATTAGTACTGCCCCCCCCCAGAACAACCCCCCCTCCATCATTAGTACTGCCCCCCCCAGAACAACCCCCCCTCCATTATTAGTACTGACACCCCCCAGAACAAACCCCCCCTCCATCATTAGTACTGCCCCCCCCAGAACAAACCCCCCCTCCATTATTAGTACTGACCCCTCCAGCAACGTCACTGCGCGGCTGGTTAGAGACAGCCGCCCCGATCTGCAGCTGTTTCGCTGGAGGGAGGAGGGTGGGGGGCTTCAGCAGGGAACGGTGGTGATCGGCGGAGAGAGGAGAGGAAAGGAGAAGGAGGAGGGAGGGGAGCGCTCTGGCGCTTCAGCGCCTGCAGCTCTGCCTGTGAAACTTATTCACTCCTGTCACATCATCACACAGTGCAGTGTGAGATGTGACAGGCTGAGGTTCGCTGGGTAGGGAGGGAGGGAGGAGCGGAGGAAGGTGGTCACCAGGCAGACCGAGGATGGGCAGGATGGGCGTAATTTATGCAAAGTATGCCTAGGACAGGAAGTCCTAGGACAGGACAGGAAGTCCTCTCACCGCGGACTAGGAAATAGGCAGAAAACCTATTCTGCCTAGCAACAGAGAGATAGGAGTGTCTAAAAAATTTTTTTTTTTTTTTTTTTTTTTAATTAAATGACAGCTGTTCATGAAAAGTTTTTTTTAGGGTGGACCTCCACTTTAACGACTGCCCACTGTAAATATACGTCAGCAGAACGGCACCGACAGGCAGAATCACGTACATATACGTGATTGCCTTTGTATAGTTGGGGGGTCCGATCGGACCCCCCTTCTTTACAGTGGGTGGTCGTTTTACCTTCGGGAGCGATCCGGCATGAGGGGACGGCCGTTCGATTCCGGCCCCCCCCTCTCGATCGCTCCCGGCAAATGAGAGCTTCCCCTGCCTGTGTACTGTTTACACAGGCGGGAGGAAGTGATGTCATCTCTCCTGCGGCGCTCACATATACCGAGCGCCGTACAGGAGAAGATGCAGGTTAGTGCACACAACACTACACTGACACCAGGACACATAGGCACATAAATCGCCCCCCCCCCAGATCACCCCCCAGCCCCCAGTCACAGTGTCACTGATTGCAGTGACCATTTATTTAGTGATCACTGCAATCAGTGACATTTGTGACTGTAAAAGTGTCACTACATTTAGTTTTAGGTCCAGTGTAGCCCCCTAACCCCCCCCTAATAAAGGTTTAACCCCCTGATCACCCCCCAGATAACCGTTTCACCCCCTAGCACCGCCGTCGCTAAGCGATCATTTTTCTGATCGATGTCTTAGCGTCGGTGATGCTGATCGGTAGCCAGTAATTTTTTTTAGGTTCGCCGCAGGTTTTTATAGCGTCGGGTACCCCCATA
Organism: Rana muscosa; assembly: GCA_029206835.1. Taxonomy (NCBI): domain Eukaryota; kingdom Metazoa; phylum Chordata; class Amphibia; order Anura; family Ranidae; genus Rana; species Rana muscosa. The sequence goes on from CM055116.1 coordinate 839,850,797, forward strand.
TATTACCTAATAAAGGTTTAACCCCCTTGATCGCCCCCCAGGTAACCCTTTCACCCCCTATCACCACTGTCACTAAGCGATAATTTTTCTGATCGCTGTCTTAGCGTCGGTGATGCAGATCGGTAGCCAGTAATTTTTTTTAGGTTTGCCGCAGGTTTTTATAGCGTCAGGTACCCCAATATATTACCTAATAAAGGTTTAACCCCCTTGATCGCCCCCAGGTAACCCTTTCACCGACTATCACCACTGTCGCTAAGCGATCATTTTTCTGATCGATGTCTTAGCGTCGGTGATGCAGATCGGTAGCCAGTAATTTTTTTTTAGGTTCGCCGTCAGGTTTTTATATAGCGTCAGGTACCCCCATATATTACCTAATAAAGGTTTTAACCCCCTAATTGCCCCTAGTTAACCCTTTCACCAGTGATCATCATATAAGTGTTACGGGTGATGCTGGTTAGTTAGTTTGCTTTTTATAGTGTCAGGGCACCCGCCGTATATAACCCAATAAAGGTTTAACCCCCTGATCGCCCGGCGGGTGATATCAATTAGGTTTTAGCGTCAGAGAGGGTCTGCGTCACACCCCAGGCAGCGTCAGGTTAGTGCCAGTAGCGCTAACACCCACGCGTTAAGCATACACCCCCCTTAGTGGTATAGTATCTGAACAGATCAATATCTGATCAGATCTATACTAGCGTCCCCAGCAGTTTAGGGTTCCCAAAAACGCAGTGTTAGCGGGATCAGCCCAGATACCTGCTAGCACCTGCGTTTTGCCCCTCCGTCCAGCCCAGGCCACCCAAGTGCAGTATCGATCGATCACTGTCACTTGCAAAACACAACACACATAACTGCAGCGTTCGCAGAGACAGGCCTGATCCCTGCGACTCCAGTGCTGTAGGAGGTGATTTCACCACCACAGTTAAAAAAAAAAAAGCATATGCCGAAGCATTGGGGCAGCAGGGGCGGAGGAGCGATTTTGCTCCTAATGCCACATACATATGGTCAAAATTCCGACGGAGGCTTGCCCGTGGAAAAGTCTGACCATGTGTACGCGGCATAACTTTTGCGGGAAGATGCCCCCATGCTTCGGCATATATAAATGGTGCATGTATGCCCATCATTAGAAGTGGGTGGATGAAGGGCGGTATTCTAATGGTGGGCATACCCACCGATCAATCTTTTTTTTTCGTTCAGCCAACAGGCTGCATGAAAAAAAAGATTACAATACATGTCCAACAAGGACCAGCAACGTACTGGTATGTTGCTGGACTTTGAATGTTTATACCAGAATGATGCCTGTTGGTTTAGGTATCATCTTGGTATCATTCTTTTCAGCCAGCGGCCGGCTTTCATGTAAAAGCAATCCTAGTGGCTAATTAGCCTCTGGACTGCTTTTACAAGCAGTGGGAGGGAATGTGCCCCCCCGGATATAAAAAGCGCCATTGGGAAATTGGGAAAGCATTTTATCACACCGATCTTGGTGTGGTCAGATGCTTTGAGGGCAGAGGAAAGATCTAGGGTCCAATAGACCCCAGTTTTTTCAAAAAAGAGTACCTGTCATTACCTATTGCTATCATAGGGGATATTTACATTCCCTGAGATAACAATAAGGCCTCATGCCCACTGGCGTTTTTACAGCTGCGTTTTTTGCAGCTTAAAAACGCCTGTCCATGTTATTGTAAATATTTTTTATTTTTTTTTTGAAAAAAAAACAAACAAAAAAAAACGTCGGAGCTAAAAACGCGACCGCGCGTTAGTGCGCGTTTTTTGACGCTCGCGTTTTTTCCTGCCTAGTTCTGACGCTGAGGAACGCACTGGCCCTGGGTTTTTTTTACAGCTTACAAACGCCTATGCTCTTTACAGCTCAAAAACGCCTAGGTGGGCATGAAGCTATAGACTAACATGGACAGGCGTTTTTAAGCTGTAAAAAACGCTCAAAAACGCGGCTGAAAAAACGCCCGTGGGCATGAGGCCTAAAAATGATAAAAAATAAATAAATAAATAAATATGGAAGCAACAGTTTAAAAATAAAATAAAAAAGCAAAATTAATAATATAAAAAAAAAAAAGCACCCCTGTCCTGCCCTGCTCTTGCCCAATGGCGAACGCAAGCGTCGGTCTGGCGTCATATGTAAACAGCAATTGCACCATGCATGTGAGGTATCACCGCGAAGGTCAGATCGAGGGCAGTAATTTTAGCAGTAGACCTCCTCTGTAAATCTAACGGGGTAACCTGTAAAGGCTTTTAAAAATGTATGTAGTTTGTCGCCAATGTGCGTTTGTGCAAAATTTTAAAGAATGTCGTGTTTGGTATCTATGTACTCGGCCTAAGATCATCTTTTTTATTTCATCAAACATTTGGGCAATATAGTGTGTTTTAGTGCATTAAAATTAAAAAAAGTGTATTTTTTCCCCAAAAAATGCGTTTGAAAAATCGCTGCGCAAATACTGTGTAGAAAAAAAAATGCAACACCCACCATTTTATTCTGTAGGGCCTTTGCTTTAAAAATATATATAATGTTTGGGGGTTCAACATAATTTTCTTGCAAAAAAAAATATGTTTTCATGTAAACAAAGTGTCAAAAAGGGCTTTGTCTTCAAGTGGTTAGAAGAGTGGATGTAAGCTTCCTAATGTTGTGTATAAAATGCCAGAACAGTTCAAAACCCCCCCAAATGACCCCATTTTGGAAAGTAGACACCCCAAGCTATATACTGAGAGGCATGTCGAGTCCATGGAATATTTTATATGTTGACACAAGTTGCGGAAAAAAGACAATTTTTTTTTTTTTGCACAAAGTTGTCACTAAATGATATATTGCTCAAACATGCCATGGGCATATGTGGAATTACACCCCAAAATACATTCTGTTGCTTCTCCTGAGTACGAGGATACCACATGTGTGAGACTTTTTGGGAGCCTAGCCGCGTACGGGACCCCAAAAACCAATCACCGCCTTCAGGCTTTCTAAGGGTGTCAATTTTTGATTTCACTTCTCACTGCCTATCACAGTTTCGGAGGCCATGGAATGCCCAGGTGGCACAAAACCCCCCCAAATGACCCCATTTTGGAAAGTAGACACCCGAAGCTATTTGCTGAGAGGTATTGTGAGTATTTTGCAGATCTCGCTTTTTGTAACAAAGTTTTGAAAATTGAAAAAAAAAGAAAAAAAAAAAAAAAGAAAAAAAAAAGTTCTTTCTTCATTTTCAAAAACAAATGAGAGCTGTAAAATACTCACCATGCCTCTCAGCAAACAGCTTGGGGTGTCTACTTTCCAAAATGGGGTCATTTGGGGGGGTTTTGTGCTATTTTGGCATTTTATGGCCTTCGAAACTGTGATAGGTAGTGAGGAGTCAAATCAAAAATTTGTGCCTAGAAATCCTGAAGGCGGTGATTGGTTTTCGGGGTCCCGTACGCGGCTAGACTCCTAAAAAGTCCCACACATGTGGTATCCCCGTACTCAGGAGAAGCAGCAAAATTTATTTTGGGGTGCAATTCCACATATAACCATGGCATGTGTGAGCAATATATCATTTAGTGACAACTTTTTGTAATTTTTTTTTTGTCATTCAATCACTTGGGACAAAAAAAAAAAATATTCAATGGGCTCAACAGGCCTCTCAGCAATTTCCTTGGGGTGTCTACTTTCTAAAATGGGGTCATTTGGGGGGGTTTTGTGCTATTTTGGCATTTTATGGCCTTCAAAACTGTGATAGGTAGTGAGGAGTGAAATCAAAAATTTGCGCCCTTAGAAATCCTGAAGGCGGTGCTTGGTTTCTGGGGTCCTGTACGTGGCTAGGCTCCTAAAAAGTCCCACACGTGTGGTATCCCCGTACTCAGGAGAAGCAGCAGAATGTATTTTGGGGTGCAATTCCACATATAACCATGGCATGTGTGAGCAATATATCATTTAGTGACAACTTTTTGTAATTTTTTGTCATTATTCAATCACTTGGGACAAAAAAAAAATATTCAATGGGCTCAACATGCCTCTCAGCAATTTCCTTGGGGTGTCTACTTTCTAAAATGGGGTCATTTGGGGGGGTTTTGTACTGCCCTGCCATTTTAGCACCTCAAGAAATGAGATAGGCAGTCATAAATTTAAAGCTGTGTAAATTCCAGAAAATGTACCCTAGTTTGTAAACGCTATAACTTTTGCGCAAACCAATAAATATACGCTTATTGAAATTTTTTTTACTAAAGACATGTGGCTGAATACATTTTGGCCTAAATGTATGACTAAAATTGAGTTTATTCTATTTTTCTTATAACAAAAAGTAGAAAATATCATTTTTTTTCAAAATTTTCGGTCTTTTTCCGTTTATATCGCAAAAAATAAAAATCGCAGAGGCAATCAAATACCATTAAAAGAAAGCTCTATTTGTGGGAGGAAAAGGACGCAAATTTCATTTGGGTACAACATTGCATGTCCGCACAATTTACAGTTAAAGCAGCGCAGTGCAAAATTCTGAATTCACCTCTGGTCCTTTAGCTACCAAATGGTCCGGGGCTTAAGTGGTTAAAAGACCCCTGCATGTTAGCCTATGCATCCATAGGCATTAAGAGGAATTTTGAGGCAGAAAAAAAAAAAAAGTCCAGTAGTTTTGGCAGAAAGTCGATGCACCTAAAAACGTGTAAACGCACTTACGCACCAGGCGTAGATAGGCCTTGAGCGTTAATTTCACTAGCCATAATAAATTATTATTATGGCCAATGAAATTACTTAAAGTCCAGGCGCTTGAAGCACCTAAATGCATTACATAAGTTTAAGTGTCAAGTGTTTTTTTCTGCCAGGAGGAAAGGAGTCTAGGAGAGATTGAAAAACATCCAGTGTGCATGAGGCCTTAAAGTAGAGGGTATTTGACTAGTCCTGACAAATCCAAACTGGAAGCTTATTCTTTACAAAGGACAATGGGCAGAGCCATGCAAATCGTTCCCTTTCGCCACTGCACCAACTGTGAATTCAGATCTGCAAATTTACAGTAACAATAGAGTGTAATAAAGAGCAACTCCTTTCAAATAGCTTACAGCTGTTTCAGGGTTGTTCTTCATCATGAGTGCAATGCATTAAAGCCATGCCGTCTTTGGCATAGGGCTTGGAGAGCAATCAGTCAGGTTGAGGTAGGTCAAAAGGGGGGGGGGAAAGCCATCCACTGTAAACGAGTCTATTTACAAACAGGACAGTTTTATGTAACCACTTACATAAAAATAAATATATATTTAAAATTTTCCTTATTCAAAGTGATGGTTTAGCAGATTAAATGTATAATTATGGAAAGTAAACCGTAATCCCAGCATGTTATGGTATACTGGTAATAACATTTGGAAATAACAGATCAAACATCACAAAAACTCAGAAAATTTAGCCAATGTATTTAATAAGGTTCAAAAACCATTTGCAATAGCCATGTGTTCTTATGATTGCCATGTTTTGCTGTCCAGAAGTAGAAGTATCTGCAATGCAGTCCTGGGTGTTTGGCCTCCTTCGCTCAGTGGACACAAAAGAATGAAGACTACTTTTATCCAAAAGATAAATAAAATCTTCTTACTCTGAAGGTAAATTTGCCAAGCTTCTGTCTATTTGAGCAAAGTTAAAAAACTGTTCAAGCCTTGAATCAGGAACCCATTAAATGCCTGTCCAATACAGACCAATGTAGGGTTCCTTTGCACAGCAAGTACATTTATTCCAAACGAGCCATGTGGCGTTCTCAATTACCCTGCAAGTGCACATCTACCTGCTGGGAAGTGTCAAGATCTTTTCCTCATCTTTCCTTTCTTAAATCCATTGCTTTTCCCTCTGCCAAAAGCAGTTTTCCTCATTTCCTGTACTCTCTGCTTTGTTTTATTTTTCAGCTTTTTCATTCCACCACTTTGTAAGAAACGCTGCTTATCCTGTATTCTTCTCTGCTTGAGAATCTGCTGTTTGGTGCGCAGCTCAGAGCGGATCTTGCCACGGGGGCCTGATGCCTCTGTACGGGGCAAGCTTCGAGAGCCACCACGTCCACCTGTTGATAATGCACAAAGGTTACACATGGCAACAGCAATTATTAAAGTATCCATTCAAAAGACTTCAAGTTTGATATCCATTTGATCTCTAACAGAAGGTGTTAGAGCCCTTTCACACTGGGGCCGCCCGTGTTTTAGCGGTAAATCGCTGCTCGTTATAGCGACACTTTACCGCTGTTTAAGCGGCGCTTTTCGGATACTAGCGGGGCGCTTTTAACCCCAAAGAAGGGGTTAAAAACACCCATGTTGCTGCGCTTCCGAAGTGCTGTCCATTCATTGCAATTGGAAGGGGTGTTGTGGGAGCACTGTATACATCGCTCCCAAACCGCCCCAAAAATACTGCTTGCAGGACTTTTTCTAACGTCTCACAAGCGCACCTCCCCAGTGTGAAAGCACTGTGAAAGCTAAAAACGCCTAAAACCTGCCTCAGTGTGAAAGGGCTCTTAAAGTGATTGTAAAGTCAAAAGGTTTTTTATCTTAATGCATTAAGATAAAAAGCCTTCTGAGTGCAGCAGCCCTCCTCAGCCCCGTTAATACATACCTGAGCCCATCTCTGTCCATTACTGCCTCGGCCGTCCTGGGACTCGCTCTCCTGATTGGTGCAAGACACAGCAGCTGTGGCTTGGCTCGGGTGCCCCCATAGCAAGCGGTTTGCTGTGGGGGCACTCACCAGGAGGGAGGGGCCAAGAGAATAGAGGAGGATCTGGGCTGCTCTGTGCAAAACCAACTGCACAGAGCAGGTAACTACACCAAGTATAGAAGAGACTTTACAATCACCAAGTAAAGGCTGCAAGTCAGGTCACATTGTTCTTCTACAGTAGCCAGCCTTGTAAAAAAAACACAATACCTATCAGAATAGCTAGCTTGCCTATACATTTTTGTAACATTTTTATTTTCCGTACGGTATCATGAAGTCTACTCTCCGAGTATATACCTGAATGTCTACTACTGCTCAACACTTACCTCTTCCCTTCCTTTGTGTTCTTCCTGTCTGTATCCCTTCATCTTCCTCAGAGTCCTGGTCATCAATCTTGTACTTTTTCTTCCAGTCCTCATATCTACAAATTGTAAAGGACTAAAAGCACACTCATTTGCAGACATAACCTTGTTACACACAATTTTAAGTGCAGACACTCAGAATACTTCTACAAATGAAGATACAAATCAGGGTTAGTTTTTTTTTAACTTGCATACATTACAATATATTATGTTGAAGATGCAAGTCTATACTTAATATAAATGGTGTTCTTGTATATTGCACATGCATTGTGATTTTCCAATATGAGTAAAAAAACTCTCCAGAGGATTGAATGCAGATACACTTAAAAGTGTATGTTAACCCCCCAAAAAAATGGATCCTGCTCCTTTAAAGCATGTTATATGAGACAGTGCTTGTGCTGTGTAATTTTGACCCCTTTAACACCTAAAAAAACCTGGCTGATCCTGTGTTTCTCCCCTCCCCTCTGTAAACTGACCACAGTAATCATGGCTGCTGAGCCCTGACACCGTGGTCAGTTTACGTGCTTCCGTCAGCCACAGCCCTGCTGTCTCTACTCTCTGCTCTTGTGTTGTCCTCCCCCCTTCCCTGTCGGCTCCTGTGTCAGGGCCTGCCCCCACCCTTCTGTAATACCATGTCTTACATTATATAATCTGCTCGGTCTTCTGAGGATATGTCCCCCGTGCGTGTGTTGTATATAAAAAAAAAAGTCATATATACACCTTAATTGTGAGCGATGATCAGCGGTCACGTGACGTGCCGCTGCTCTCCTCCTCCCCCTCCAGACTGACATCAGCGGGGGAATTTTTCAGCGAGTCACGTGACCGCTGATCAGCGCTCACGAATGAGGTATATACGGCTTTTTTTTTTATACATCACACTGGGGGACATATAATTAGGAGATTGAGCAGATTATATACACCCACATGTCTTACCTTAACAAACTATTTAAAGCAAGCATCTGTTCTTTTTATTTTCTTGCAAGTGCTACACACAAACAATTCTGCACAGCAGCCAAAAAAAAAAAGAAAAAAAAAGAGAAAAAAATTGGATTCTGACTTCAGTAAAATCCATTTCCTGGAGTAAAGTACAAGATACAGGTTTCATTAAATCATTATGATTGGGTTACATGCAGCTACGTTCAGGTGATTGGACAATGGCAAAAAAGAAGGCTGCAGGGACATCCCCCTATACCATTCACAGCTAGCCTCAGTTTTGCAGCAATCAGTAGGAAGATCATAAAGAACAAAGGTGAGGATCTGGTGTCCTGTACAGTACTGAAAAAAAAAAAAACTGAACTGGTTTTACAGGCAAATTAAAAATCCTTTTCCTGATCCTACAGTACAGGACAAAGGCTGTATAAAATCATTATGCCCGGGACATCCAAAAGCAGTCCAACTGAGGGGGTCGGCAACACAGCAAACAACAAAAACAGTAGAACATAATAAACAAGGTAAAAAAAAAAGGCTCAAGAGTCTTCGAGCAGCTTGTAACACCTTACGCCCAAACCTGGCATCAGAGAAGGCTTGAGCATTCACCTGACAGAACTTGCCAGCATGTGAACAAAAGCCCACGTGGCAGTCTGCGCAAATCTGAGAAACCCACCCTATCTTTCAGACTATGGGCTCTAATGAAAAAACTGTGTCCGATCCACCTAGCAATGGTGAAGCGAGAGGCAGGGAGACCCTTGTAATAACCTTCAGGAAGCACCAAAATGGGAATCCATTTATGTAAGGCCCCATGCACACGAGACGCTGTTATTTGCTGTTGAACGCGCGTTCAGAGGCAGTTGGACGCTTTTTTCAACTGCTCCTGAACCCATTCAATGTTATCCTATGTGTCCATGCACACACTCTCGTTTTTTGGCGTTTACAAGCAGTTGCGTTTAACCTCGTTTTTCCAGAAGCAAAAAAATGGGTTCAGACGCAAAAGTTTTCACGTTTCAGACGCTAAACGCTGCTAAACGCGGCTAAACGCGGTACCGGCGTTTTGCCGCGTTTGCGTTTATAAGCGTTTTTAAAGGTGACCTATTTTTTAACATTAGAAATCTCAAAAATGATGGCAAATGATGAAAAACTATTAAAAAATATAAAAGAAAACTGTAATTGCTTGCATCGCATTGTGGACAATCCACAACTTGTGGCAGGTAAAGTGGCAAGTGGACAATCAACAACTTGTGTCAGGTTATGTGGCCAGGTGACGTGGCCAGGTGACGTGGCAAGTGGACAATCCACAACTTGTGGCAGGTGACGTGGCAAGTGGACAATCCACAACTTGTGGCAGGTGACGTGGCCAGGTGACGTGGCAGGTGACGTGGCAAGTGGACAATTCACAACTTGTGGCAGGTGAAGTGGCCAGGTGACGTGGCACGTGATGTGGCCAGGTGACGTGGCAAGTGGACAATCCACAACTTGTGGCAGGTGATGTAGCCAGGTGACGTGGCAGGTAACGTGGCCAGGTGACGTGGCAGGTAACATGGCCAGGTGACGTGGCCAGGTAACGTGGCAAGTGGACAATCCACAACTTGTGGCAGGTGACGTGGCACGTGATGTGGCAAGGTGACGTGGCAAGTGGACAATCCACAACTTGTGGCAGGTGACGTGGCCAGGTGATGTGGCCAGGTGACGTGGCAGGTGACGTGGCAAGTGGACAATCCACAACTTGTGGCAGGTGACGTGGCCAGGTGACGTGGCAGGTGACGTGGCAAGTGGACAATCCACAACTTGTGGCAGGTGACGTGGCCAGCTGACGTGGCAGGTAACGTGGCCAGGTGACGTGGCAGGTAACATGGCCAGGTGACGTGGCCAGGTAACGTGGCAAGTGGACAATCCACAACTTGTGGCAGGTGACGTGGCACGTGATGTGGCAAGGTGACGTGGCAAGTGGACAATCCACAACTTGTGGCAGGTGACGTGGCCAGGTGACGTGGCAGGTGACGTGGCAAGTGGACAATTCACAACTTGTGGCAGGTGAAGTGGCCAGGTGACGTGGCACGTGATGTGGCCAGGTGACATGGCAAGTGGACAATCCACAACTTGTAGCAGGTGACGTGGCCAGGTGACGTGGCAGGTGACGTGGCAAGTGGACAATCCACAACTTGTGGCAGGTGACGTGGCCAGCTGACGTGGCAGGTAACGTGGCCAGGTGACGTGGCAGGTAACATGGCCAGGTGACGTGGCCAGGTAACGTGGCAAGTGGACAATCCACAACTTGTGGCAGGTGACGTGGCACGTGATGTGGCAAGGTGACGTGGCAAGTGGACAATCCACAACTTGTGGCAGGTGACGTGGCCAGGTGATGTGGCCAGGTGACGTGGCAGGTGACGTGGCAAGTGGACAATCCACAACTTGTGGCAGATGATGTGGCAAGTGATACGCTAAATACAAGTACACTGCTGCTCTCTCAGCTGCTGCTACTCACTCTGGTCTCACAAACTGGCTGAAATGGTTAAAATTTACTGTTTTTTGAGCTTAGGGAGGGTCTATGATGAAACGCTTATAAACGCAAACGCGGTTAAACGCCGCTAAACGCGGCCACAAACGCGGCAAAACGCGCGTTTATAAACGCCGGTTTCAGCGTTTAAAAACGTGTGTTCAGCAGAGTTTGCACCTGCGTCTCGTGTGCATGGGGCCTAAAAGCAGCAGCTGGGACATAAATTCTCACAGTGCACACCACACCAGTTGAAGGAGAGAAGTTTTCCTATGATGTTTCAGAGATGAACATAAGAAAAGACAATATCCTAATTAAAAAGAAATGCATAGACCGTGTCTCTTCAGGATGGAGGCCTTGGGCCTCAAAACAAACTTGTCCTTGTGCCATTCCAAGACAGGCTCCTTATGGGATAAGGTCACCAACTCAGACTCTCCTTGCCATGGTGATAGCCACCAGAAAGGCAACCTTACTGGAGAAGTCAGACAGGGAGGGATCCCTGATAAGTTCAATGAGTGGGTGGAGTGACTTTGGGTACCACCTCGGAGGTGGGAACCGAGACCTTCTAGCAAGCAGAAATGGTTTTTATATATTATAGGTACTTATATATCGTATATACTCGAGTACAAGCCGACCCAAATATAAACCTAATTTTAACACAAAAAAACTGGAAAAACGTATTGACTCGAGTATAAGCCTAGGGTGTCCATCCGCATGCCTCACTGTGCCCATGCCTCACTGTGCCCATGCCTTCCTTACCTGATCTCCGGCGCTGTGTGACTAGACTGACGTTTAACATGGGAGTCTATGGAAGGGGTGCCCGGGTTTGAAAAATCGGTGCTCCCCGGCCATAGGTCCCCTGGACAACAAACTTTGCACACTTGTAGATGAATAGTGGGGCTACATGTGTGCCAAGTTTGGGGTCCAGGGGACCTACGGCTGGCCAGGATTAGGCGCACAAAGTTGAAGATTGACACGGATGAGTATAAGCCGAGGGGGGGAATTTTCAGCACAAAAAAAAAAAAGTGCTTCAAAAACTCGGCTTATACGGTATATAGTGCTGTCAATTTACACAGCACTTTACATATATATTATACATTCACATCAGTCTCTGCCCACAAGGAGCTTACAATATAAAGTTCCCAACTCACAATCATACATACACATACTACAGGCAGTTAGTGTTGTGGTTGGGATTCAAACCAACAACCCTGGCACGAGAACAAAGTGACAGAAGTTTGTCAGGTCCAGCATCAGAACTGGGTACTCCAGTCTTGGATATAGATGCATCTAGAAATGAAATCTGGGAGGTTGAGGATCCAACCAAAGTTCTACCAAGCCTGCACGGTCTGTTGGCTGAAAGGGAGGACTACTCCAACAGGAAGAGTGACAAACTGGTAATTCTGATTGCCCACTGCAAATAGGATTTTTATAACAGCTTATCTGTAAAATCCTTTTCTTGGAGTACATCACGGGACACAGAGCGGCACAGTAATTACTATGTGGGTTATAGAGCCTACCTTCAGGTGATGGACACTGGCACACTCCAGACAAAAGTCCCCTCCCCTATATAACCCTTCCCATACTGGGAGTACCTCAGTTTTGTGTCCCCAAAAAAGAGGGGCGGGAGCTCTGTGTGCCGTGATGTACTCCAAGAAAAGGATTTTACAGGTAAGCCGTTATAAAAATCCTATTTTCTTTTTCGTACATCACGTGACACAGAGCGGCATAGTAATTACTATGTGGGATGTCCTAAAGCAATGCCAAATGAGGGGAGGGAGACAACATAAATAAAGCCGGGCGCCATCAGACGTGAGGACCTATACTGCAGCCTGCAGCACACTGCGCCTAAAGGCGGTATCCTCATGTCTACTTACATCCAACTGATGGTCTTCTGTCCATACGTTCACTAAATTCTAAGTCGCAGCCTTGCAGATTTGAGCCATGGAGGCCTGGTGATGCACTGCCCAAGAAGTACCAACTGCTCTGGTAGAATGTGCTTTAACCTTAAAAACGGAGGAACCGGGGGCGTGGCCTGGACAGGCATGTGAGCGGTCGCTTTGCACGGAGCTCCCGCTAATGATCCTCATCTGATCCTTTTCCCGCAATCCTTCTTCACCGACACTCGGTTCGGAGGCACAAGCTCTCTTCCCTGCATGCAGTGACCGGAGGCTTAGCGTTTCTCAGAGGCCCGGATGACCCGCAAAGGGGAGAAAGCAGCTGCAGCAGCGGCGGCCATGGAAAATCAAGATGGCGCCGGCTCCTCTCAGTCACAGCGCGCGGCACGGGGACCGGACAAACTGCATGAGGCTGGCGGTAAGACTTCCAATACCCCTAAACAACTGGGGAGAGAGCAGCCCAGAGACATGTTGTACTATGCCCAAAAGTTACAGGGCCACAGCTGCTCTCTCCCCCCGCAGCCACAGGTGCAGGCACAGGCCCTGGAGCCAAATGGCGTCCCTGCCCTGGACGATATGCTGCCACTAGATATCTCCTCTGACCAGGTATCTGATGTATTTGATGAGGAGCAGGATGACACTCCGCAGCCTACGCTGAGTGAAATCCTGCGTGCTGTGCAGCGCTGCACTACATCTGTGACGGCTTCTGTGGATGGCCTGAAGGTGCAGTTTGGGGAGCTTACAGAGACAGTATCTCTCATAAGGCATGACCTCCAGAAGATTAGGGAGAGAACCACGGCTGTGGAGGGGAGGCTCAGTGAGGTGGAGGACCAGCTGCCACCCCTTACCAGAGATACCAGACATGCATTACAGCAATCAGCGCAGGCGAACGCAAAAACCGACGACATCGAGAACCGCCTAAGGAGAAACAACGTCCGCATTGTGGGGCTCCCTGAGAGGGTGGAGGGCAGGGACCCCACGGCCTTTACAGAACTGTGGCTCCAGGAAATATTTGGCAAGGAGGCGTTTACCGCGCTGTTCGCGGTGGAGAGGGCCCACCGTACTCCGCCTAGGCCCCTTCCTCCGGATAGTCCACCCAGATCCATGCTGGCCAGGTTGTTAAATTACAAAGATAGAGAGATCATACTGAGACTGGCCAGGGAAAAAGGAGCGGTACATTATAATGGAGCTAGGATATCATTCTACCCGGACTTCTCAGCAGAAGTACAACGCAAGAGAGCCATGTTTGCTGAGGTGAAGAAACGCATGCAGAGGATCCAACTCACCTATGCAATGCTGTACCCTGCCAAGCTACGAATCACAGTTGGAGGACAAGCCACCTTTTTTGAAAATGCAGCGGAAGCAGCAGAATGGCTGGACCGCAATGAACAAGACCTGAGGAGACGCCAAGATGGGGACAGAGGTGATTGAGACTCTGGTCCTCTTCACGCGTGGTCGGTAGAGTACCTGCTGACGAGTTAAGTCTACCACTTGCATATCGGGAAATTACAACCCTTTGTATTATTAGCGAGCTCTGAAAGGGAAAAAGTTTTACCACACTGGATACTGAACTGAGGTGGGGGTTACCTGCCCGTTATGACTCTATTGAGTTTGCAGAGTCCCAGTTGAAGGGACGTGTTCCTCGGGGCCATGTTGGCACAAGTTTTTCTGTTTTCCTTCTTTTTTTGCTCACATTGCATTACTTGCTGGACCCTTCCTTTTTGCTCCCTCACGGACATTGTTTATGGCTATACCAAAGTGTGGTGGCCCACCCCCTGATCGATGCCTGTGCTAGGATCGTGCGGGCTTCTCCTCCCTACTGGCCCGGGACTCTGTCACAGTGGCCATTGGCAGCGTACCTCTCTTTCACTCATCATGGCCACCACCCCGATTGTGACCTGGAACGTTCGCGGAGTCAGTGATCCGTTGAAACGCACCATGATTAACTCATGCTTGAAAAAGTTCCTCCCAGCCATTGTGGGCCTCCAGGAGACCCACCTCACGAAGGACACGGTTGGCTGCCTTGGGTTTTCCTGGGTGGGCAAGGCCTACCACTCCACTCACACCGCGTATTCGAGGGGGGTGAGTGTGCTGGTACATAAATCCTTGGCTTACCAGGAAATGGATGTGGCAGTAGACTCACTCGGGAGATATGTATTTGTGTACTGTGAAATATTCACTGTGACGATAATACTGGCTTGTGTATATATACCCCCTCCCTTTTCTAGGGAGGTTCTGCAACTTCTGTCTTACTTGGTAGATAAGCCTGATGTTCCTGTTATGATCGTGGGAGATTTAAATGGGTGCCTGGACCCTAGAATGGATAGACACCCGCCAGCTCACCCTCCACTGGGGGGTAGGGGCACTGCTTTGAGCCGCCTGTTGGTGGAGGTGGGCTGGATTGATATATGGAGAGCTAGATACCCGACAACCAAGCAATTTTCATGTTTCTCTAAAACGCATGGGTCACTATCCCGAATAGACCTCTGTGTGGGATCCCCGCAGGTTTTACCCTTGGTACCCAAGATAGAATACTTCCCTAGAGGGGTGTCAGATCATTCTCCACTAGTTGCATATCTTGTCACCCGTCCCGCCTCCTCCCTATCTAGAGCTCCTTGGAAGCTGAACGCCTTTTGGCTGAAGCTCTTTGCATCTCATGAGAGGGTGGAACGCCAGATAGAGCAGTATTTTGTAGATAACCGTTTTTGTGCTGACCTGGCGGTGGGCTGGGATGCCCTTAAAGCCTGCATGCGGGGTACGTTTATAGCTGAAATCACTGCCATCAAACACAATTCATCTGCACTTCTGGAGCAGGTTGGGGATCAGGTGAGACAATTAGAACTAGCGTTCATAGTTGACTCGACGGATTCTGCGAGGGAGGCCTGGACCTCGGCCCAGGAATCTTTGGACCGGTTGAGAGCCTCCGCCGCAGAAAAGAAGCGGTTTTTCACCAATCAGGCATATTATGAAGAGGGGGAGAAGACTGGACGGCTTTTGGCCAGAATTGCCAGGTCACAGCAGACGTCCCCCCGCCATTGGAGCGATCCGTGGAGCTCGGGGTCGGCTGGTGAATGACCCTGAGCAAATTATAGTGGAATTAGCCACTTTCTATGCTGAACTATACAAACCCTGTGATGACTACATGGATGAGGAGTTGGAACAATATATGGGTACTGTGGCCCTTCCGTCTCTGGGCGGGTCCGCCCGCGCGGAGCTGGAGGCTCCACTCACGCTTGAAGAGCTACAGGAGGCGGTTGCCTCCTTCCCCACGTGTAAAGCTCCGGGGGATGATGGGATCCCCATGGAGGTATATGTCCAATATGGCGAGGTGTTGCTGCCTAGATTACTCGCAGTTTTCAGCTTCTCATTTAAGTCCGGGATGCTGCCCCCCTCCATGTCTAGGGCTAATATTATCCTATTGTTAAAAGCAGGGAAGGATCCTCTGGATCCCGGTTCGTATAGGCCCATTTCACTACTGCAGTGTGATGTAAAGATCTTGGCTAAGGTGCTGGCTGTGAGGGTTAACAGGATAATTTTGTCCATCATACATCCGGATCAGGCGGGGTTCATGCCTCGCAGTTCCACCGCAACTAACCTTAGGCGTCTATACTTGAACATGCAGACCCCTTCGGACTCCGTCGGCCACAGGGCACTGTTGTCTCTTGACGCCAATAAGGCATTCGACAGTGTTGGCTGGCGGTATCTGTGGGCTGTGCTGGCCAAGTTTGGCTTCGGAACCCGGTTCCAGAGGTGGGTGAGACTGCTGTATGACACGCCTCAGGCGGCCATACGTATGTCGGACAGGATGTCGCATGCCTTCGCATTGGGTAGGGGGACCAGACAGGGCTGTCCCCCCTGCTTTTTGCTCTGGCTATTGAGCCCCTGGCGGCGCAGGTTAGGAACTGCCCAATGGTTAGGGGCTTCCGTTATGGTGACATGCATGAGAAAATCATGCTGTACGCCGATGACATGCTCCTCTTCCTGGAGGATGTGATTGACTCAGGTTATGTCTATTATTACAGAATTCGGCCGGTTCTCGGGCCTCACGATTAACTGGTCTAAGTCTGCTCTGATGTTCCTGGATGAGCCCCCCGGGCATATTGGGAGGCCCCCATGCTTGGTCCCCATAGTGGACTTCTTTAAATATCTGGGTGTGTACGTTTCCCCTAAGGTGACGGACTTCTGTCAACTAAATATATATCCCCTATTGACTAGGTTTAGAGATAAAATACAGATATGGAATAGGCTGAAAATGTCCCTAGCCGGCAAGACAAACCTCATTAAGATGATTCTAATGCCCCAACTGCTGTACCTGCTTCACAACACTCCCGTAGTTATCACACTTAAAATATTTAGAGTTGTCAATTCCCTATTTAGGCAACTGCTGTGGCACACCAAACCCCCCCAGGATTAAACTGGAGCAACTACAGCGTCCAAAGGAGGGGGGCTTGCCCTGCCCAACCCTTGGATATATTACTTGGCGGCACAGCTGCAGCACCTGATTGGGGATATGGGCCCCTCGGCCCGACTTCTGCTTCTTGGTTCGGGATCTGGCTCAATCTCAGAAGGGCTGGAAGCCCAACGGTTTCATAAACCCATTAGACGCATGCCCACTTATTCGCTGCTACAGAAGGTGTGGAATAGGGCCAAACAACTCCAGAAGGTCACGGGGTTCACGGTGTACAGCCCGCTGTGGGAGAACAACACATATAGTGAATTGGCCAAGATTGAGCAGGGACCTAGATGGCGCTCCATGGGTATAACTCACCTAAGACAGGTCTTTCATAATGGGGCCTTGCTTCCTTTCAGCACACTTCAGTCCAGATTTGCGCTTCCACCTAACATGTTATTTTATTATCTGCAACACGCGGTTGGAGCTCAGGGAGAAGCGATGGAGTGGGTTCAGTCCCCCACTCCGGTTTTCCATATATTACAGGATGCTTCGGAGACTAAGGGTTTCATCTCCCAGTGCTATAATATGATGTTGTCATCATTCCTAGATGGGCACTCCATGAGGGTAGCAAGTCAGTGGGAAGAGGATGTTGGGCCCATCGAAGGGGAGATGTGGGAGGAGGCGCTGCAGGTGGTTAATACTTGTTCGCTAAATGTGTCACAGAAAGTATCTCAGCTGTACATTTTATTGAGAGTGCATTATACCCCTGTGAAGCTCTTCAAAATGGGCAGGAGGGCTAACCCGCTGTGTGGTAGGTGTGGGACGATGCCGGGGGATCTGATTCACTTGCTCTGGCGTTGCCCCAAACTCCACAGATACTGGGCGAAGGTCATGGATACACTAAACTCAGTGTTCCGGGCCAACGTCCCTCTAGACCCACTACACTGCCTGCTTGGGGTTCTGGAGGGGGTGATACCGGAGGGGATGACTCGAATGGCATTCACCAGGGCATTGTTCCAGGCTAGGAAAACCATCCTCTTACACTGGAAATCAGACACACCGCCCACGGCAAAAATGTGGATGCAGCAGATGGGTAGAATGCTCATTATGGAAAAGTACATTTATCAGCACAGAGGCAATGCTGATAAATTTGAAAAAATATGGGATTTATGGCTCACTGTACCTGGTTTAAGCCCCTTGGAACTAGTACGGATGAGGATGTTAGGGGGGACGTAGACATGGACATTGTGGTAGGGATCCAATAGTTAGACCTCTATACAAAAGATCGGACAGGGGGGAGTCGGAGGGGAGGGGGGAGGTCAGGCCAGGGGGGTGAGGGGTGTGCACCCTATGCAGGACGAGACTATGAGCGAAATGTGTACCTCTTGTAGTATTTGATGTATTCGAGAAATATCGGGGTATCTTCATACTGCCTGAAATACATGTAAAGTAATGCAAAAAGTTTCTTTTTTTTTTTTTTTTTTTGTATAACCCGTTTGTTTTGTGAGCAATAAAAACCTTTCTGAGAAAAAAAAAACAAAAAAAACCGGAGGAACCTTTCCTTTCAAACCATGAGCTTGAATAATGACCTGTCGAATCCACTTTGAAATAGTAGATTTTGACGCTGCATGACCCTTTCTGGGCCCTTCCGGCAGAATAAACAAAACATCAGTTTTTTGAATCTGAGCAGTACCTTAAGATAGACTAACTGCTCTCACTACATCCAAGGAATGTAATGATTTTTCCTCCGCAGAACTAGGTTTAGGAAAAAAAGAAGGGAGAACCACATCTTGGTTCAAATGAAAACTTGACACGACTTTGGGAAGAAAGGCCGGATGAGGGCGTAAAACCAC
This sequence comes from Rana muscosa, assembly GCA_029206835.1. NCBI lineage: Eukaryota > Metazoa > Chordata > Amphibia > Anura > Ranidae > Rana > Rana muscosa. The sequence goes on from CM055116.1 coordinate 839,869,367, forward strand.
TCTATTCTTATGAACAATCAAATATGGCTACTTACAAGAAAGAGCCGCCAATTCCGATACCCTCCTGGCTGAGGATATGGCTACCAAGAAAACCAACTTCCTGGTCAGAAGGGCTAAGGGAATGTGGAGCAAAGGTTCAAAGGGCTGTCTTTGCAGCGCTGATAGAACCAAGTTCAAGTCCTATGGGCACAGGGGGGACTTAACCAGCGGGTTGATCCGAGTCACACCCTGCAAAAATGATCTAACTAGCGAATGCATGGCTAGTGGCCTTTGAAAGAATATCAATAAAGCCGAGACCTGAGCCTTGATGGTACTCAAGGCTAATTTTATGTCTACACCCAATTGTAGAAAGTCAAGAATTCTGCCTATGACATACCTACGAGGATGCTAGCTCCTGGCCTCACACCAGGACACATATGCCTTCCAAACTATAATATATAAGTCTGGATGCTGGCTTTCTTGCATTAATCATGGTAGACACCACAGAATTTGAGAGCCCTCTCTTCTTTAGGATGTGGGACTCAATAGCCAGACTGTTAAATTTAGAGTTTGTAAGGAAGGATGGAATATCGGACCTTGCGAGAGCAGGTCTGGACGAAGCGGAAGGATCCACGGATCCCCCACGGACATTCTTATAATCTCTGCGTACCAGGACCTTTGGGGCCATGCCGGAGCTACAAGAATCACCGGCTTCTTCTCTAACCTGACTCTGCGAAAGAGTCGTGGCAACAGCTGCAATGGGGGAAAACGCATAAAATCGGTGAGAACTGATTCCATGAAAACACCAGCGCATCCATCCTGCAAGCGAGCGGGTCCCTCGTCCGGGACATATAATTGTCCACCTTCGTGTTGAATCTGGATGCCAAGAGATCCACGTCTGGCATCCCCCATCTCTGACATATGGCCAGGAAAATGTCGGGGTGAAGAGACCATTCTCCTGGGAATAACTGTTGGCGACTCAGGAAGTCTGCCTGCCAATTCTCTATTCCCAGAATAAAGATTACAGATATGCATGGAACATGACTTTCTGCCCAAATCAGGAAATGATCCACCTCCTTTTGGGCAGCACAACTTCTGGTGTCCCCCTGGTGATTGATGCAAGCCACAGCAGTGGCATTGTCGGATTGTATTCTGACAGGGGAACCCTGTAACTCGGATGTCCATGTCCTCAGGGCCAAGCGTGCCGCTCGAATCTCTAGGTTGATGGGCAGGGACCTTTCGGAAGCCGACCACTTCCCCTGGAGCGACAATTTCCCTAGGACTGCCCCCCAGCCCAGAAGATTGGCGTCCGTCGTCACCACTCTCCAAGAGATTGGAATGAAAGACTTCCCTCTTTGTAGATTTTGGGGTATCAACCACCAACAGAGGCTCTGACGTACTGCCGGGGTCAGAGACATTGGGAAGTCTAAGGGTTGGACTTTTTGTTCCAGGCGGACATGATGGCGTTCTGCAACTTCCTTGAATGGAATTGGGCGTATGGAACGGCTTCGAACGAGGCCACCATCTTCCACAACAACCGCATGCAAAGACGTATGGATGGTTCTCTTTTTGCACTGACCATCTGGATTAGCTCCCTTAAGGAAGAGATCTTTGCCTGAGGCAAAAAAATCCTTCTTTGGTCTGCATCTATGAGCAGCCCTAAATATTACAGTCTTTTTACTGGTTGCAAGGCTGATTTGTCTAGGTTGAGGATCCAACCCAGGGACTCCAGATAGCTGACCGTGTTGCGCACAGCTAGATTTAGGCTGGCAACCGAGTGATCCATCAGCAGCAGATCGTCTAAGTAGGCCATTATCGATACACCTTGAGTTCTTAAATTGGCCAACAGAGGGGCCAAGATTTTTGTGAACACTCAAGGCACAGTGGCCAGCCCAAATGGTAAGGCCACAAACTGATAATGGCACTGCTCCACCACAAAGCGTAAAAGCTTCTGATGGCCGGGAAAAATAGGTACGTGCAGATATGTGTCCTTGATGTCGATAGAGGCTAACAGCTCTCCCCCCTGCAGGGTGGAGGCTACTGACCGAATCAACTCCATACTAAACAATCATATATTTAGAAAACGGTTTAGACCCTTGAGATCTAGTATAGGTCTGACATCCCGGTTTGTTTTTGGGACTGTAAAGAGGTTTGGAGTAGAAACCCGAACAGTGTTCTTCTACCGGTACCTCCATGATCACCCCTTGGGACAACAGGCGATCTAATGGCAAAAAGAGAGATCTTCTTTTTACTGGATCCCTCGGAACGCTTGATGTTAGAAAGCGAGGGGGAGGAAACTCCCGTAACTCCAGATTGTACCCCAGGGACACCGTGGAGAGGACCCAATTGTCCTGAATCCTCTCCCGCCAAGTCCCTGAGAATAACTGAAGCCTTCCCCCCACCCGACTGAGTGGGGGTGACCCTTCATAATGCCAACTTAGGGGTTGGTTTAGCAGGCTTACAGTTCCAGGGTTTCTTGTGACCCTGGGCCTGCCCCTGAGTCCTTCCTCCCGGACCTGACCGGGGAGGCCTTTGGAACTGTTTAGAGGCTGAAGTCCCCGGGACTGGAGAGGCGGGCTGTTTAAAAGAAGGGCCCCTGAATCTTTTCTTGACTGGCAAAAGAGTACTCTTACCACCAGAGATTTTCTGAATATACTTATCCAAGTCCTCCCCAAACAATCGCTCCCCATGGAACGGAAAGCCAGCCAGGAGCTTTTTACCAGGCGTCTCAGCTGACCAGTTTTTCAACCATAGTAGCCTACGCATGTGTACCAAAAGGAGCGTAAGGCCTGATGGATAGAATCCTTAATGGCATCTACTGCGAAACAACGCTCTAGGCAAGTTGGCCAAATCCAGAGCTTGCTGAGCAGGAATATATCTTTCAAAACCCGCTTCATCTGATCTTTCAGAGCTTGACAGATGCCTATAGCTGCCACTGCAGGCTGAGCTACCGCACCGGCCGTAGCAAAGGAAGTTTTCAACATTGTTTCCAACCTTTTATCCGTTGGGTCTTTAACCACTTCAATAGCAGGCACTTATGCACCTTCCCGCCCAGACCAATTTTCAGCTTTCAGCACTCTCACACTTTGAATGACAATTACTCAGTCATGCTACACTGTATCCAAACAAAATTTTTATCATTTTCTTCTCACAAATAGAGCTTTCTTTTGGTGGTATTTAATCGCCACTGGGTTTTTTATTTTTTGCGATATAAGCAAAAAAACAGCAAATTAAAAACAAAAAAAACAAACACTTTTTTAGTTTCTATTGTAAAATTTTGCAAATAAGTAATTTTTCTTCATAAATTTGTGCCAAAATGTATACTGCTACATATCTTTGGTAAAAATAACCCAAATTAGTGTATATTATTTGGTCTTTGTGAAAGTTATAGATTCTACAATCTATGGTGCCAATCACTGAAAATTGATCACATCTGATCATGCCTGATGTACTGAAGGCATATCTCATTTCTTGAGACACTAACAAGCCAGGAAAGTACAAATACCCCAAAATTACCCCTTTTTGGAAAGTAGACAGTCCAAGGTATTTACTAAGAGGCATGGTGAGTTTTTTGAAGTTGTATTTTTTTCCCACAATTCTTGGGAAAATTTTGATTTTTCTTTTTTTTTTTTACACCAACTGGTCATATTAACATTTTTTTTCTCTCACACAGCATATGCACAATTGCAACTATACCCCAAAATACATTCTGCTACTCCTCCTGAGTGTAGCGGTACCACGTGAGACTTTTACACAGCCTGACCATATACAGAGGCCCAACATTGAAGTAGCACTTTCAGGCGTTCTATAAGCATAAATTGCACATATCCTTTCTCAACCACCTATTACAATTTTGAAGGCCCTGGAGCACCAGTACAATGGAATTGTCCACGAAATGACCCCATTTTGGAAAGCACACACCCCAACGTATAATCTATGAAGCATTACGAGTCTTTTGAACGGTTCATATTTTCCAGAAGGTTTTGGAAAATGTGGAGAAAAAATTAAAATGCATTTTTTTTTTTTTTTTACACAAAGTTGTCCATTTATAAGATATTTCTAACACATAGCATGTACATAGCAAAAAATGACGCCCCAAAATGCATTCCGCTACTCCTCCTGAGTATGGCGATACCACGTGTGAGACTTTTATACAGCCTGGCCACATACAGAGGCCCAACATCCAAGTAGCACCTCCAGGCATTCTAGCAGCATTAATTGCACATATCATTTTCTGACTACTGATCACATTTTTGAAGGCCCTTCATATATCTAACACATAGCAGGTGCATACCAAATAAAAGATTACCTGTGGTTTTAGAAGTGCAGTGGTCCACAGAGGAGAGCATCGGTCCAGGCAGCAGGCAGGGATGAGGTCAGCCACAGCAAAAGCAATCATCTAGGCAGCAATAATGTCCATAGTTCGTACAGGCAGAGATACTGTCAGCACAGCCAAAGCACAGGTCCAGGTAGCAGGCAGAGGTGTCCCGGCAGAAATGCTGTCCAAAGTCAGTAGAGGCAGCAGGCAGATATATGGTCAACACAGCCAAAGTATTGGTCCAAGCAGCAGGAAGAAACATGGTCCATAATGCCATGGGTCATTACAGGCAGTAATATGGTCAGCACAGCTAAAGTATTGGTCCAGGCAGCAGGAAGGACCATCAAGCTTTGGGCTAGGGGGACAGGGGTAGAGGCTTCTCCCACCCAAATCGCTTTGAAGCCTCCGGGCAATCAGACCCTGTTCTTGGAGCACAGAAAACGAAAAACTGTTTTTCTCTACTCAGAACGCTATTCTGAAGCCCCTCACATATGCGAGACCCCTGTGTACTAAAAGTAGATGGCCAAAAGATCAGTCCAAGTGGCAGGCAAAAACATGGTCGATTAACAGGCCAAGGTCGGTACACGTGGAAGTCAGAAACGTGGTTGAAATCGGCAGGCAGAGGCATCGTCGGTAAACAGGCTGAGGTTGGTGCACGTGGAGGTCAGAAACGTGGTTTAAAATCGGCAAGCAAAGACATAGTCGGTAAACAGGCCGGGGTCAGTTAATTAACATGGAAGGTAGTTAGTAACATGGTAGCAGGCAAATGGGGAAATGGCAGTCTGTTAATAATAAGGGGAACTAATGGATGTATGATAATTTTTGAAGCAATTTCCGATGCACAGGCCAGGTTGGGAGGGACAATCGGGACAATAATAGGTGGTGTCTCTTCTTACTCCTCGTCTGCTGCATACACGGCATTTCTTTTGGCGTCTTCTTCCAGATTCTGTGGGGGGGATGACGCTCGCGAAGCCGACTCACACTATCAGAGCGAATGCTTCTGGGGCGGGATCTTGTTGGTAAATGAGGGCATCGATGATATCTTCGATATAATGGAGGTAGGGGAGTTGTTGATTTTGAGTTGCTTTTTGGTAGCAGACAAACAAATTAAAAAGGGTCATGTGAAACCGATGCAACGCAACATTTTTGTGCCAATAACGGGACTTTCTGGTTGATAAGTAGGGCTGTAGCATCTGGTCATTTAAATCCACCCCTCCCCCCCCCATGTCCAAATTGTAGTCGTGGACACATTCGGGCTTTACAATGGGGCAGCGTCTTCTTTGGATCTCCACCACAGTGTCATTGTGGATCGTAGAGAGGATGTGGACATCTTTCTTGTCCCTCCACTTCATGGCCAACACCTCCTCGTTCCTCATGAATGCCGATTCTCCAGGTCACAATTTTTTGGTTAATAAATTTTATGGGAATCCCTTCCGCTTTTTTTTTTTTTTTTAAAAAGGTACCGCAGCCCGGGGTTTGCTTACTGTAAAGGTGGCGAAAAAGGGGCAGGCTGGTATAGCAATTGTCAACATATAAATGGTAACCTTTTCCAAACAGGGGGTATGTCAACTCCCAGACAATTTTCCCACTGGTTCCAATATATGTGGGGCAATCACGGGGATGGAGCTGGGAGTCTTTGCCTTTGTAGATCCTGATTATGAAGTGGTATCCAGTGGCTCGATCACATAATTTATTTAATTTTAACCCATACCTGGCTCTCTTGCTTGGTATATACTGCTTGAACTGCAGTCGGCCAGTGAAATGTATGAGGGACTCGTCCACACAAATTTTTTGGTCTGGGATGAAAACTTCTTGAAATCGCTGGGAAAAGGCATTGATTAGGGGGCGTATCTTGTACAATTTGTCGTAGTTGGGATGATCTTGGGAAGGGCACTGTGAATTGTCATTGAAGTGGAGAAAACGCATAATCATGTCGTAACTTTTCCTGGACATGACAGCGGTATATATGGGCATGTGTTGGATGGGGTGTTTGGACCAATATGCATGGACTTCGTTCTTTTTTGTAAGCCCCATATTGAACGCAAGGCCCAAAAACAATTTAAATTCGTCCAATGTTAGACGCCGCCACTGGAACATGCGAGCGTAGGAAGAATTGGGGTTGGCAGCAATAAATTGGGATGCATACAGATTAGTTTGATCCACTATATTCTGCAGCAAATCTTGTGGGAAAAATAAACAAAAATAATAAAATTTAGAAAAATTTGTAGTGTCCGGCTGCACACCTGGCTGTGCAGTGAAAGGGGGGATGATAGCGGATCCTGAGTTGGCAGGCAATCCAGTGGCTCGATCACATAACCTGGCAAAACCATAAGGGGTTTGCCAGGCAATCCAGTGGCTCGATCACATAACCTGGCAAAACCATAAGGGGTTTGCCAGGGCATCTGGAAGGTAGGACTGGGGCTGGATTCTTCTGGTTGGGTGTGCATTTCCATTACTTGTACTGGGCTCCTCTTCCTGGGGTATGGTGCTGCTGGTGGTGGGCATGTCTCCTGATCTTGGTCCTGATCGCATTCTTTTGGGAGGGACGGTTTCCTCCGGGGACACGGAGCCACTATCCTCCACTGGCTCGTATTCCAAACCAGAATCGGACAATGGGAGCTCCCCGCTGCTCTCCTCATCCGACATGGCAAGAATGGCATATGCCTCCTGCTGGTGGTAGTGGTGGCGGTCTGTGTGGTGGTACCGATGGGAGGTATTAGTGGTGGGCCTGTGTGGTGGTACCGATGGCGGTACGGGTGGTGGTGGTACCGATGGCGGTACGGGTGGTGGTGGCACTACCGACGGTGGTACGGGTGGTGGTACCGATGGCGGCACTAGTGGCGGGCCTGGAAGTATAGATGCTGGGCCTGATGGCGGTACTGGTGGCAGTACTAGTGGCGGTACTGGTAGTGGTACCGATGGCGGTACTGGTAGCCTGTGTGGCGGTACCAATGAAGGTGGGCTGATTGATGTGCTGGGCTGTGTGACAGGTCCTCTTTATTGGGGGGGGGGGGGCCCGTGTTGTGCACAGTAAACTAATGTAGACAAACTACACTGATCTTACTTACTGATCTCTCCTCACAGATCAGTGTGTGAGGAGAGAGCAGGGATCAGGTAGTAACTCCTGCGGTTTGTTTCCATTTGTGACCGGCTGTGATTGGACACAGCCGGTCACGTGGTAAACAGTCAATTTCATTGGCTGTTTACCCTGATCGGGGACGCGCTGTGTCCAAGGGACACTCGCCTTCCCCGATCCCCGCTCTGCAAGCCTCTGGCGGGGCGCACGGAGCGCGCCGCCGCGTTTGTTGTGACATGTGATTGGCTGTGACTTTGACACAGCCGATCACATGGTAAACAGCCAATGAAAATTGGCTGTTTACCGTGATCGGGAAAGCGCTGTGTCGCCCCCGCGCGCAAGGCATTATCCTGCAGGACGTCAATAGACGTCCAGTGTGGATAACGCAACCACTTCCCGGACGTCAATCTCCTATTGACTGGGCGGGAAGTGGTTAAACATCTGTACATTGTCTACTGGACAAGTCAGAGACTTGTTCATACAGGAGATAGCAGCGTCAACTGCAGGTATACTCCATTTGTTTGTGAACTTTTCCTCCATAGGATACAGAATAGAAAATTTCTTCTTAGGAGGAAGAAAGTTTATCCGGGTGCTCCCAATCCTGATAAATAAGCCCCTCTAGTAAAGGGTGAGCAGGAAAAGAGCAATTAGCCTGAGGGGCTTTCAAAGACACCAAAAGGGGAAACAGAGCTGGCTGCAGGTTCTGATAGGGGCAATTTAAATGCCAAACGAACCATCTCTATAAGGGATTGTACCAACAACTTTTCAGTCTGTGAAGCTGAAAATGGTTCCTCTAGGGTAGACTCCTCAGAGGCAGAAACATCAGAGTGCCCTTCTGCCTCGTCCCCTAAGGGCAAGTCAATCTCCTCCGGGGACAATTGCTCCGCTGCTAGGAACTCTATAGGGGGAGAGGGAGATCTGGCGCGCTTTCTCTCTCTGGAAGGGAGGACGTGATCAATGCTGCCAATCTCTGCTCCAATCCCCACAGAGCTGAGGCAAAAACCTCTTCAGTCACATACACAGGAGCAGGGGGGCTGAGGGCAGCGGCAGCACCCAACAACCCCGATGGCTCACCCGGGGCAACTACCTCTGACTTATTAGGGGAGGATGAAACAGCAGAAGCATGACCGAGATCCTCAGAGCCCGACGGCGAACCCCTTTGCTTCTTAGGATTTTTAGTCCCAGAGCCCTTAGAAGGCAGAGTCCCAAGCACAAAGCTGAGGTACTCGCAGCCAAAAACGCATCCACTACTGAGCTATAGTTCAGCGTATAAGCTGCTATAAAAAGGTCAGTTTGATGCAAAACTAATGTGCCTGGGGATGCCTGTATACACTGCCTGTTGTATGCCTAATAACACCAAATACGGTAGTATCACCACATAGATAACTACTGCCACATTACACTGTCCCACGCTCCTGTGTCCCTCCAACTGCCAGAGCGTCTCTAAGAGAATGTTTTTAAGGCAGAGGAAGCCCGCACATGCGCAGAATGAGCAGAGGGAACACGGAGCGTCATTACACAAAGCTCCGCCCACCCCAGTCACTCCCCCACAGACATCCCCGGCCGCCCCGCTCACGTCGGTGCCGCTGAAGGAAGGAGCAAGCGAGGCAGGAGGGGAGTGAGCAAGGCAGGAGGGGAGCCACAGAGGGCTCCGTGAGCCGCCGCTGACTCGGCGCAAATGCAATGGGAAGGCAAGTAGTTTGTGGGTAACATACCAAGCAGTTGGTCTCCAGGGGCTGTAGCATAGCATGAAAAAAAAAAAAAAAAAAAAAAAAAAAAAACACACTGCCTACAACATACACTTTGTCCAAGGTATACCCTACTTAGACATTTTAAGAGGCCATGCACACCCCTCCAGTGGTACAAATAAGCACTACAACAATATCTGTTTGTAAAAAAAGACTGAATGAAACACATTTCACAGCTTTGCTGATATAGGCATACTCTTTTTACAGCAGGCAAGTTAATACCCCTGGGGGTAGTTACAGGCAAAAAACACATTAGCTTAAAATAGAAGGCTCCTTGATGAACAAAGTTCGCCAGGGACCTTCACTTACCTTTCCTCGCCGCAGGGCTCTGTCAGGAACAGATAGCCCAACCTTCACCCATCACGGCGAGCAATGTCACAAGACCTTCAGGGACCGGGGTCCATGAACAGGATCACCTCTCCCCTGGACCTGTACCGCATCCCACTAGAGACTTTTGGTATTTGGTCTGACCAAAGCACTGGAAACCAGGATCCAGCCCTCCTAGGAAATACATTACAGGCAAAACCCCGTTCTTCATCCGGGGCCCGGGTACCATCCACTTTGGCCATTAGGCACTTTGAAAGGATCCGGTATACAGCTTGCTTGGCCCAAGGGCCCTTTTAGCAAAGGTTCTTGAAAAAAATATCTTCACCGTGACCACCACCTTAGACACTAGCGAAAAAAACGGAGGTACTCCGGGTATGGGAGGGGTTATATAGGGGAGGGGACTTACTGTCTTGGGTGTGCCCGTGTCCATCACCTGAAGGTAGGCTCTATAATCCACATAGTAATTACTATGCCGCTCTGTGTCCCGTGATGTACGAAAAAGAAAGTCCTACCTTCCTTGCTGCATCTCTACTGCTCTTTTGCTGCATTTTTGCTCTCTTCTTTTTAGGGTTGATAAGATGGAAATACATAAATGTGCAGATAGGCATTATGGATGTCTACTGAGGCAATAACTGACCTAGCATTTTGCATGCAAAAGTTAACATGTAGGAACAAGTTGAGTGTCTCCAGATCCAGAATGGGTCAAACTCCCTATTCATTTTGGGAAATATAAAGAGGTAGAAACCTTGAAAGCGTTCTCCTGTTGGTACACCCCTTGCTCTAAGAGTTGCTGCAGCAGCAGATCTGCCCACTGTGATTGGGAGAGAGACAAGTGGGAGAGCATGAAGTGGAGGAGGTAGAATGCCAAACTAATTTGTAGCCCCTCAAAAACGACTCTGGACCCAGACGTCTTATCACTGTGAATAGGTCTTGGCGCCAGTCTTGGTTGAATGGACAGCCATGTCTTATGATTTTATGTTCCTGTTTTGGAAATAACATTAGCAGACTGAAAGGAACCCTTCTTAAACTAAGGAATGGACCTACTGGTAGAGGTGCAAGCTTATCCAAGGAGGGATCAATTATGCGTTCACCTTCAAAAAGGGTAACCGCTCAGGGCCTTTTTTTTTTTTGACCAGCATTTGTGCTGGAGAATCCTGTGCATATATACAAACAGTAGGCTTATCCTGAAAATTAGACGAAGTGCATCAGGAAAGACATTCGTGCAGTAGCGTCCACAAAGATGAAGTTGGATCATCTGCCTAGTCCAGACAGCAGTGGTTTGATAGTATGTCATAGACATAACTGTGGTGATATGAAAACCTCAGTTTTTTAAGCACGCAGCAACATTTATTTAATTCAGCTTCTTTATCTTTTAATCCTTTGTCTATGTTCTGGTTTAAGCTGGTGCCATGACCAGTAATCCCAGGTTTAACATTTCTTTCTCTTGCAGCATCTTAATATAGAGCTACCCTTGCATGCAGGGACTAGAGTTGTGTCTTCCTACTTTGTGTGCATCACAGAAACATATTAGTCCTATAGCATAGGATGGAAAGGCTATAGTGCCAACAGACTGTATTGAGACTGCATTGTCCACTGTTAACTCTTTCCTGTGAAGACCAGAAGTTCAGGGAAGCAACACAGAGCAGGAGCCAGCAGCATTGAAATTTTTAAACTGCAAGTGCTGGGGTAAGCATTTTAAAACTAATAGTTTAAGGGCACACATTTCCATTATCCCCAGAACCGCCGACGATGCCTTTGGCCCCCAGACCTTTCGGCTGATCTCCTTGCTAAATTAACCTCTTGGGGAAAATCCTAAGCACCCGTATCAACAAATACTTACATTCCTACATCCATAGGAATCAAGTTGGCTTTGTGCCGGGACACAAGGCAGGTGATATTTGCAAGGTAATTCATTTACTTAATCACTCTCACTCAATGTTTTTTTAAAGCATTCAATTCTCTGTCCTGAGATTACTTGCATCAAGTGTTGGAAAGCGGGGACTTTGGGGAAATCAATCCTCACATGGCTCTCGGCTCTTTACTCCTCTTCTTTGGCATCCATCAGATACCCAGGCTTCGCTGCTACCCCCTTCCCCAACTTTCGGGGCATGAGGCATGGGTGCTCCCTGTTCTTTTTATTTTGACTCTTGAACCCCTGGCTAATTGCACTCGGAATCGACCCAAACATCTTGGGAACTCAATATGTGGGCAAGTCGTACAAAGTGAACCAATTCGCGGACAACGCCCTCCTGACTCTTACTAACCCTTTAACCATGTTAAAAGGGTCCTTACCTTTTCTGATCTTTAGACTAACCCCCATAAGACAACCTCCCTGAATATTACCCTCCTCCACCCATGCACTGTTCCTGCACTTCCAGTTGACTTTTCTATAAAATCGCTGGGCGAGCGCTTCTTTGGACTACTTGGGTGTCTTCCTATTCCACCCTTATTGCGACCAACTATTATCCACATCTGCGATCTATCAACTCTCTCATTGAATTTTGGCAATTTCCCACCTTGTCATGGATGGGTTGCATTCATGCAGTTACGTCCTGCCTAAAATTCTATATTATTTTCACATCCTACCAGTCTGGATTCCCTCCTTGTATTTGAGCCTTCTTCAGAACAGGATTCTTTCCTTTATACGGGCCTACAAACACCCAAGAGTCTCTCGCTCCACACTGTATACCCATAGACTACAGGGAGGGTTTGGAGTCCCAACATCATCCCTACTGTGGCTTCCTCCAAAACTTCAACATCCCTCCATGAACCCCCTAAATCCTCCTCTTATATGTCCAGATGGGAACAAGATTTAGCATCCCCCATCGACCCTGAGGACTGGAGCAAAGCCTGGTCTATCATAGCAAAATGCTCTATCACTTTGGAGGCAGCATACAAGGTCCTCCTTCACTGGTATCGGGATCCAGGCTGAATAGCGAACTGGAACCCATCCTATAGTGCCAGATGCTTTAGGCGGTGTGGTCAACATGGGGATGAGGTCCATATATGGTGGTCCTGCTCTCGCCTCGTGGAATTTTGGTGTAGGGTCTTTGGGCTCTTGGTCACCGTTTCATATACAGTGGAACCTCGGTTTAAGAGTAACGCGGTTAACGAGCGTTTTGATTTGCGAGCAACCTTTTTTTTTTTATTATTCTGACTTGGTTTGCGAGTGTTGTCTTGCAAGACGAGCAGAATTCAACCAAATAGGGCCTGCAGTACCGCATTTGGCCTGAGATGCGGGGGCGCCGGAGCCGAGCTGAACAGCGACGATCGCAGCCGTTCGGCAATGCTCGGAAAGACTCGGAAATAATCAGTTTCCGATATTTGCCCAGGTCAGCCGACGTGTCCTCGGGCCTTTCCGAGGCTCTCCGGCGTCCGCCCCCCACCTCTGGCCACATGCAGTATTGCATCCCATTGAAGTCAATGCGGAACAAATTATTTTCGTTTCCATTGACTTCAATGGGGAAACTCGCTTTGATATGTGAGTTCTTTGTATTACGAGCATTCCCCTGGAACGGTATTATGCTCGTAATCCGAGGTTCAAATGTACCCATCTTTAAAGATGCTAAACTTGCTCTCCTGCACTGCCTAATCAGAGGTCTATTTTCTTACCAACAAAAACTGGCAAACTACCCATTTATAGCTGCAAAAACACGCAATAGCCTGAACCTGGAAAAAGCAATCTGTTTCGTTTGCAGAGGTAAAAGAATATTCTGACCACCCTAATGGTTAAAGAAAAGATGATGAGCATGCTACATGATTCCAACTCCATGTTCCTCAAAGTGTGGGCTCCGTGGTGGTCTTATGGTCTTTGGACCCTGCATCTGACCAGTTTGGGTAACCCCTGCTAATTATACCTGTTCTCGAGCCTGCGGGAACACTACCTGTCCATTTTCCCCCTCCCGTTTTTTTTTCTTTTCGTATCTGGTCTGGCTCGTCCAAACCTTCTGCCCCCCCATCCCGTTTCTGGGTCCCAGGACTCAGTCTCCCAGTACCGACCTCCGGCACATGTGGTCGGTTTGTTGTTTAATAGCCATTTGAAATTGTTGTATTATGTATACTAACATTTATGTATACTAACATTTCTGTATGCACTATGTGCCTTTCCTTGAGTCTCCCCTGCACAGGAGTTTTGCCGACTTTCCTTCTATACTATTCTCAATAAAAAATACTTGTACCAGAAAATAGTAAATAGTTTACAGGAGAGCGTTTATTTTATTGTACTCCATGTGTTAAGCTAAAGTGCTTAAGCGTTTAATACTACTTTAAGGAGGGCCGCTAACCTTTTATCTACTGGACCATTAAAAACAGGATTATCCTCCATGGAGGCCTTGAGGATTGTATTAAAATCTTCCACAGGAAATGCTCAATTCCAAAAAGAAAACCTTCTTCATTGAAAAATTGGTATATACTACATTTTGGAAGAGAAAAAAAAAATCTCCAGGTGTGGCCATTTTCCATGCAGGACAAGCTCAACCAGTGTGTGGACTGGGAAGGTCTTAGCTGGTGTAGAATATGTTAGAGTCCCCATACTTGAAATCTTTGGGGAAGCAGACTCCCATGCAAAACAAGAGCATACAGCTTCAATTGGTGTAGCGATAGTATCCTTGAACTTACGGGAAATGTCTGTAGCAGGTGCATCATCCTAAACTGATGCCTCAAAAAGTGGAATGCTCTCATCAGCTGACACCTTCTCTTGGGCTGTGTCTGGCTCAAGGGCAAAGTCAAAGAGAGATGCAGAAGGGGACATACCATGAGCCCTGTTGCCCATTACCTCAACAAAAAGGCAAGAAATTCTGCCCATGAACTCAGATATTGGCAGAAAATTCCTCTACAGCGAGGAAGGTTGAGCTGACGGCCCAGCCAAATTACCAGGAGAAAAAAAGTAGGCCGAATGGGGGGAAACCATCAGAGGTAAGGTCTTAAAAAGTGCATAGAAGTCTATAGAGTAGAGGAGCGTCATCAAACCAGAAACATCATTTATTAACAGATGTAAACAAAAAGTAAAGAATCTTAGCCCAAACAAAGTTTTGTGAGGATTCCAATACTTAAGCAGCGCTCCTGCCAATTAGTTACAATAGGACCAGCATTCATATGATGAGATTCATCATCTGGGGAGAGGAGAGATCCGCAACATTGTAGCCAATCATCGACCAGATCCCAGGTGAAGATCTGTTATCGGTGATCACTGACTGATGGTTTTCCTTTCTGCTGCCTCCCAAATCACCCCGTTTCTTTATTGCATCTGACAACTCTGGACATTTCCTTTTTTTCAAATGATGTGCTGTTCAAGTTAACTTTGCCAATTGGATGACATCTTGATTATTCGAGGCGTATGATTAACTGCTTTCTGGTGAGTTTAAACCCTTAAAGGAGTGCGACTCACGTGGTGTGGACTGTGGTGTTTGGTGCCCGCTTATTGAATATCAACTAGAATCTTCACCCAATAATATAACTTTTTCATCACCTATTATCTTCAAGTTTCTCATATGATCCACATATGAATGCTGGCCACATTGTACTAATTCACAGGAGCGCTGCTTAAGTATTGGAACCTTCCCCTGACACAGAGATATGGTGCGAATATGGAATATATTATTTGCACCACATAATTTCCAATGGCACACTTAAAAACTTTAAGGACCTCCAAAATGAGTTCCTGCTGCCCAATTCTATGCTTTTTAAATTCTTCCAGGTGCGTCACGCAGCCCAAGCTCAGTTTCCCCAGCCTTTGCCACAATCTACGCCCAATGTTATTATGGCAGTGGTTAAGGGTGTGGACCCGCGAAAGCTGATCTCTGATTTTTATGTCATGCTTCTCACCCCATCATCTACCACGCTAGCTTACAGCCTTAAACCAAGATGGGAAAGAGGTGGGCCCACTGGAGGATGAGGAGTGGAGAGAAGCACTAGACTCGTGCAAGACTGTATCCCCCAAGCTCTCTGACAGGCTGACCCAGTTATACGTGGTGCACCGAGCGTATCTCACCCCCCTAAGAATCGCCCGCTTTAGACAGTTTTCTACCTTGTGCACAATGTGTAACCAAGCGACGGGCACATTCTTCCATCTACTCTGGGCGTGCCCGGTCCTTCAGGGTCTGTGGAAGCAGATTGTTGACTTCCTCCATGATGACATGGGATCCCCATTGACCCTGGACCCCAAACAATGCTTACTGGGGATATTCCCCGACTCTGAGATGGACAAATTCACTAAAACATTCTTGCATGAAACATTGTTTAATGCTAGAAAAATTATAGCCAGACAGTGGATGAGACCCACTCCCCCCAGCTTCAACGATTGGAAACTAGATATAAATAACACTCTTCCCTACAAAAAGTTCATATACATCAACAGAGGTTGTCCAGATAAGTACTACAAAATCTGGGATCAATCTCTTGAGTCCGCAGACACATGCACTGATGGTCCGTAATACTATACATCCTTCTAGCGTGCAATTCCACGAATAGCGTGGACATAGGGTTTTCCACTTATTGATAGTCACTGAATCCAGTGTTCAATCTGAACAAGTTTTTTGATCTACTGTGCCTATATATGTATAAGCCACATTTGTTTTATGCATTTCTCCAGTATTGCCTTGTAACTTGCAGAATTATGTTCCAAATGTAAATTGTTCAATAAAAACTTTTTTTTCAAAAAAAAAAAGTATTGGAACCTTCACAAAAAACGTTGTTTGAGCCAAGATTCTTTACTTTTTGCTTACATCTGTGTTTATTTGTTCAGCGGCTGCTTTACATATATGCATTGAAATTTGTTATTTGCATCCACATTGGAAATCATATTTTATATATGTCTGCTGCATATATTTTCAATTGACTTCATTAGCTGTTTAGCGCAGAGTGGTGTAATACACGAAGATTACTATAATTTATTAACAACCTAACAAATAAGCCACAAAAAGGATACTTGTTTGTCTTATAAGAGCTGCTGATAAGTCTTCCACTCTCTGTCCTTACTTTCTTTTTATCCTCATGTCCTCCGGCTCCCACAAACTTCTTTTTCTTACGATCCCTAAATGGAAAGACAAAGCGAGTATATGTAAACACAGCCACTAAGTGACTTACTTCTAGGTTTTATTATTATTACTCAGGACTCTAAGTGGTGCTCAAACACCTTAACCACTTAAAGGTTACTTACCGCCGCCTGTACATATACGTCAGCAGAATGGCACAGCTGGCCACAAGCACGTACAGGTACGTCCTCTTTAAGATGCCCAGCCAAGGGTCGCCGGCGCGCTCACGACCCGGTCCTGAGCTCCGCGCCCGCGGACCCGATCGCCGCCGGTGTCCCGCGATTGGGTCACAGAGCTAAAGAACAGGGAGAGGCAAGTGTAAACAAACCTCTCCCCGTGCTTCCTAGCGAGACGGTCACTGATCATCTGTTCCCTGTCACTGGGAACGACGATCAGTGACGTCACACGCCAAGCCACGCCCCCACACAGTAAGAATCACACATTAGGTCATACTTAAACCCTTCAGGTTAACCCCTTCACTGCCAGTGTAATTTTCACAGTAATCAGTGCATTTTTATAGCACTGATCGCTGTAAAAATGACAATGGTCCCAAAATAGTGTCAAAAGTGTCCGATGTGTCTGCCATAATGTCGCAGTCACGATAAAAAAATAAATAAATAAAAAAAAATAATAATAAAAATGCCATAAAACTATCCCCCAATTTGTAGACGCTATAACTTTTGCGCAAACTAATCAATAAACGCTTATTGTGAGTTTTTTTACCAAAAATATGTAGAAGAATACGTATCGGCCTAAACTGAGGAAAAAAAAGGGATTTTTATAACAGCTTACCTGTAAAATCCTTTTCTTGGAGTACATCACGGGACACAGAGCGACTTAGTCATTACTAATGGGTTATATAGATTACCTTCAGGTGCTGGCACTGGCCAATTCCAAACCGGAAGTACCCTCCCCTATATAAGCCCCTCCCATCCGGGAGCACCTCAGTTTTGTAGCCAAGCAATAAGTGTCCCAAAAAGAGGGGTGGGAGCTCTGTGTCCCGTGATGTACTCCAAGAAAAGGATTTTACAGGCAAGCTGTTATAAAAATCCCTTTTTCTTTTTCGTACATCACGGGACACAGAGCGACTTAGTCATTACTAATGGGACGTCCCAAAGCAATGCCAAATGAGGGGAGGGATACATAAGCTGGGCGCCATCAGGCATGAGGATCTTTTGCGGCCTGCAACACACTGCGCCCAAAGGCAACATCCTCCTGACTTCTAACGTCTACCTGGTAGAATCTAGTAAACGTGTGTACCGAAGACCATGTTGCGGCCTTACATACTTGAGCCAGGGAGGCCTGGTGATGCACTGCCCATGAAGTTCCAACTGCTCTTGTGGAGTGCGCCCTAACTTTGAACGGAGGCGGTCTCTTTCTCAAGCCATAGGCTTGTATTATGACCTGTCGAATCCACTTGGCTAAAGTGGATTTTGATGCTGCCTGACCCTTTTTAGGGCCTTCCGGCAGAATAAACAAAGTATCCGTTCTGCGAATCTGAGCAGTGGCTTTTAGATAAGCTTTAACTGCTCTTACTACATCCAAAGAATGTAATAACTTTTCCTCTACCGAGCTAGGTTTGGGGAAAAAAGAAGGAAGAACCACATCTTGGTTCAAATGAAACCTCGATACCACCTTGGGAAGAAAGGCTGGATGAGGACGTAATACTACTCTGTCCTTATGGACAACCAGATATGGCTCCTTACAGGACAAGGCGGCTAATTCCGATACTCTTTTAGCCGAACAAACGGCTACTAAGAAAATCAATTTCCTGGTGAGAAGAACCAAGGAAATGTGTTGCAATGGTTCAAACGGTTCAAACGGTTGTTTCTGTAGAACTGACAGAACCAGGTTTAAGTCCCAAGGACATATGGGAATACTAACCGGAGGGCTAATACGCATCACTCCTTGTATGAAAGCTTTGACTAGTGAATGCGAAGCCAAGGGCCTTTGAAAAAATATTGACAAGGCCGAAATCTGACCCTTGATAGTACTCAAGGCCAGCTTCCTATCTACAGCCCACTGTAGGAAGTCCAAAATCCTCCCTATCACGTACTTACGTGGATGCCATTTCTTGGCCTCACACCACGTAATGTACGCTTTCCAGATCCTATAATAGATCTGCCTGGATACCGGCTTCCTGGCATTGATCCTGGTAGATACCACAGAATTAGAGAGCCCTCTCTTTTTCAGAATGTGGGCTTCAATAGCCAGGCCGTCAAACCTAGGGCTGGTAAGGAAGGGTGGTATATCGGTCCCTGTGACAGCAGGTCCGGACGATGTGGGAGGGTCCAAGGACTCCTCACTGACATTTTTACAATCTCCGCGTACCATGCCCTTCGGGGCCACGCTGGAGCCACCAGAATCACTGGTTTCTTTTCTACCCTGATTCTGCGGAGTAATCGCGGTAACAATTGTGGCGGTGGGAATGCATATATCAGCTTGAACTGATCCCAAGGGAACACTAGGGCATCCGAGCCGCAAGCTAGAGGATCCCTTGTGCAAGACACAAATCTGTCCACCTTTGCGTTGAATCTGGATGCTAGCAGATCTACATCCGGTGTTCCCCACCGCTGGCATATTGCCTGGAAAACCTCGGGGTGAAGAGACCATTCCCCCGGGCATAATTGTTGGCGACTTAAAAAGTCCGCTCTCCAATTTTCCACTCCTGGGATGAAAACCGCGGATATGGCTGGGACATATTTTTCTGCCCACTCCAGGATGCAATTTGCTTCCCTCTGGGCTGCACGACTCCTGGTGCCACCCTGGTGATTGATATATGCCACTGCTGTGGCATTGTCTGATTGAATTCTGACAGGGGACCCTTGGAGTTTGGATGTCCATGCTACTAGGGCATACCGGGCTGCTCGTATCGCTAAGAGATTGATGGGCAGGGCCTTTTCTGCTTCTGACCACTTGCCCTGGAGAGACCATTGCTCCAGTACTGCCCCCCAGCCTATGAGGCTGGCATCTGTAGTGACTACCTTCCAAGAAACCGGACTGAAGGGTTTCCCTTTTTCCAGATTCTGGGGCACCAACCACCAATGGAGGCTCTTGCGAACGGAAGGGGACAGGGACATTGGTAAGTCTAAAGCCTGAACTTTTTTGTTCCAGGCTGACAGTATGGCCCTTTGCAAATTCCTTGAATGGAATTGACCGTAGGGTACCGCTTCGAATGAAGCCACCATTTTTCCCAGCAGCCTCATGCAGAGGCGTATGGATGGTTTTCTTTTTGTACCCACTAAGTGGGTCAAATCTTTTAAAGACGACACCTTCTCTGGAGGTAAGAAAATCTTTCTCTGATTTGAATCCAGCCTTAGCCCTAAGTATTCCAGACTTTTGACTGGTCTTAGAGCTGACTTGTCCCGGTTGATAATCCAACCGTGATATTCCAGATACTTGATTGTCTTGTGAATAGCTACTTCCAGCTTTTCCACTGAGTGGTCTATTAGTAGCAGGTCGTCTAGATATGCCATTATCGTTACACCCTGTGTTCTTAGATTGGCCAATAATGGGGCCAGAATTTTTGTGAACACTCGTGGTGCTGTGGCCAGACCGAAAGGTAAGGCTCTGAACTGAAAATGGCGCCCTTCTACTGCAAAGCGTAGAAATTTCTGGTGGGCCGGAAAGATGGGAATATGCAGATAAGCATCCCTTATGTCGATCGAGGCTAACCATTCCTGCCCTTGTAGGGCGGTGGCCACCGATCGGATCGACTCCATCCGAAAAGTCCTGATATTTAGGAACTTGTTTAGCCCTGTTAGATTTAATATGGGTCTCACGTCCCCATTTGGTTTGGGGACTGTGAAAAGGTTCGAGTAAAACCCGAATCCGCTTTCTTCCAGGGGAACCTTCATGATTACACCTTGGAGCAATAGTTGTTCTAGTGCCAGGAGGGATCCTCTCTTCTGGGGATCTCTTGGCACGTTTGACCTCATAAAATTGGGCAGGAGGAGTGCCTTTTAACTCCAGCTTGTATCCCAGACTTACTGCGGAGAGCACCCATCTGTCTCTGATGGTGTCCCGCCAGGTCTCTGTGAACAACTGAAGTCTTCCCCCCACCCGATTGAGTGGGGGCAACGCTTCATGCCTTGGGGGGAGGTTTTGTACCTCTCTTGATCCAGGGCTTCTTGTTACCCTGTGATTGTCCCTGATTTCTGCCCCCTGAATTTGACCGCGGAGGCCGTCGGAACTGCTTCACAGCCGATGTGCCCCGGGACTGGAGAAGTAGGCCTCTTAAAAGAAGGACTTCTACCCTTGTTCTTAACCGGTAAGAGTGAACTTTTACCGGCAGAAATTTTCTGGATATATTTGTCCAGATCTTCTCCAAATAAGCGTTCTCCATGAAATGGGAAGCTAACCAGCAGTTTTTTACAGGGAGCTTCAGCAGACCAGTTTTTGAGCCACAGAAGCCTACGCATATGTAGTATAGACAGCGTAAAGCGGGAGGCCTGTTGGATTGTATCCTTTATGGCGTCCCCGCAAAACACAAGGCTCTAGGCAGGTCAGCTAGGGCAAGAGCCTGCTGATCTGGTAAGTCCCTTAAGACTTGTTTCAACTGATCTTTCACTGCTTGGCAGACTCCAATCGCTGCTACCGCAGGTTGTGTCACCATGCTTGCTGTAGAGAAAGCAGATTTTAGTAAAGACTCCAATTTTTTATCTATTGGGTCTTTGAACATTGGAACATTATCTACTGGACATGTCAGTGATTTGTTAACAGAAGAGATGGCTGCGTCCACTGTAGGCACCCTCCATATTTTTATGAACTTATCCTCCATGGGATAGATCACCGGAAATCTCTTGGGGGGAGCAAATATTTTATCAGGATGCTCCCAATCCTGGTAAATAAGCCCTTCTAATAAAGGGTGGATTGGGAAGGAACAGACTGCCTGGGGAGCTTTTAGCGACCCCAGCGAGGAAACCGTAGTGGATGGTGGTTCCGCCAGAGGCATTTTAAATGCTGATCGGACCATGTTAGTCAGAGACTGAACCCATAATCTTTCAGCCTGAGATGCTGAGAAAGGTTCTTCCACTGTTGATTCCTCCATAACTGAATCAACCTCATCCTGATCCCCTTCAGGTAGGTCGATCTCTGTGTGGGGCTGTTCCTCCACTAACAGGCACTCTGAAGGAGGAGACGGAGATCGGACGCGCTTTCCCTGTGACAGGGAAGCAGCGATCAATGCTGTTAATCTCTCTTCCAATCCTCCCAGAGTTGAGGATAAAACCTCCTCTGTTATATATACAGGAGCAGGTGGACTGGGGACAGCCGCAGCACCAGGCACTCCTGCGGGGTTTCTACGGCTACTGACCTCTGAATTCTCAGGGGAGATTGGTGCAGTACAAGCATGCCCAATATCCTCAGAGCCCGATGGAGACCCCTTTGGCTTCCTGGAAGACCTATTTCCGGAGCGTCTGGACGACATATCCTTTAAGCACAAAGCTGAGGTATTCCCGTCGTCATACACCAATTTTTGCTGGTAATAGTCTAACACAGTTGCTGCTATATACCAGCTGGTGTCCACTAAAGTGCCTTTCTATGGGGATGCCTGCATCAACCGCCTCTGTGTGCCACTGTTTGTTGCTAGCTCTGTTTGCATCCAGCTGACACTTTGCCGGAGGGCCTGTGCGGTGGATGAGCGCAGCAACAGGGCAGAGGAAGTGGATTCCCACAGAGAAACTTACCAACTGCCTGGATCTTTTGACTTGAGAAAACCAAAGATCCACATGACAAGAAAAATGGACTACAGCGGCCTCTAGTGGTTTAACACAGGTACCGCGGTCCTTTTTTTTTTTTTTTTTCTTGACTACTATTAAAATTTTACATTTTCAGTAGTTACAGGCAAACACAGATATTTAGCGGGAATACTGTTAGGTAACAGACAGAAAGACAAATAAGGCTTGGGGGTCCCCCAATAGAACCAAGTTCCTGGGGGCCCCCACTTACCTGATCCCCGCCGCAGGACTTTGTTTGGTCCACAGAAGTCCAAACTTCACCTATCACGGCAGGCATTGTAATTAAACCTTCAGGGACCGGGTTCCCAAGGATTCCACTCCCATGGACCTGTATAGCACCCTGCACAGACAACATCTTGGTCGTGGGTATGACCAGAGCTCTGGATCCCAGGGTCCAGCCCTCCTAAGAGAGGCATTACAGGCAAAACCTTGCTCTTCTGCTGCAAGGCCCGGGTACCGACCGTTTAGCTATGAAGCTTTTTTGGTGGGATCCGGAACAGCTTACTAAGGCCCAAAAGAACCTGTACGCAAGCCCAGTGAAAACACATGTTACTCTTTGGCCAACACCTTAGACACTGGCAAAAAACTGAGGTGCTCCCGGATGGGAGGGGCTTATATAGGGGAGGGTACTTCCGGTTTGGAATTGGCCAGTGCCAGCACCTGAAGGTAATCTATATAACCCATTAGTAATGACTAAGTCGCTCTGTGTCCCGTGATGTACGAAAAAGAAAAAAAGTTTTTTTTTTTATATATATTTTTGGAGATATTTATTATAGCAAAAAGTAAAAAATACTGAATTTTTTTCAAAATGGTCGCTCTATTTTTGTTTATAGTGCAAAAAAAAAAAAAAAAAAACTACAGAGGTGATCAAATACCACCACAAGAAAGCTCTATTTGTGGGGAAAAAAAGGACGGCAATTTTGTTTGAGAGCCACGTCGCACGACCGTGCAATTGTTAAAGCGACGCAGTGCCGAATCGCAAAAAGAGGCCTGGTCCTTTAGCTACAAAATGGTCCGGGGCTTAAGTGGTAAAGGCCTCATTCACACTGTGCGATTAACACACACACTGAATTCCAGCGGCTAGAATCTGCATTTTTGTTCAACCCTACTTTAGCAGAGTGGAGGCAAGGCAATAACCCTCATCAGTTCTTATTACGGTCTGTCCCAGACTTTCCCCTCACTTCCTGTTTGTCAAAACCATTGTCAGCAGGACAGCAAGAATGGAGTCCTGGACAGCAGCAAAAAAAACAAACAATAATGCTAATCCTTCCCTACTCTATACAAAACCAAAATAATTGAGTGGAAATAGTTCCAATTTTCTGTTTAATCCTAGCGTCATTATTATATTTATTTTAAGGAAGTGGGAAAAAATAATAATAAATTATATATAATAGGATTTTTATAACAGCTTACCTGTAAAATCCTTTTCTTGGAGTACATCACGGGACACAGAGCGACATAGTCATTACTAATGGGTTATATAGATACCTTCAGGTGCTGGCACTGGCAACTTCCAAAACTGGAAGTACCCTCCCCTATATAAGCCCCTCCCATCCGGGAGCACCTCAGTTTTGTAGCAAAGCAATAAGTGTCCCCAAAGAGGGGTGGGAGCTCTGTGTCCCGTGATGTACTCCAAGAAAAGGATTTTACAGGTAAGCTGTTATAAAAATCCTATTTTCTTTCTCGTACATCACGGGACACAGAGCGGCATAGTCATTACTATGTGGGATGTCCTAAAGCAATGCCCAACGAGGGGGGGGGGATACACCATATATAAGCTGAGCGCTATCAGACATGAGGATCTTTTGCGGCCTGCAACACACTGCGCCCAAAGGCGACATCCTCCTGACTTCTAACGTCCACCTGGTAGAACCTAGTAAACGTGTGTACTGAAGACCATGTTGCGGCCTTACAGATTTGAGCCAGGGAGGCCTGGTGATGCACTGCCCATGAAGTTCCAACTGCTTTCGTGGAGTGCGCCCTAACTTTGAACGGAGGCGGTCTCCTTCTCAAGCCATAGGCTTGTATTATGACCTGTCGAATCCACTTGGCTAAAGTAGATTTTGACGCTGCCTGACCCCTTCTGGGGCCTTCCGGCAGAATAAACAAAGTATCCGTTCTGCGAATCTGAGCAGTGGCTTTTAGATAAGCTTTAACTGCTCTTACTACATCCAAAGAATGCAATAACTTTTCCTCTACCGAAGTAGGTTTGGGGAAAAAAGAAGGAAGAACCACATCTTGGTTCAAATGAAACCTCGATACCACCTTAGGAAGAAAGGCTGGATGAGGACGTAATACTACTCTGTCCTTATGGATAACCAGATATGGCTCCCTACAGGACATAGCTGCTAATTCCGATACTTTTAGCCGAACAAATGGCTACTAGAAAAATCAATTTCCTGGTGAGAAGAACCAGGGAAATATGCTGTAATGGTTCAAATGGTTGTTTCTGTAGAACCGACAGAACCAAGTTTAGATCCCATGGACATATGGGAATATTAACCGGAGGACTAATACGCATCACTCCTTGTATAAAGGCTTTGACTAGTGAATGCGAAGCCAAGGGCCTTTGAAAAAAATATTGACAAGGCCGAAATCTGACCCTTGATAGTACTCAAGGCAAGCTTCCCATCTACAGCCCATTGTAGGAAGTCCAGAATCCTACCTATTACGTATTTACGTGGATGCCATTTCTTGGCCTCACACCAGGCGATGTACGCCTTCCAGATTCTATAGTAGATCTGCCTGGATACCGGCTTCCTGGCATTGATCATGGTAGATACCACAGCATTAGAGAGCCCTCTCTTTTTTAGAATGTGGGCTTCAATAGCCAGGCCGTCAAACCTAGGGCTGGTAAGGAAGGGTGGTATATCGGTCCTTGCGAAAGCAGGTCCGGACGATGTGGGAGGGTCCAAGGACTCCCCACAGACATCTTTACAATCTCCGCGTACCATGCTCTTCGGGGCCACGCTGGAGCCACCAGAATCACTGGTTTCTTTTCTACCCTGATTCTGCGGAGTAATCGAGGTAACAATTGTGGCGGTGGAAATGCATACATCAGCTTGAACTGATCCCAAGGGAACACTAGGGCATCCGAGCCGCAAGCTAGGGGATCCCTTGTCCAAGAGACAAACCTGTCCACTTTTGCGTTGAATCTGGATGCTAGCAGATCTACATCCGGTGTTCCCCACCGCTGACATATTGTCCGGAAAACCTCGGGATGAAGGGACCATTCCCCTGGGCATAATTGTTGGCGACTTAGAAAGTCCGCCTTCCAATTCTCCACTCCTGGAATGAATACCGCAGATATGGCTGGGACATATCTTTCTGCCCATCTCAGGATGTAATTTACTTCCCTCTGGGCTGCACGACTCCTGGTGCCCCCCTGATGATTGATATATGCCACTGCTGTGGCATTGTCTGATTGAATTCTGACAGGGGACCCTTGAAGTTTGGATGTCCATGCTACTAGGGCATACCGGGCTGCTCGTATCTCTAAGAGATTGATGGGCAGGGCCTTTTCCGCATCCGACCATCTGCCCTGGAGAGACCATTGCTCCAGTACTGCTCCCCAGCCTATAAGGCTGGCATCTGTAGTGACCACCTTCCAAGAAATCGGACTGAAGGATTTCCCTCTTTCCAGATTCTGGGGAACCAACCACCAGCGGAGGCTCTTGCGAACGGAAGGGGACAAGGACATTGGTAAGTCCAGAGCCTGAACTTTTTTGTTCCAGGCTGACAGTATGGCCCTTTGCAAATTCCTTGAATGGAATTGACCGTAGGGTACTGCTTCGAATGATGCCACCATTTTTCCCAGCAGCCTCATGCATAGGCGTATGGATGGCTGTCTTTTTGAACCCACTAAGTGGATCAAATCTCTCAAAGACGACCCCTTTTCTTGAGGCAAGAAAATTTTTCTCTGGTCTGAATCCAGCCTTAGCCCCAAGTATTCCAGACTTTTGACTGGTTTTAGGGCTGACTTGTCTCGGTTGATAATCCAACCGTGATATTCCAGATACTTGATTGTCTCGTGAACAACCACGTCTAGTTTTTCCACTGAGTGGTCTATCAGCAACAAGTCGTCTAGATATGCCATTATCGTTACACCTCGTGTTCTTAGATTGGCCAATAATGGGGCCAGAATTTTTGTGAACACTCGTGGTGCTGTGGCCAGACCGAAGGGTAAGGCTCTGAACTGAAAATGGCGCCCTTCTACCGCAAAGCGTAGAAATTTTTGGTGGGCTAGAAAGATGGGAATGTGCAAATAAGCATCTTTGATGTCGATCGAGGCTAACCATTCCTCCCCTTGTAGGGCAGTGGCCACCGACCGGATCGACTCCATCCGGAAAGTCCTGATATGTAGGAATTTGTTTAGCCCTTTTAGATTTAATATGGGCCTCACGTCCCCGTTTGGCTTCGGGACTGTAAAGAGGTTTGAGTAAAACCCGAACCCCCATTCTTCCAGGGGAACCTCTATAATTACTGCTTGGAGCAATAATTGTTCTAGTGCCAACAGGAGGGATCCTCTCTTCTGGGGATCCCTTGGCACGTTTGACCTTATAAAGTGGGAAGGAGGGGAGTCTTTTAACTCCAATTTGTATCCCAGATTTACTGCGGAGAGCACCCATCTGTCTCTGATCGTGTCCCGCCAGGTCTCTGCGAACAACTGAAGTCTTCCCCCCACCCGATTGAGTGGGGGCAACCCTTCATGCATTTGACTTTGGGGGAGGTTTTGTACCTCTCCTGCTCCAGGGCTTCTTGTTACCCTGCAATTGTCCCTGATTTTTACCTCCGGGATTTGACCGAGGAGGCCG